>VDFB02251589.1:0-91598 GCA_007258455.2 Sequoia sempervirens | reverse complement strand
GAAGTACTACTGAATGGATTTGTCGAAGTTGTGTTCATGGTAGTAGATGTAGTTGTCAAAGGGGGATTGTGGTGACTTGATGATGCCCCTGTGGTATTTACCGTTGTAGTAAAAAGAGGATTGGAATAATTTTCCCACGTTGTTGAGGAGCCAAGAGTGGTTCCATCTGATTGGGGTAGTGTTGTGGATGTTGTAGATGATTGTGATCCCCCAATGGATGTAGCATTTACTGTGTTGGAGGTGTTTGGGATGTTGGGAGTGGTATTTATTGTCGTTGTGGTCTCCAATGAAGTATTGCTCGTAGTATTTGAAAGTTGACCACTATGTGACATGTTATGTGCGTTATTGGTATTAGGGTCATGAAGTGTCAAATTTAGCGTGTTAGCATCAAATCTTGGTGGTAACTTAGCTCCCTCACTCAAGAGCATGGCTACAAATCTATCTCTATCCTGACGAGCTATTGCTTCAGCCATCTGATAGGCCTCTGGGTCTTGTGTCAATGCCTCTATGTGTTCTTGAAGTAGTTGACCATTTTCATCTCTTTGCAAGTAGAGGTCGAATGTACTGTTTGACGAGGCTTGCGTTGTTATTGGAGGTTGATTGTCTAGATTGGTAAATGGGTCGTACAAGGTCCAGCTTGAGTCATATGGAGGATTGTTGACAGTAAATGGGGGGTCTTTTCTAAAGTTTTCCATTTGTCTCTTTTGTTTTTGAAGTCTGGTTTCAACCATAAATGAGATTGCTCAAATAGGAATGATAGCCTAAATGCAAGTATGACACTATGTGAAGTCTAAGGTTCAAGATGAAAGCTAGAATGACTAATGTTTTTGGATTTTTTGTGAATAAGGATATGCAATTTCTATGCAATGGAAGACAAAGTTATCTAAGCACCTCCAAACTCGAACTTTTTTTTTTATTTTGACTACTAAAGGACTTCGTTGGAAATGACAAGTTGACAAGGTCTAAATGACTAGTGAGTCTCCCTAACTAGACTTTTGAGTTGGAAGAATCTCACAAAAGAGGACAATGACTAAAGGAAGTTTGATAACTTAGTCCAAGAGGGTCTAATGTCGAAAACAATGACTTTGCAAAGGTGTGCTTAAGATTTACCTAATCCTAAGTATGCAAATATGGACCTAGGGATAGTCTAATGCCAAGTATATGCAATGAAAAGGAATGAGGTATGAAACCTATGGTGACTAATGCAAGCTAATAGACAAGACTTTGAGCAAAATCAAGTTTGGTTTCGGACAGAATCTTTTTGATGACAGTGTTTGACAAATGGTTGACAATTTGAAGACCTCAGGTTTCGACTTTGAAGTTTAAGATTTTGACAGGCAAGTGCGTCACAGTTTAGCAAATGCGTCACAGTTTGGCAAATGCGGTTCAGTTTTGCAATTGCGGCTTTCTTATTGTCAAATGCGGCTTCATTCAGCAAATGCGGCTTTTCAGTTATCAGATGCGTCGCGACGCCTACAGATGCGTTGTTCTAAGTTTTAGATGCAGTTTAACAGATCAGTTGCGTCGCAGAAAATCAGTTGCAGTTTGACAGATGCGACTCAGTTTAGTTTCAACATGATTTTCGTGTATTTTTGATGGAAGTTTTGACTTGTTTGATGAATGTTTTGTTGGAACTATGACAGAACCAGAATACACTTGACAAACACAGTGTTTTTGAATGTAACCAAACACACATCAGATAAGCACGATCCTAAAAAGGCCAAAAGGCCAAGGGTTTGTATACTTGGTATAGCCCACCTTTATACCCCGGATTGGTGATAAACACCTTTCCTTCTCGAGAGCGGATAGCTTAGAATTTTGCCACCGGTCCACCCACCAACAAATCATCCCACAACCAAACCGGTGATCCTTCAAGCAGCATCACATCCCGCCAACCGCCATCCCCACCGAAGGGGATCGAGAGTGTTCGGCATGATACACTGCACTCGCACTATACCGGCAACGCCAGCCACGAACGTTGGACACTAAAGCAAGAGGTTTTACCCGCATTCCAATTGGTGGGCGTGGATCCAGCGCTAAGAGTCCCTTTCGATCCATCTCTGCCGAATCCATCACTGCGATTCTTGGCTTTCCCAAGAACCCACTTCTTCTATACCTACCGGAAGTCCCCTGCGTCGTGGTGCTACCGGCCCCAGCCGCTCGTGAGTACTTTTTCCCACCAAACAGCCCAAGTTCTAGAGTCAAGAACTACTTTCTTACACTCTAGATCGTGACGCATGCGCAGGGAGAGGATACTGACATACCAAATCGCGGAAGGGTAATATAACGAAAAGAATGGTCCGGCTTTTCTCGTCACTTATGGGTTTCACCCGCTTTATTAATACCCACCCACCATCCCAACAACCAAATCGCCACAAAACACACACTTCAGCTAAACGCAACCAAACCTCAAATGCTCACACCCCCAAGAAAAACAAGCACAAAGTTTTGTTATTCCTTCTTTGACATGCGAATTTGCAAACAATGAATATTAGTAGTCTGTTATGCAGTGGTCTTTGACAAACGAATGAGGATTGCCACACGCTACAAGAAAAGATTAGTAACACAAGAAAAATCTAATCTAGTTAACATGCAGGAATAAAACACAGAAAAAGCAGAAAACCAGAAAACCAACAACCAGAAAAACCTAAAAATCTGAGAATCAAAATGGCAAAACCGAAAGAAAATTTTACCAGACAGTTGCGGCTCGACAAGTCAGATGCGTCGTTCGGGTCTTCAAGTGTGGCTCAAGAGATCAAATGCGTCGTTCGGGATGTCAGTTGCAGCTTGTCAGGCCGATTGCGTCGCTTATGTCAGCAGATGCGTTGCGACGCATCAACTGCGTCTCGATGTTTTAAAAAAAATAGTTGCGTCGATCTGTACCTGTACCTGCAAAACAACAAAAAATCGTACGGAAACAAGCAAAACGGAGTCGGGTTCACCAATGTAACTGAGGGTAATTTCTGGATGTTAGATGAGATCAATTAAATTGAAAGCAAAAGACAAAAACCCAAAGTAGCTACAAAACACAATGGAAATATATGAAAGAACGATTATACCTGATCGCCGAAGTCTCCATGATTCATTTTCGTAGCACCTTCTTACTTGCTGGATATTGTTGCCCTCAGATTCCTTGTTCGAGCAATCTGGAAATGCCTAAGTCCTACAACAATCCTTGAAGGATTTGCATAAAGTCTAGATGCCTATATCTAAAAGCCAATGCCTATACCAATATTAATCAAATTCCTATGACAACGAATAAGTAAATAAATTCCTATGACAACGAATAAGTAAATAAATGCCATTTCGAACGGACGGACGAGATAAATCATTGACAAGAACCTAAAATGAATGATCCAGATTAACCCTAAGAATCCCTAATTAGGGTTAGGGAAAAATCCTTAATCAAACGGTTGAAATAAAATCGGATCGACGGTGGAGAATAAATGAGGAAATTAATTAAAGAAATAAAGATTTTCGAAAAATCAAGAAGATAAGACTGCCTGATTTACAAGATTCGAAAAATCAAAGAGATAAGATTCGGACTGAAGATAAGATTTGAAAAATCAAGAATCTGCCCGATTGCTTGATTTTTAGAAGATTAATTACTATTTTGAATTAAATTAATTCAAAATAATGATTTTGAGAGATAATAAATAATCTTTTTCAGATTATTTATCAAAAGGATCGATAAGTAGATTGATAAGGACATTTTTAAATAATTTTCACCTTACTTCAAAAATCTATATAAAGAATGTTAGACTGACACCAAACAATCAAATCCTAACTACCTTAACTTCCAGAAGATAAGATTCACCACCAAACAAACTAACCAATCTCATTTCCAATCACATCAATTGAAGCATTGACACAAACAAACAAACGTAATCCATTTCCATCTAAACGAAGAATTCAAATGACAAAGGAATTCAAACAAATCAAGAAAATCATTTTAATTAAAAGCTGAAACATCCCATTACCACGATCTATTTAATAAAACAAACAAAATTTCCATTTCATTTAATAATCATGAAGAATAATGACATGAATCAATTAAATAATTATGAATTATTTAAATCAATAGTCGTAATGGACTAAGCGACATAATTAAATGTCTTAATTATGCTAGATCTAAAGTGGTAAAAATGAAGCCATGTGCCTAGGTCATTTTAGGTGTTCCATAAATAATGTTTTGGGAAATTTCATGAAAGATGACATATTGATCGTAGTAGTGAAATAATTGCAAAGTCATTTAGATTTTTTAGACCAATCACCCTTCGCAATGTCATTTTTAGGATCATCTCCAATTTGATTACTAGGACACATAAGGTTGGATTTGATTGGCTTATCTTGGAGGAACATTGTGGCTTTTTGTAATGTGAGAAAATTTTGGATGGGGTAGTTGTTATTGCTAAGGTGGATCACTCGTTTCTGCGAAGGCCATACACTTATGATTGGGTCAAGTGTTATTTTCTTTAGAAAATTCCTATTGCCTTTTTGATAAGTTATGATTTGATTAGATGGGTTATGAAGCACTTATTTCAAGTAATTTATGTCTATTTTAATTTGTAATTTATTAAATTCAAACACATCCAAAATTATGTCCCTTGCTTTAACTGATTATTACGTTATTTAATTATTAACTCAAATGATACCTCCAATTTAACTATATTTATCTAATTGAATATATCTAAAGTGTTGAACATTTTTAGATCAAATTTAGTAATTAACTCAAACAACTTTTCCAATTTAACTAACATCTAATTTTAAGATATTAAACAAATATGATTTATTTTTATTTTATTTTTTAGACTGTAGGAATCGGGTAGCACGACCCCCTATAAACTGCAGTGCGCCTGGTAAACTTTTTAACGTGACCAGTGGCGCTGGCGCGACACGCCCTCCGGTACCACGGGACGGGGGGAGACTAGAACTCGTGACCAGCAGAGCCGCAACGGAATTACTTAGCCAACCGAGCTAGGGCCCCCACCCAAACAAATATGATTTATGAAAGAAGTATATTGCCGTGAAATTAAATATGATTTGTATTCCAATGGAAAAACTACAAAGAATGGAAACAATTCTTTCAACACATAAACTATTATGTAGTAGTTAATTAAAATGAAAAAGCTTACTCTATATTAGTTAGGATACACAACTAAGAAAATGATCTAAATAGTCTAATAATTTGACCATTAGCATATAGAAATTTCTATAGAGTTGTAGATCTCTTCCATTTCAAAAACACAAAACAATATTAGGTAGATAATCAAACATCTTTCATTTCTATAGTGACTTATTTATCCTAGAGAAACTAAGTATATATAGTATACAAAGAAAATTAATAAACCCACAACTACCCCTATTTTGAAGGAGTATAGTTTTCTCCCCTTCCTGATCTCCCTAGTATTGTCTAATTATTTTAGAAGGCTTGACATTAGAGAGATAGAGAAGAGGGGGAGAGAGGGAGAGATAGGTTGAAGAGGAAGAGAGAGAAGAGATGGAGATAGATAGGTAGAAAAGGGAGAGAAAGGAGAGGGGGAAAGGGAGAGCGATATGTAGAAAGGGAGAGAGAAGAAGATAGGGGAGAGAGAGAGATGGAGAGACATAGAAAGGGGGGGAGTTTAGTTTTCTCCCCTTCCTGATCTCCCTAATATTGTCTAATTATTTTAAAGAGACCATAAAACACTATTTTTAGAAGGTTTGACATTAGAGAGATAGAGAAGAGGGGGAGAGAGGGAGAGATAGGTTGAAAAGGAAGAGAGAGAAGAGATGGAGATAGATAGGTAGAAAAGGGATAGAAAGGAGAGGGGGAGAGGGAGAGCGATATGTAGAAAGGGAGAGAGAAGAAGATAGGGGAGAGAGGGAGAGATAGCTCAATATATATAGAGGGAGAGGGAGAGACATAGAAAGGGGGTGATATAGAGAGATTATAGAGGGGGATGGTGAGAGAGAGATAGAGATATATGCGTCGAAGAGAAAGAGAGATGAAGATATATGGGAAGAGAAATAGAGATGGAGATATATGGGAAGAGAGGTGGAGATAGAGAGTCGATGGATAGGGGGGATATATAGGGAGGGAGAGATGGTGAGAGATAGAGAGGGGGAGATAGCTGAGAGGGGGAGGGAGAGAAAGGGATATTGATAGGTAGAGGAGGAGAGATAGAGAAGAGGGGGAGAGGGAGAGATAGGTTGAAGATGAAGAGAGAGAAAGGGGGAGAGGGAGAGATAGCTCAATAGTTAGAGGGGGGAAGAGGGAGTGACATAAATAGTGGGAGATATAGAGAGATAATAATATTAATTATATTATAATAATTATAATATTATATTAATATTATAAATTTAGCTAATATTATAATATATTAATATTATTTTAATATTATAATATATTAATATATAATATTAATAATATATTAATATTATATTAATAATATATTAATATTATATTAATAATATATTAATATTATAAATTTAGCTAATATTATATTAATTATATTATAATAATTATATTAATTATATATAATTTATTATGTAAAATTTAACATGCCGCCACAATTTTCATTTTAATTGACATAATCTAAAAACCTAGCTCATCAAGAGAAGTGAGTTGCGCGCCAGCAGAGGAAAGGTTGCAAGAAGCCCATGGATCAAGCTTGCTTGGTTGCAAAAATTGGAATTTGTGCGATTTGTTTTGTTGTGAAGATCTCTGCATCTCGTCCATCACCAAAATGGTCCATATATTTCATCTGAAATTTATGAATCAAAGTGCTATAGGGTTTTTTATTTGATTTGGTTTGTGAATATTACTCTTTTTGATTGTATTTTGTATATTTTTCTTCAATTCCAATGGGACAAACCATAACTCAGTGCTTTTAATCACTTTGCAACTCCATTATTGGTGACTCTATTGTTTGCTTGTGAGAATCACAAGTTGGAATGCATGTCTGTTGTTTGCAAGTGAGAATCACAGTTCACATCTTGTCTATGCTACGACATTTGGGTCCCAAACTATACATCATCTTTTTTCACAATAACGCAAGCTACCCTATTGCAAGGAGAACACATACATGTCTATGCTACGACATTTTCCATACATTTCTACCAAAGTATTTTATCAAACAGTTCACTACCTTGCTGCTATGGGCTAAAAGCATGAAACACGTGCTTTTGAACAAGCTATGGGAAAAAAATCTATCAAAGCATAATAGCAATAGCATAGACAAGGCAGTGAACTGTTTGGAAAAATGCCTCAAAGAATTGTGGTCTCATGGTGATGGAATGCCATGATGAATTCCTATGGCTATGGATTGTCATGGCATTCCATCTTCATGAGACTACATTTCTTTGAGGCATTTTTTCAAACAGTTCATTGCCTTGCTATGCTATGACATTTTTCATACATGACTACCAAAGCATTTTAACAAACAACTTAAACTCTTTCAATCTTTCTAAGGCAAGCTATTGGGCATATTTTTATTACCTAGAATTATCCTTGAAAAAAAACAAGAAGAGCAAGCTCATTGTTGACAAAAGGAATATATGCAAGGATACCAACATATGCCTCACTAGAATGAGAGTCCTCCAATTTGTCAAGAATCTCATCTAAAGTATCAAAATCATTCTCGTAAATTTTTCTATTGTTTATTTTATTATTTCCTACACAATCAAGGATGAAATTTTATTAGCTACAAGTCTATTAATATTCTTAAGAATTTTTGGGCCATGCCTTCTTTGATGACCATCCATTTTACATAGAAAACAAGCATTCAAACCTCTCAAAACTTCAATATCATGTTTAGTTTAATTATCACTCAATTGAAAGCACAAAATATGTAGAATACACTCATCAGATTTGAGAGATATAAAAACCCTAGAGTTAAGATGGGGAAGAGTAGACCTTGTTTCTTCCACTTGCAACACATTACCCAAAGATTCAAGGACTTTAGGGATAAAAGTTCACATCTAAGTAGAGATATTTTAAAATTCTAACCACCTTAACATATAATTGGCTAAAGCATTACATAGGGTAGAATCAAGGGTTCAAAGATGGACCTAAAAACAAAATTGCCCATATTCTAAAACTCTTTCTTTTAAAAATCTTGATTGCATACCATGATTTTTGAAGAAGAAAGTGAATAAATCTTTATGTATCATTCTATAGAAAGAAACATAGATGCCCATAAAACTTGGGAAACCACAAACACAAAAATCTAGAAATGAAATAGGGTTGATAAAATAAACATGACATACAAAAATATAAGTTCAAAGAATCACACCAATTACTCTTTGTGATTGTATTTTGTATAATTGTCTTAAATGTTGGTGGGACAAACCATAACTCAGTGCTTTCAATTACTTTGCAACTCCATTATTGGTGACTCTGTTGTTTGCTTGTGAGAATCACAAGTTGGAATGCATGTCTGTTGTTTGCAAGTGAGAATCACAGTTCAATGCCTTGTCTATGCTACGATTTTTTTCATACATGTCTACCAAAGAATTTTATCAAACAGTTCACTGCCTTGCTGCTATGGGCTAAAAGCCTAAAACAAATGCTTTTGAATAAGCTATGGGAAAAAATCTATCAAAGCATAATAGCAATAGCATAGACAAGGAAGTGAACTATTTGGAAAAATGCTTCAAAGAATTGTGGTCTCATGGTGATGGAATGCCATGACAAATTCCTACGGCTATGGATTGTCATGGCATTCCATCTTCACGAGACTACATTTATTTGAGGCATTTTTTCAAACAGTTCATTGCCTTGCTATGCTACGACATTTTTCATACATGACTACCAAAGCATTTTATCAAACAATTCATTGCCTTAATGCTATCGCTAAAAGCCTAAAACAAGTGCTTTCTAACAAGCTATGGATGCTTGGAAAAAATTTGTCTAAGCATAATAGTAAGCAATAGCATAGACAAGGCAATGAACTATTTGAAAAAATGCCTCAATGGTGATGGAATGCCATGACAAGCCATATACAAGCCAGTGAACTATTTGAAAAAATTCCTCAAAGAAATGTGGTCTCATGGTTATGGAATGCCTCAAAGAAATGTGGTCTCATGGTGATGGCATAAAGAACAAGAAAATTGATGCAACCACTCATCCTACCTTAAAGCATACCAAAATTCTCCTAGCAATTAGACATATGAAGATTTTAGATGACTTAAACAATTTTTATTGCCAAAGCATAAACTTATGATGACTTAACCAATCCTAGTACACACTCCCTCCCCGTTAACCACTTAGACATATGGAGTTTATCAGTGGACAGTTGAACCACCTCACATGTGCAACTGAATATGTCTATTAGTGTTCTAGCGATGAAATGATAGATTAATCATAATGTCACCTTGGGATCACATCACCATGAAAGAACTTCATCCAACATCCTTATGAGTGTAGGTACCACCAAATAGGTATTTTTCAGATCTGTCTTCCTCGAGTGAGGGAAATTCAGGAGGAGAAGAGGAAAGCGAGACATATAGTAGGTCTAAAAGAGGGAGATCAACTAGAGGTCAAAAGATTAGAAGAAAATTCCGTGAACACATGGAATTTTTTCTTGCTAAAGGGGGGTCATGTTCTTATGATGATGAGAGCATAGGTGACATCAAGGTTCCCTTGAGGTACAAACATCTACGGAAACAATGGGTACCCAAGGAACTTCCTCCAATAAACACTGATTTTTGTGTCAATGAGAGGATATATCGCATAGCACCATCATCATTACATGGTTTGGGACTATTTTGCATGGATGGCATAAAGGTTTGTTATGAAAAAGTTACTAAATTGATGGAGTATGTCAGACCCTATTACAGTTACAAAGATTGGATGCAACTAGTTCGATATACACGAAGTATGAGTAGGTATGCACTATCAGCAAATTATATACAGCTAAAAGATAAGGATCAAAATAAAGGAGTGGCTATGTACATTGATGAAAGGCCAAAAGCATCAAGGAATATTGTAGAGTTTATAAACAATACATGACCTGGGTCAACAAATAAGCAACCCAATTGCATATTCGAGGCGCGCGAGGGAAACCATGTATTCGTATGTGCAATAAAATCAATAACTATAGGGGAAGAGTTGCTAATCGATTACAATTTGAATCGCTTAGATACAAACACAGTTACTATGGGGGTGGTACGTACTATATACCATTTTACCCAACCTCCAATTAATGACTCCAATATATCATTTTATTATTATTATTATTTTTGTAAGTCTATTGGTTTCATTTTGGTAATGGTTTTTTATATTTAATTTTTGTCACAGCGGGACATTGATCGTATGGGGAAGGCTTTGACCCAGACCACAGATCACAATGCATCTTTAGGCGCTTCTACCCGATAGGTTTACCTCATTGTTATTGTACAAATTAGATACGAGCAAAATGTTTTATTATTATGTTTTTTTCATAAGTTTATTGGGTTAATTTCAATAATGTTTTTAATATTCATGTTGCAGTCGACTGATCGGGGAAAGGCACCAGCAGTAGAGGAGAGCATCCATAGGGTCGAGGTGCAGTCATTGTTATTGGATGATGACATCGCATATTCAACAAACCCTCTCGATATGATAAGGAAGACAAAAAAAAATGCAATGAAGAAATCCTTCAATTGTTATTCATAGTGCCTCAAATAGATGAGATAAGAGAGGGTTAAAATATTGACTAAGAGAGTAAAAAACTTGCAAGTAAGTTGTCATGAGGTCTTTAATTATAAGTTCAGTCATGGTTTTATAATTTGTACTCTTTTATGTCATGAACTAAATATGTGTTGTTTTTATAAGATTTTTTGCGTCCTCATGATGTTGCTACGCATGATCAGGGTACTACAGGTGTTGCCCATGGAGTAGGGGTTGGTACAAGTGTCCATCCTGATCTTCCTGCACATACATCAGATCATCTGACCCCATCATATGTGCCTATATTTTTGACTGAAATATCGGCAACACATAGCATGCAGAGATCGGGTAGTACTCGTGATGCAGAGGCCACTAGTAGTGGTGATGTTTTAGGAACATTTCCTGGATCTTCTCATATTACTAGTACAAGAACATTTTCGGTCACATTTGTGGTGACCGAGGATTTTTTTCCCATAAAGATAGAGAAGGTCCCAGGTAATTTAAAATGTTTTAATTATTATTATATATAATCCAATTGAAATTTACTTATTGGTCACTCTTTTTAGACTAATGATCCCATGATCATTTTGTAGGAAATGATGTTTTTTATAAACATCTAGTTGATATAACATTGGAGCTCTTTGGGCCCACCATACGTACACGGTGGAATTCCCAAAATCAAGATTTAAAGGATGAGCTCATTAACCATTTAGTTGTGTTGTTCGGTGATAAAACATTCAACTGAACCAAGGTCCTTAAGAAAGTTGGTACATATCTAAAGTATGTGAGGGACCAATATAGGTCACATTTAGAGAAGAACAAAAAGTATGAGTGTCCCCCTATGATTCCAGAGAGGGAGTGGAAGGACCTGGTGTCAGATGGAAAGGAGAAGGCTGAAAAGAAAAAATGAAAGACACCACCGGGCCAAGGAAGGTATGTGATACTATCAACAATGTAATTATATACTGATTACTCTTTCTTTTTACATAATCTAACATATTTCAAACTTTTCATAGGCTGCCCGACACATCAAATTCAACAAAGGAAAGACTAGAAAAACACGGGCAACACAAACTTGGCTCTAGTGGTTATATGAAATTAGCCGCACAAATTGTAAGTATCAATAAATGAAATATTGCATCCAAATAATAAATTGCAAACAATTTTTGTTTTATCACACCATAGAAGAAAAATTCATGATCTTATGCAAAAATGCAGGGTTCTAAATTCAAAAGAGCGCCCACAGAAGAGGAAAAGAAGATTTCCTTCCAACATGGCTATGAAGTTGTGGCTGAACGCCTAAGAGTCTTGACTGGGAAAACACAATCTTCCACTGCATCCGACACACAGGTAAATAACTCAATAAATTTTATTTAAAATTGAATACTTGTGCAATCTATTCAATATTAATTTCCACTGCACATGACATTGGAATACAACTTGGTGAGGGTGGAGCACAACTTGCAGATGAAGGTCATGGTGTGCATCCCAGTACTAGATGTATTCATGTGCTATACAAAATGTAGTATGGATTAATACAATTAAACATCTTTAATTGCAATTGGTGTATTAATTAATGTAACATTTCATGTTTCAACTTTAGAGCATGTAGAGCATGATCAACATGTTGAGCATGATCAGGCTAGAGAAGATCAAGAACATGATGTAGCCCCATCAGGTAAAGAGGACCACTCTAATGTTCTTTTAAACATATTTAATTGCAATTGGTGTATTAATTAATGTAACCTTTTGTGTTTCAACTCCAAATCAGGATTTGGAGGGTGTTCAGCATGTTGAGCATGAGGCTATAAGACAAGATCAGGAACATGATGTTGCCCCATCATGTAAAGAACACCACTCTAATGTTCTTTTAATTAATAAAATACTTGTAACAATAATAACATAACATATCAATTTAACATTTCTTTGTTATTGCAGAAGACCCCCCCTTGCAGTAGCCTCCACGTCGTGATCAGTACATGACTAGGCATACATTAAGATCATGAGTAGAGGGCAGAACAACTGAAGGGGGGACAGATGATTTAGAAAATGATACTCCACTTTAGCTTTTTTTAGCTTCAAAAAAGAAACAAAAAAAAAGTGATTGTAATCATATTATGACAACCATATTTTTGATGATATGTAAAAACTGAATGAATGAATGTTATATGTTAATGAATGAATGTTATATGTTATTAATGGATGAATGAATGAATGTTATATGTTATTAATGGATGAATGAATGATTAATGTTATATGATTGGGTATGGGGAATTGAGAGTTATGTGAGGGGGGGGAGGGGCCAAATGAGCTTCCACCATCACGTGGTTGGCCCTATTAAGTAGAGAATATTAAACTATTCTCGAAACAAAGAGAAGCTCAATCCAGTTACATCCAAGTATCTTTTTAAATCCTCTATCTTTCATCAATCTCTTTACTATTTGAACCTTGTACATATGTTTTACATGAAGAACCCATTATTATGAAATGTGCCTCTAGTTGAGTAAACTGAATCCATGCTCTACATCATAATTTCAAGTTGTTTCCATTCCAATGTTCTGAGTTTAGTTTGTTTGTATGGCTTTGTATGAATACCACATTATGTTGTGCGTGGATTTGGTTTCAAAGCTATGATTCTTTTGTTTTTAGTGGTGACATAACTCTAAAATTTGACTTTTTGTGCATAACAAGATAGTGGAAAAATTGACAGCTCTGAAGGGTTTAGAGGCTCGATTGAGATAGATACACGGATATTTGGATCTTTTTGTTGATGGGAGGCTTCCACTTAACCATGAAATTTTGTACCATTTGCAAGTATGCAAAAATTTATGTACTTACATTCATTCAATTTACTGTCTTCCTTACCAAAATATACCCTTGTTAAGCCACAACCATAACTAGTTGATGCAGAGTCAAGGTGGAGGAGACTCAAACAAATCAGATTTCAGTAGAGGAAAAAGGTAGACCATTTTATAAAGAAACCATGGAGTGTAGATAAAAGTTTAAAAGGGCAGTCAAGTATGAATAAAATTATGGATAGTGAAACATGTACTTCCCTCAATATATTGAAATAAAGGATAGTCATAAGTCCTTATGACTATCATAAAGAGCATTCAGATGTAACAAAATACAAGTCTTTCGATTTCTTATTCTCCATGTCTCATATTGCTCGAACTAGAGGATTTATTTCCAATTTCTCATATAGGAGAATACACCTATGGCTCAGATGCATTCCTTTGTATAAATTGGAAGGTATAAGATGTAGAAAATGCATATAGATATTACTTCCTTTACTTTAATTCTACACCTTGATGGATGGATGAGTTTTCTTTTAGATTCTATACTTACTAAATTATGTGTTCTAGTAATTTTGGAATTCCCAAAAGGATAGTCATTCCAAATAGTCTAAAGAGGGGAAGAAGTATGTGATAATTTTGGTCATAGGTAGAAGGCAATGAAGCAAGAAGGACAATCAAAGGTAGTCTAATGATATTCAAGCCACAATGTACATGGAAGAGTGGGCAGTACTTTCAAATGAGTAGTCCTAAGTTCACATGGAACAAAGGATATAACCTTGAAATATACCATAAGGGAATTCAAGTTCAAAGAGATCATTGTCATAGGTATGCGGATCATAGAGGATCACTATCATTCAAGAGGATCACAGACATAAAAAGAAGATCATCTAGCTAGCTATATGAAAATCAAGTGCAGTTTAAAAGCCATGAGGATAGTCTTACATAAGGGAGGCATAAAATAGTTGAAAACAATCATTATGAGCATCCAGAATGCAAGAAAAGGAGGCAGAAAGAAATACAATATAAAACATTCCAATGGCAATCATGTATTAAGGAGAGACAGTTATGGTTCATGGTTAGGTAGGGTCTTCGAGAAAGCTTCTTTAAGAACAAATTCAAAGGAAAAATCAATGTATAACTAAGTTATGAGGGTATTTTGGAGGAATTTTTATAAGATTGTTATAAAGGATTTTAACTATACCATTATACAAAGACTTGGAAAACATTTAATGTGACTCTCAGTCATATTGAAACAAATCCCATAAGTTTTAGGCTAAGGAATATCAAATGAACTATGATAGTGACTATGAATCCTTGAGAAGCAAAGAAGACAATCACTATGAAGGCTCAAATAGGTTGTTCTGAGGAATATATTAAATTGACAAGAGCTTGGGGCAGTCACCTTTGTATGTACAGTCCACCATATGCATAAACCGATGATTTATTATAGTAGGTAAGGTTCCTACGTGGTTGACAAAGGACAATGCTTTAAAGAAGGACACTACCATATGCTTGGTAAATATTTTAAGTGCTTAAACAAAGGAATTGTGAACAACACCATGACTGTGATCATTGAAAGCCAAATGCACAATTTTGAAGGAAGCAGAGGTATATAAAGCATGATAGTCATACCTTGAAAATGATATTATTTTACTATCAAGGGCAGTAAGAGTAAATGAAGCTTGATACAAACATTGTTATGATGGTCAAGCATAGGCTATTTATGAACTTTCATAAGTTAAATGGCAAGAGTAATTCAAGACACCTTGCAAGGGAAAAAGTACACAAAGGACAATAGGTTCTTGACATTATGAGGGCAGTATTTTTATTGAATACATGGAAGACCTTCAAATGGTAGTCAAGGATAATGTTAAAGGATAATTTAAGGTTTCCAAGAGAGAGGTTTATATTTATGAATGACCTTACACATTTGACATGGAAAATGCCACGAGTAAAAAATATGACCAACAAAATTCAATGACAAGCCTATTAGCTACATAGATAGCTAAAGGAGCATGTTAAGGGAATACATGATCATGGAAAAACCACGATAAGTACAGTCACCTTGAATACAACCCACCATGTACACAATAAAGACAGAGCCAAGGCCAAGGAGTTCACCTGGACAGTTAAAGGGACAACATTGAGTATAGAGTTATCAATGTGACAATCATGAAGGGCTAGAAATTTTTCTTATCAAATTCATTCCATCATTGTGTAGACTACCATGGACAAAAGGGCAACAAGTTTTTTAAGGCATAATCATTAAGTAACAATAGACATTATAGATAGGATAGTCATAATGATAGATGGGAAAACCATCTGTCAAAAGGGTAGACATCATTAGCATATCCTACAACCATTGCATTCCAAGAGATGACATGATGGATGTCCATACCCTATTCCAAAGCTCACCCAAAATGATGATCTATGATGTAGATACTTTAAAAAAAAAAAAAATTGCACAATTTCGTCGAACCATCGACGAAATACAAAAAAGTCTGACACAATTGTTGTACCTACGACGAAAGATAGCAGTGCCTAATCGTTGACATTTCGACGAAATACACCGACGAAAGTTTCCAACAAATAGAAATTTTGTCGCAATTTCGACAAAAACATGATCCCTTGACAACCGATGAAGTTAGGTCGATATTTTGACGTTTTTAGAGTCTGTCGAAAGTTCGACGAAAAATTTCCAACGAAAATTGGTTCAGTGTTTCGTTGGTATTCCGACAATCTTTTGTCAAAAATTCAACAAATGTTCGTCAAAAATTGGACCCAAATACTATAGTGTAAGTGGGTTGAAGCCATTCCTATGACCTACATAATGGGGAAGTAGATAGCCAAGTTTGTCGTAAATTACCTTATTTTTCATTATGGTGTTCCACAAACCCTCATCTTAGACAATGGAACACCATTCAAGAATCAGGATGTAAAGGATTTGTGCCAAAAATTCAATATCCAACACTGATTCTCTACCCCATACTATCCCCAAGACAATGGCCAAGCAGAAGCAACAAACAAAACTATCTTGAAAATCCTAAAGAAGATAATTAATGAAGTTGGTCATGACTAGCATCTATAGCTAAATCCCACTCTTTGGGCCTATCGAACCAATATCCACCTACAGGTGCAACCCCTTTCTCCCTAGTCTATGGATCAAAAGCAATCTTTCCTATTGAGGTTGAGCTCCCATCATTGCGAGTGTCACTACAAAATTTGTTAACTAAGGAAGAATACATAGTGTCTCGACTGAATGAGCTAGAACTCCTGGATGAACATCATCTTGACGCCCTTAATCACTTGCAAGTGTATCAAAACTGACTGAAACAAAGCTATAACAAGAGAATCAAATGTTGGTCGTTCCAGGTATGCGATCTTGTCTTAAAGAAAAATCAAAAGAATCTTCAAGATCAAGACAACAAAGGAAAGTTTGAGCCTAACTAGTTGGGTCCCTTTGTCATCACAGTAAGTTGTGGATCAGGAGCATACCAATTGTCAACCCCTGAAGGTGAACCCTTGCAGGAGCCAACCAATATCTTGCATCTCAGAAAGTTTTATGCCTAATATTGAAGGGTGTAAATTAGAAAATACAAAAAACTCAAAAAAATGATCAAAATCCAAAAAATATGAGAAAAAGGATTGAAAAAAGTAAAGAAAAAAATTGTCCTCTAGTGAAAACCACTTCGGTGATGCTTTGAAAAAGTACCTACCCTTCGACGAAGAGATTGATTTGGTAACCTCATAATAAATATTGACCTTTTCTGAGCTTGTTGTTGAGTCCTACATATCTAGCTTTGTCACACAATGGCTACAACCTACTTATATGACATTCCTCAACCTAGTATGTAATCTTGGATCACAATGACTGGCAATGTAAATAGTGGTACAACTTACACTACTTTGGCCAAATTATTTCATTCCCTCTTCCAAGAGACGTCATATATTTCACCCACCTTCCTAGCTCAATTTATATTGACTATTCATAATATATGCAAAAGCTATCCCCTTCTTTAAATTAACCTAACCCCAGGAATAACCTATTGCCTCTATATTTAACTAACTCATCTACAAAGTAACCTAAGCAACGGGTGATCCCACAAAGTTGGTTTACAACTTCTGGGAGGAACTGATTTTTGCTGAAATCGCATATTTTTAGAAAATATAATGATTTAAGCCTTAAAAGGTTCCATTTAAATAATTACAATTGAAGAGGGTTTGATCAAACTACCTCAAATCAAACCCCCTTGGATAGAACCCCGCTAGTTTTAAACCATACCTATAACGGAGTCTCCTTTACACCTATCAAAATGCTGATAAAAAACCACTTTTGATTTACTTTTTGGGGGATCAAATGAATTCATTTAAAATTTATTTTTTGTAAGTATGTAGTCCTTATTATAAGCTTCCCAAAAAGTATAATTTTAAATAAATTTAATTTTATTATTATATTTATTTTTTATTTCGTGAATGTAGGTTTTTCAAAAAATCAAGCTCTCTATTCTACATGTGGAAAAAAATAGCATTATTAAAAAAAAAAAAAAAATATTAGTGCACTAGATATTGAAGTCCTTGATCAAACAAAGAAAAAAAAAAATTGATACATACAAAAAAAGTTACATGTTATGCGGTCGCGCTATGTCTGAATTATGATTGGTTTGAATTCGAAACTTGATTAGAGAAAAAAATATTCAATAAAAAACTATCTAACCAAGTGGAAGCACTAGATATCATAGTTATGAATCTAAATTTGAAATAATTAGAATTTTATCCTTCATGGAAAAAAACTTATGCGTTATACGATGAGCGTCACTTTTTAAAAATGTTGTTTTATGAAAAAAACTAGTTTTCGAGGGAGATGGAAAAGGAAGTGCAATCTGATTCCAAAAATTTTGAAAAAAATATATTTAGAATCTATAGACAAAATTTCACAAAACTCTAGTTTGCATCATCTTCAAATTCCTCACGATTTAGCTGCTATAGGTGCCCGAAAGTGAAGATTTAGTTAAAAAAAATTAGTTCAGTGTCTAGTTTGGCCAAAAATTGTAAACCACTATTGTGGGATCACCCCAACCCTAAGAATCATCTATTTTATCCATTAGCTACATAAGCTATATCCCTTACATAGTACTTAATCCCACTATGTCCACTCATTCCTTAATATGGAATATGTACAAACACATCAAGAAAAATAGATCTTTATGCTTACTATAATAAAATTCCTTTCACTTCCATAAAAAAAAAAAAAAAAACCTTTCCCTATTAAACAATAGATCTATCTTCCCAAACAAATCAAACAATGTCACACAATCTTTTCAAAAACATAAAACAAGTATAAAAGAGTAGGAATCAGCATTTCTATTTTTGCAATGCTCCAATTGATTGATTCGGATTCCCAACACAACCTTCAAGACTCAGTAAGAAACTCCCAACTAGATTTCCCCCACTTTTCCAAAGAATCCCTCTCAAAAACCTCTCTCAAATTCTCTCAACATAACTCACTCACAACTCAAGAAACCAAAATACAATAACTCAAAAAAATTCATAGCAAGAATGCAGTATTATGATGCATCCAAATGAGGTAGATAGCTCCTCTATTTATACACAAAAATTAGCAACTAAAGGATAGAAATAGGGCATGAGGATTGACACTTCTCAGCTCAAATGATTCGACTCAACAAAGTAAACAAAAGGTGGGAACTAAATTTGTTGCATAGAAAACACATATGTAGCCAAAGAGAATGAGTCGCACTTCTCAAAGAACGGCAAGAAAGATAATTAGAAATGTAAGGTATTTGCCTCCTACAGGTTAACTTACTTGGAACAGCTGAGTGCTTGACTAAATCTACATTTTACAAAATGCTTCACATTTTGGAAATTCATAATGAGTACAGTACACTTCTATTCAATTCCCGGTTTTATCAATTGATACCACATTTTACTATTCATGCCAAACAATATGGGTCTATGTTCATTGTTGACTTGGTCGACAGACATTATGTGCATGATCATTACTATTGCTTTGCTTTGACAAAATCTTGGCAACCAAGTTTCATGTTGGAAAGTAATGACAACATTAGCCCTTATACTTAGCGCTATCCATCTAACATTACAAAACTTTTAAAATGTTTAAAACTGAACCGTTGATTTTTGGCTCCAAAGACAACTCTTGCTCTTCTAGGGTTTTTCACCTAAAAGGAGAGAGATAGGAGCAAAAATGCTAATGTTTCATTCAAATTATGTTATGTGCAATATTTTCTAATGAAAATGAAGTTAACTAAATGCAATTAACTGATCTAAATGAATGAAAACGAATGCAAAACTAAGATTTACACTATGTTTGAAAACACACTGTGATATGCAAAAAGCATGAAAGAATGAACAAAAATGCAAATTAACCTAAACATAAAGTTGTTTCTTATAATGTGTGCACCTGGGTGAAGTATGATGAATCTAGAATGTTGTGGATTCTGGCTGAAGTCACTGATTTTTCACAGTGGGACTCATTCGCCCAGGGTGGCAAATTAGTCCTCCTCTTGGTGAAAAACTGTCGGGAACAAGTTTATGTTTGTCGGGATCCGGAATATGAAAAAATTCATATTTTCAGTCCTAAGGTGGGACTCATTCGCCACAGGTGGAAAATCAGTCCTCTCCCAATTTTTTGAAAAATTAGGAGACAACTCTACAACACCAGATCTAGAAATCACTGCTTGTCGAAGTCAATTCTGCAGGAAACGGACAAGAAATCTTCTCCAAGCTTGAAATAGACTTAAGTTGACTTGAAGCACCTATTGACTTGTAAACCAATCTTCAACACCAAAAAGCTTGTCAAATCTGCACACAAAAGGCTGCAAACAAACATGCAATAGGGGAAAAATGGTTTAAGGTTAGTGAATAGGGGTTTGCCTTGGTCAAACCCCACTTTTGGTAATCAAACCCTTAATAAAATAATGAAATGAAAAGGAATGATAAACTAACAACATGCAAATGATATCAACTTACCAAACCCTTGATGATGCAAGTCTGAAGGAATGTCAATGGTTGCTTCAAAGTGCTTGAATACTAGTGCTTGAAAAGATGTTAAATGCTTGAATACTTGAATGAATAGGTAAATAAGTGAAACTTGATGAATGGGGGTTGAAATGAGGTGAAAATCACTTATTTATACATACTTGTGCCTTAGTTACCCATTCATACCTCATCGTAAGCCGACATCAAGTGTTTTTTGAATAAAATCCCAAAAGGAAATTTAAAATATTTTGAATTTGGGGCCAAGGGGGACTCATTTTCCACCAATGGCAAATGGGTCCCACCTAGGACCTAAAAATGTGTGTCAGGAAATATATTGTATTTAATGTTGTTTGTCGGGATAATAGTCAAAAATACACTTAATTAAGCATATGAGAGAATAAAGGAGCCAAGTAAAGCATGAGAAAGGGATAAATAGTGAAAATATGCCTAGAAGAGCGTGAAAGCTTGTTACAAGACTTTACAACACTTCAAAATAGGACTTGTTGATGAATAAAAAGGTGATTTTAAGGTGAATTGTAATTAATAGAGTCTAGAAGAATGTAGAAATGTCTTACAACACTTCACAACACCTTCACAAAACGTCATTATTTGGATTTTAGTACCTAAATAAGCATGTTCAAGCCATGTTGCAACATAAAATCAGAGCAAAATAGACAAACACCATGAAACAAGACCTAAAAGGCCATGAAAATGACAAGGGGCCATTTTTCTACAGCACATTTAGCCCCCACTTTAGTGAGAGGATGAACTTGCTTCAAACTCACACTAAAGTAGCCTTGAACATTAAGAAGAGGTTTCAAATGCACTTACGCTAGCAAGATGGAATTACAACGATCAAGAGGGATGATCAAGCCCCCAAGATGAAGATCCCATGGAAAACTAGACATAAGAACAAAGGAACACACAGGTGTTGAGATGAAAGAATTGAATGAAGCTTCGATCGTCAGTCCAACTAGTTGTGGATTAGATCTAGGTTGATTGTTTGAAAAAGAGAATGTGTACTCACTCTGGGGCCACAGAACTAGTTGTTCGCGGGGTGAGAAGGCCCAAATGTACTCACTCTAGAGCCACAGAACTAGTTGTCCGCGGGGTGAGAAAGCCCAAAAGGTAAGATACATACTCTAGTTGGTATGCACTCACAAACACAAAGGTGGATATGTGGAAAAGTCATGTCGCTAGGTGGGCTTCCCACCCAACCATATTAAAGTTACACTCGTTGATAACTTTAACAAGGTGCCACAAAAAAAAAATGTTCATGAACAAAAAGAAGGGTACCGTAGTCATGAAAGTTGTGTTATGCAAGGTGGCAAAAGGCAAAAAAATGTAAAATGCAAAAAGTGTAAAATTTAAAGGATGTTCAAAGGAGTCTTGTTCAGTTCATGCAAGGTCAATCACTTAGGGAAAATTGTGTCTAATGTCTCCAAGAGAGGACCAATCAAAGAATAGTATATTCACAACTTAGGGGATGCAGTGTGTCTCATCAAGCCACCAAGAGGAATGTAATATGCTGAGATAGATCACACTTATGAAGGACATTACACCCAATGTCATCCACAAAGTGACGAACACATCATATAAACGACAAGGCTGCACTAGGAACCAAGAATGCAAATGAATTATGGTAATGTATTCCCCCCACTTTAAAGGAATTGCTACACACTGTTCTGTGATAAATTACTTTAAAGTAGAGAAGAAAAGAAAATGCAAAAAAAAGAAAACAAGACATGAGAAACAACTTGGAAATCCCTATGCCAAGTCATATGTTTCAAAGTTAAGTTGTGTCATGTCAAGGGAAAATGAAAAACAAAGAAAGGGAGTTTCCCCCCAGAAAAGAGCACACCAAACACATAAGGGATCTATGGATTTGGGGTTAGTATGTTGGTTGTTGCAATGTGTTTATGAAAGAGTGCGGAACTGTCATCATTTCCCAAAGCACATAGAACTAGAAGAATGACACAAAGAGAGTGAAAAAAAAGGAAAATGAAAGTCCGTTTTGGGTCAACATGGAAGAGACATTGCAGTCTCGACGCCTTGCATCGTCCCAAAAGGAAAACACAAGCGAAATGAAGGAAAACGAAAAAGGAAAAAAAAAGATGAAAAATCTTTTGGGTCAACATGAAGGAGACATTTTGGTCTCAATGCCTTGCATCATCCCCAAAAGAAAAACACAAAACAAAAAGAGAAAAAGACAAGGACCGTTTGGGTCAACATGGAAGAGACATAGGGCGTCTCTACGCTTTGTATTATCCCCAAAAGGAAAACACAAAATGAAAGTGAAAAAGACAAGGACCTTTTGGGTCAACATGGAAGAAACATAGGACATCTCTACGCTTTGCATCATCCCCAAAAGGAAAACACAAAATGAAAAGAGAAAAAGACAATGCATGACAAATAGAAGAATAGAGGTACAAATTTAGAAGAAGTGTACAAAGAGAGAGAAAACATCAAACACACGATATGGGGGAAACACGATACGCACATGAAAATGCAAAAAGGACAAAGGGACAAGTAATGAAAATGTAAGTCAACCATTAACTAAGTTATTGGTTTCTTAATCTTAAATAGATAAGCACAGAAAAAGGAATAACATAGTTAAGAGACAAAGACAAGTGCATTACAAGGATAAGGCTAACAACGTCTTTCTCTCCACAAGGTGTAAAGGCAAGAATGAGCCGAGGTGGGTGATGTGAAAGGATCATGCAATAGTGAGAATAGGGAATTCTACAACTATGGCATGACGATGAAATTTGGTTGCTTTAAGGTATGACGGGGAAACAATCAGTATCAATGAAGTGATACTTATCCAGTATTTCCTTCAATGTCCAACATTCTTCAGTGTGATGTCCAAGGATGCGATGATATTTGAAAAATGGTATGTTAGAGTCTTTCGAATGAATAACCAACCTATTCATAGGTGGTAAAATTATAAGACCTAAATATTTAAGAGCAGTTGAAGTCTCCTTTCATATTTAGGTGGAGGATGTGTGGGAAGCTTGATCTTCTTGAGTTTGTAAGGGCATTTTTGCTTGGTAGATTTTCCTTGTTCATGAATAGAAGGAGGAAGAGGACCCATAGGGATCCTAACATCCTTGTCATATTACAAGGATATAATGGTTGTTCACGTGGAAGGAGAATGTTTAAGTTAGGACTTGAGCATCCAAGATCATTGTTCCAGCATCCCAAAGTCTCCTAGGTTGAAGAGGATGTCTATCAAGATGAGAAGGATCTTGATATCCTAGTCCTGTTGTGTGTGCTTTGGTTGATTGTTGTTCAAGAAGTTGATGGATGTCATGTTCATTTTTTGTGTCACAACCTTGTTTACTTAAGATAGTGAATCCTTTACCATATGTTTCTTCAAGGTTGATAGGAGTGTTTGTGACTTTATGATCTTAAAAGGGTTGTGAATGTGATTGGTGAGAGGAACTAGGTCCACCTAAGGGAGGAACCTTAGGTCTTGTATTGACTTCAGGATGCAAGTATGCAAAGTAATCAGGAGGTGCAATATTGGGAAGGTCTTGTGACCCCATGGAGGGATAAAAGGATGCATTTGCTTCTAGGTTATCAAGGCAAGCATTGTAGAACTTGTTCATGCTAGCATCATCTTCTCCAATGATGTCTACTTCACATGGAGGACAATCATGAGGAGTTGAAGAAGCATGAGGTTGTTCAAGGTCCTTAGGGTCATAGCCAAATGCACAATTGGACATGTATACCAATGATTTTAATGAATTCCAAAACTTATTGAAAGAAAATGCCATGATGCAAATAAACTAAGAGGAAATAAATGAGGGAAAACGAAGATTCTAGAAAGTAAAATAGAATGTAGAAACATGAAACAGTAATGTAGAAAAATGCTAAAAAGGTGCCAGAAATGTTGTGTAAAAAGTGCATAGGGACTGATTCGCCCTGGGTGGCGAATGAGTCCCATTATGATGTTTTTGTGTATTTTTTAGAATTTTTAAGATTATTTTAATGCTCTACATAATGCAATCAAGGATGCAGAATGCAGATTTTTAGTTTTTTCAATGAGATGCAATGCAAAAATGAAATCTAAATGAAGCTTTCACTAATGCAAGATAAAAAGTCCTAAAATGCAAAAACAAAACAATGTAATAATTGAATGTTAATGCAAATGTAAACTAGGATGCAATATATGTAAACTAGCGATTGCACTTTAGGTGTGCAATTGGGTACGCCGAATATGTGGTGAAATAGATAACAATGGACATAATAAGAGTACGGTAAAATGAATTATTTTCATAAAAATGATTGTTTACCTTAATTGATTTTGTGTAAACATATTGGTTGTAACATAAGAATTAGTTTGTAACTTATTAAAACAGAACATTTGAAAAATGAAATAGAATTGATTTTAGAGGAAGGATCAATTGTAGTCATCATTACATTGAAATTTGAACCATACACATGTTGTCCATTGGTAAGTTTATGTATTTTATAGTATAAAATGCATAATGATGAAAGATGTAACATTTATAGTTTTCAAACACTTTGTAAATAATACACATTTTACCTATTTTGTAATAAACACAATAGTTGTATTTCTATGGTTGATTTATTTACATAATGGAAATGAGAAAACAAATTCTGGATAGGTTGGTGGTTAAGCAACTTTAACTTCAAAAGTATTTGGTTTGTTAGGCTGCGGAGGTGGAAGCTTTGGAATTGTAACAGTCAACACTCCATCTTGGCAGCTGGCAGAAGTGGCCTCTATATTGCAGTTGTCAGGCAAGGTAAATTTACGTATAAATTTTCCGACCATGAGCTCCATACAGATGAATTTTGCATTGTCCTCCTTTTCCCTTGTTTGTTCTCCGCTTATTGTCATTACTTTGTCATCCTCCAGTTGAACCTGCTTGTTGTCAATTACAAAGCATCAGATTTGTTAATGTAACAGGTGGCAAGTGATTTGAATTTGTTTTATTCTCGAATTGTAGAGAAAATGAGGCTTTGAGAGCTTTAGAAGGGAAATACCTTGATGTCGTTGTTTTTAAGCCCTGGCATGTCTATTATGAAGACATAAGATTTGGGAAACTCTTTGATATCAGCAGGTGTGGAAGTCACGACCTTGCTTTCCATATTTATTTGTTTGTTTAGTGGGGACTTCTTGAAGCTGGTGAGCAATGTTGAACAAGGGAACTATCTCTTCTCACGGTTCTACATATTTAAATTTCATAAGCATTTTGTTGAAAATTTTTGAATTGATAAATTAACTATAAATGCAAAAGAAGTTATATTACATTTATGATGTCAAATTTAGAACAACTAAAGTAAAAGAGTAATATAATTTAGAACAACTAAAGTCTATCAAATTTGGTATTGAAGTAAATTAGAAAACGACATACCTGTAGTTGGAGAAATGCACTTCAACTATTTGTGGAGTTTGAGATTGACATTAATGCCAATCGACCCTCTTCTTTTTTCCTACGTGCAACATATGGGCTTTGCTGCATGCGTGCATATCGTTGGAATGTGAATGTTGGGTGAATGTGAAGACTTTGTAGATTAGGCACTCGTGAGATAGCAGTGAATGTAAGGCCTTGTCTATCAATGTTCCCAATGTCGATTGTGGCCCTTGGAAGTGTTAATCCTTGTGACTTGTGTATTGTCAATGCCCAAGCCATTTTAAGTGGAATTTGGCGGCGAAGTCCACGAATGAGCAGGGTTATGGGGACATCGTGTGGATTGTTATGGTCCCATGGTGGGCCAATGTAATGTTTGAAGTGAACAACAACAAACAAGGGTAGTTGGGGTGGTTTTTCACCTTCATTGTATACAATTTCTTTTACTTGGCCAAGTGCACCATTCACGATCCCTGTTTGAACCCAAATATTAGAACATAACATGACCTCTTGGCCAATTGACAACAAAATATGAGCTTGGAGTTGCTCTTCATCTGGATTTGTACTTGTTGATCCCTTGAGTTTCTCTACAGTGGAAAGGGCAACAGGTGTAGCCAAAGACAACAACATGCATTTATTGTGTAGTAAAACCATTTCATTTGTTGCAAAAAGGTGTATTGCAGAGAAAAAAAGAGAGTTTTCTACAGTGTTGAGCGATGATCTCAAGCGAGACATTAGAATTTCCCAATCTTCTTCTATAGGCTCTGCATTGCATAGATTTGAGAGAAGTGCACAGAAAGAAATTTGGGAAGGTGAATCACCCATTTGTTGAAATAATTTGGTCAAAGTTACCACTGTCGTGAAGCTGTGCCATAGTGTTCCACCATATGAAGAAGAAGCATACATGGGGATATCTTTAACTGGAGGTAGTTGTCCTAAGTCACCAAAGAGAATAATTGAGCACCCTACAAAGGGAAGATGGTTGTGGGATGGGAATGCTTGCCTTAGGTGCATGTCTATACGCTCAAGCAACTTTGACCCTACAAAGCTCATTTCATCTACTAAAATCTACCTAATAAAGTGCATGCTTTCTTGGAAGGCTGCAAGTGTTTGGCCATGTAGGGGGGCCATTTCTTTTATTGGAATTCGTAGGGCAGAATGAATTTTTGATGCTTGAATGTTGAATGCAGCAACACCTGTAGGGGCAATAAGTAGTAAAGGTGACTCGTGAGCTGGAGTAGAGTTGTTGAAGGCAGGCCTTATCTTTTTTATGAGGTGCGATTTGCCAGTTCCCGTTGTTCCTTGAACAATGAGCTTTAGTGGTGGTTGTAATGGAATTGATGTTAGATGAGACCAAATTATATCAAATGCTTCTTGTTGTCGAGTAGAGAAAGTAGTAATGTTGTCTTCATGGAGATCACGATGCCTTTCAAACCTTGGTCGATTGTAGTCTATGAAAGCAATTGCAAGATGCAATTGTTGTTGGGTGAAGCTGGTATGTTGCCAGTTGTGGTGCATGTCAATGTCACGTCAGCCAAGCATGTCGAGTGCATCAATCTATATAGGAAGGTTTGGGTGCAAACTTGAGATAACTTGCCATTCTTCATGATTTTGTTCTTGCAAGACATGCTCAATGCTCAAGTTACTGCTAGCATCTGATTCTGCAGCTGCATTTGGATTTTTGCGGTGGACGTGCCATGGCTTGTATTTTGAAGAGAAACTTTCCCATTGCAATATAATTTGATGTTCAGAGGACCCAAAGTCAATGTCAATGTTTCGGAATGGGTGGTATAGAATTAGTTCACTCCAACAAAATTCATAAAAGATTTTGTCGACTCTTGAAGGGATGATCGTGAACCTAGGTGAGACGCGAACAATTGCTTGTTGGGACCGCTCTTTCCATTGTTCATTTTTTCAAGATGCTTTAAAGGTCCACTTTTGGGTAAGTTCAATGAGAGGCATTTCCTCTAATTGAATGGGGTGAGCCATGTAGGTATCAATGTATGTAGGTGAAGTGGTAATTGATGTGGATGAGATTGAGATACGTTGAAATTTGTGTTGGTTAACATTTAAAGACACAAATGTCCTGCTAGATATGGATAGGGGTAATTTTAGTAAGAGGTGGCAAGTTTCTTGGGCACTAATATCACAATCAACAAGGCTGTCGGTAAGCATTTTTCAAAAGGCTATTGGGGCAGGCATTTCTGATTCAAAAGTGGTTGAGATGCGAGATAACATTGCATGATATGTTTTAAATTTTTGTTCAGCTTTTGTTGCATATTTTGCAATATATTTTAGGACAGCATCTATTGATAGTACAGGTTGGCAATCTACATTGGCCCTCCAAATAGAGAGTATAGATGGGTTCTGCAGGTTCAATCGATCATCATTATGAGCAGGTGTGTGTTTAGGGTGGGTGGTCTCCTCATTTGAAATACTTGACTTGTCTTGCATTGACCATGGTGCTTTATAGCGACACAAAGTGGTTGGACCTTTTTTTGTAAGGCATGTTAGCAAAGTACACTTTGTGTGTCGCTCGACACGATTGACCAATTCACAATAATCACTTGAAGGGTCACATGACAAGATGGTTGATGTATCCAACAAACAAGGATCATCTAGAACAGAGTGGTGAAATGTTTGGTTTCTCAAATGGAGGGGACGTGGGTTCCAGGCAAACACATATTTATCTATGAAGTCAAGTGCACTTTGTATAGATTGAAGGTTATTCCATTGTAATCTACTAATATCAGGTGCTTGGTGGAGCCATAGAAAACCATGGATGTGTGCAGATCCTCTGTGTTGCCATTCATATCTACGAAAAAATGATATTTTGCAAAGTTAAAAGATAAGAGAGTATTGTTAAAAAGAGGGATACTTTCTAGTAAATAATCATCAATGTATTGTATCATAAGAGAAAATAAATTTAATACCTATACCAATATTCATTTGCACCAAGAAGCTTTTCCAAGACCTCTTCTCAAAATGCAGTAAACCTGTGGTGCATGTATAATGCGGTAAGGTGTGGATTTTTAACAATGTTTTGGATCCTCCATCTAGAAGCCATACAAGGATTTGTAGGAGGCTTGGTAGGCATGATGGCATGCAAGTCTGGCCATTTTTTATTTGTCGCACTGAGGGTGAAGAATAGTGAGGGGAAACCAATTTGAATGACCATGTCAAAGAGTTCCCCTCGATGTTGGGTCCAAAATGGACGAGTTCCACGAATGGACGAACTAAATCGCATGAGCTGATCTACAAGTTTGTCATCTGGAATGTCTTGCAATCTTTGGTGAAGGTCGAAGACTGTTGAGGGCAGGTAACCTTCAAGTTTTTTGTGAACAAATACAGAGGATGTTGCTTGGCTATGATGTCGCATAATAATATTTAGTATGAAGTACCTAAATCAGGGGTGTTGGCCAAATCAATTATCATGGTACCTTAAAAGGTGGAGAGCATATTCATGCAATTTAACTTCTTCATACGTTGTTGTTTGAATGTAGCTTTTCCTTTTGGAAACAATGCGGGGAATGCCATAGCAAATAGTCCTTCACTGGTGTACTCATTGATAGGAGATGGAGAAATTGGTGGCCATGCAATGATTGGTGTCGGTCATCCTGCACCTAGTTGTAACAAAGAGCGCACTTCTTCGATCTATGTACGTGCAAGCGGGAGGCTTGACACAAAGGATGTTGTTGGCAACATACGAACATCGCCAGGATCATATTCTGCATCATTTGTTTCCTCGATGCCTGAATTTGTGGTTGTGGGATTTGAAGTTGTTGCATAAATAAGGTTTGAGATGTTAGTAGAAGAGTCTGGCAAAGTGGATAATGCAAGCTCATCTATTTGGACATCCTTGTAGTATGGGTCATTGGAAATCTTATATAAAAGTGCCTCATGGACACGTCCTCTACTAACATGGAAGTTGTATTGTTGTTGGCCGATTTGTTCCCTGTTAACTATTAGTATATCAAAATCACCAATATGCCTGGGCAAGTAGGATGCAATTGCAGATATATCTTGTGGAAAGCAGATAGTGTGTCCAGTATATTTTAGCTGTCCACCCCTTGCATAGGTCACTTGAATTATTGGGCTTACCCTTGCTATTAACATCTCCTCAACTTGTGATAGAACTTTTAAGCATACAGGTTGCTCACCAGGGTCCATGTTGTTCCATTTTGAGAAACGTTGCTCTTTCTTTTTAGATGTCCATCTATAACAAGTAGTCAACCCATTTGACTACCTAGTTTTGATTCTCGGATATCTCTCCATGCAAGCCATACAATTTGACATTCTTGATAAGGTATCTAACTTCGATCAAAATTTATTTCTAGCAGAGAAAAAATCCTTTGGAAAAATTGGCGAAGGGTGCATATTGATATTTGGGTCGGGCTGGACTATGTTGTGCATTTGAGGTACAATTCCTTATAGTTGGGACGTGTTAACTGGTTGAGAGACTGTAGATGTTGATGCTGAAGTATGAAGAATTTGATTCTCTTGACGTCTTATTTTGTTAATTTCATCTTTATTTGCATGGTATCGTTTGCGGTTTAACTCATTTTTACGCGAACGCTTAGCTTGCATTCTTGCATTATCTGCCTCCATAGTAAGAAATGTTGAGGAAAAAAGAAATGAAATAGTATGTATATATCATAATTTTCTTGGAGATTTAATGATGCAAAAAAAAAAATTGAAATAGAACATAAAACACAAACATATAAAGATGTAGATAGGAAATGCAAATAAAGTTGTACATATTATATGGATAGTGTTCATTTTAAAACATGTAGAAAGATGAATTTAAGACATTGGCCACTTAGAGTGGTGACACTTAATGGAAAGGTTATGGATAACAACACAATCATAATGATAGAAAAAATGTGGAGGAAAATGTACGATTATATTTCCATATGTGTGTATCCATTTTTTTTATAACACAACAAAAAAGTGTTTGCAAGTAATTTTAATGTTTACATATTTGGCCATGCCTAGTTTGAAATCCGCTTAATGGCAGTAATAACAATTCTTTGTGTTTCTTGTCCACCAAATGGAATCAACTTGATGGTCAGCTCAAAGAAAAATTTGCTGCCAAAAATATGATCCAAAATGTGTTTAGCAGCATCAGGTTCAGCAATCAGCAGTTGAAAATCTTTTGCGGCGACACCCATTAAGGAATTTGCTGGACCTTCGAATGCAGTAACTTTGAGAAGTTCACCACTTGCATCTTTCAAGTCCATTTTTAGCATGTAGCTAAAGTCACATTGAAGGAGATCTATAGAGCATTTTGGGAAATGAAAAGTAGTAGGGGAAGTTTGCAAAACCTTTTTCTTACACTTTTTATTGTTCACTAATAGAGGGCATGAAAGGTAATAGAAGTTGTCAAGGTGCAAATTTGAAATGGAGGCTTTTATGCAAACATTTTGCTTTTCAAGCATGCTATTATTTGCAATAGATGATATTTTGATTGGATTTTCAAACTTTATGGAAGAAAGGTGTTTATTTGACAAGGAACTGAAGGGCTTGACCTTTTCTTTATTGGTATACCATGCTAGTAAGTTGGAGGCTTCTGCTAAAATGGGGTTGAGTAGAACTTTGCTTGGGAAAATAGTATCAAGACCTCTTCCACACCATGAGGTGATACGACCTGATTTAATGAAAATAACATGAGGGGTTCGTTGTGTAGGCATATCAGATATTTGTATCCCATCTATATAGCAATGATGGCCCCAAAGTGTAACATCTATGGTACAATCTGAGTTGTCTACGATTGTAGCAGTGCACTTAATTGTCTCTGTACCATCTCATTTACGAATGGTTGATATAGGGGAGATAGCTAGGAGTATTCCTATTACATCAGCGAGGGAATTGATAGGCAATGAAGACAATGAATTGATGCTTTTAATGTGGAATGTATGTGTTGGTATTGTGGAGTTCAAGGTTGCAGGAGTTACTGTGGATGAGCTAAGGAGAATTATTTCTTACAGATTTGTGGAGCTAGAATACTTTGTGTTAGTAACTTTTATGCGGCCGTTGGAGATAACATAAAGACTATCAGATTGAATAGTATGATAGAATTCTTCAACTTCTTCATTGAAGCAAGAAATATGAATTTCATAGTTTTGCATATCAATGAAATCTAATCCAAAAACTTTTCCATCGCGTCCACCATTTTTATATTCATGGATTGAAGATTTCATCAAGGCTCGACCTTCAATGGACCAATTCCTATGGTTGAGGGTTAACATTTTTATTGGAATTGGGTTGAAAGGGGATATATTTTGTTGAGTCTGAGGGTTTCCATCATCTTCAATTGAATCAATTTTAGACTAAGAGGATCCCATTGGGTTTGGAGAGCTACTTGATGGGATGGAGTTTCGTGACTGAAGGAGAGGAGTTGGAGTTCCAACAATAGATGCATTGTTTGAAATTAATTCAAAGTTTTCAATTATGATAACCCTGCAATTTGAAAAGGTGGTACATTTAGCAAGAGTGTGTAGGGGAAAAATAAAAAGGAAAAAAAATATTTTGGGAAAAAGTGGACATACGTGAATTTAGTGAACATCTTTGTAGTATATTGTTTGAGCAGGACAATAGAACCTTTGACTAAAGCCTCCTCCAAGACAAGATCATTGAAGTGATCAAGAAGTAAAGCATGGTGTGTGTGTGATCCATCAGAAAGTTCAACACGGTATTTAACAAGTGTAGAATGAGCCTGCTGAATGGAGTCAATAGATGCAATTTTCCAAACAAGGCTCAAATCATATATGCCTGCAAGAATATCTGTAATGGCATTTGTAGTTAAAGTCGCCATTGTCTAGTTTGGATTTTATGTACTAAATGTGCTTGCGAGCATGTGGAAGTAGGAAAATTAGGTTTTCAAAATATTTGATGTTGTCAAAAATAATTGTTTAGGAGCAAATGAAAATATGTTAATATGGTAATTGTTTGAATGTAAGTTTACCCTATAAGTGGTATTCTTTAAAAGTAAGAGGATGCTAATTTGTGTGACAATGGTCATAGTAAAAGACAATTGATCATATGCTAATATGGTAATTGTTTGAATGTAAGTTTACCCTATAAGTGGTATTCTTTAAAAGTAAGAGGATGCTAATTTGTGTGACAATGGTCATAGTAAAAGACAATTGATCATATGAGAACAATAATATTGAAGAAGATAATAGGAAAAGGAAACACAACTATTGTGAATAATTATATTGTAGGGAAAATGATGTTTGAAAATATTCTAGAGATAACATCTATTTTATTATTTAAAAATGAAATTAAAGAGCATGTTATGTATTCTAACTATTAAAATGAGTGGAGTATAAAAAAATTATAATGTTCATACCATAAATTGTAGATTAGTTTGTTCTTGTCCTTATGAAGGGGACCTTGATAAATTGTGCATTAAGATCAGTAAATAGAATATCAAGAATCAACATGATCAAAGATAGCAAAGCGGACGTAATTTTAGTGATAAATAAGAAATAAGTAGATATCATGTCAAATTTGTTATAAACTAATAATACATGCATTATATCTTTTAAGAAGTTATCTTGTAAAAAGTGGATGTTTATACAATAACGTTGAAGAAGAAATAAGGCAATTGAAACATACCTATGGATGATGAGTATAAAAATTAGGAAATAGTACAAAGCATGATGAGCACAAATCCCTGACACAACAAATAAATGGTTTATTGTTAAAGAAGGGTGATACAATGTCATTGAAAATTTCAATGATTACTATAGATAATTTTTAGTTGCAATTAAAACTTACTAACATTCTATTGTCCAAGAAGTTTCAATATTGGAATAAGGAAAGGGCTTATCCATTTTTAAGTATAGCTAAAAAAAGGTTAACATATTTGATAGAGTATTGACAAGCTATATGTGAAATGAAAGTAACTATATATAGACTTAATGTAAACGAAAGCACAGTTTATTTACTTCTTGTTTGTATTAATTATTACAATCATTGGTTCAAATTGAAAGAATGTTGCATAGTTGGAATTGGATGAGATAAAAGTTTGAAATAGAATGCATGTGAGATAAGTATAACACAAAGTACAAATTATTTCAATATAGTGATATGAATTACATAGTTTTCAACAAGATGCATAGTACATACTTCAACGAATCTTGAGTAATGTTTTTTGTATGCAAGGAACACTGCCTTGGATGTTGCACTATGAAAAGTATACATATTTTTTATGAGCTAGTAACAAAAAAGTAGTAAAGTAGCCAAAATTGGAACTGCTAGTATTCACATTACAATAGTGTACTATAAACATATTGTAGGAACAAAGCCTCTTTAGGCATGGTTTATATAATTCTCAAAAGCACGCTTGATTTTTTGAGCACCCCCCATCCCATACAAATCGTCAGTATGTAGCTCGTGTAGAAATGTACAAAATGCAGCAATCTTGTCACAAGTCCAATGGAATTCTTGTAGTGTGTTTTCCATTGCCTGCACCTCAAATCCTTGTACATTCTGTATATTGTGAACAACTATTTGTATTTTGTGGAAATTTTCAAAGCAACTATTGAGGATGTCATTGGAGAGGTCTACTACATTTGCAGAACTTCCATCCCAGTTTTCTGAAGGAGACGAAGATATTGGAAGTTCAGGTGAACTGCCAGTATCTGATATTTCTATGATATCAATTTGTTCTCGAGGAAGTGCCATTCCTAGATGTAATATATTTGAAATAGCACCTAATGTCAACCAATATCATTAATTTTAAAACCATAATGCAAAAACATTTTGAATATGCAAATTTATAGGTAAAATAAAAAAAATGAGCTATAGAATACAAGGTGGAAAAAGTATTTTAACTTTATTATTCGTAAAAGCTAAAACGTACATTTTAATTTCCTTGTAAGAATTCCAGCCATGAATGGCCAATGGGGACCAAAATTAAGCATCCACTATTTTTTTTTTTCACATCGCTCCAAAAAATTTCTTACATTTTCTATCAAATCTCCAATTGTTCCCTTAAGTGACAAGTGAGAACAAGCAGCAATCAAACTAATTGATGAAGCCATTCATGAACGTAAAGGATCCTAAAATATGTAATCAGCACCTGCAACAAAAATTAAGGAAGGCCCGACCCTTCACCCACTAAAGTAATACAATCAAGGCTCCCAAACTGTACATGGCCAGTATAATCCTAAGATGTTCACTTTCGCTACATGGAATGACTGCCTAAACAGTAAATGATTAAATCAGAACAACCACAAACTGAAATCCACCATCATAATATTCGGATTAAAGTCTTGCGATATGCAAACACTCCAAATCTTATGACCAAAACCATAAAATGCTAGAAAACCGCCCTAATTGAAAAGAAACAACGAAGAAATTAAAACATAATCTGCACAATTTGAGTACTGATATTTGTGGAAATAAAAATTAATATATACTCTTTTTCGCCATACTTAACTACGTAGGATAAAGGGTGCCCTAATGTTAAAACCTAAATGTACTCATTATTAGGATCTTGGCCGTAATTTTCATTTTTATAAACATACTCTAAAACCGTCCTTGAAACCTTTGTTTCAGGCTACAGCTCATCAAATTGGAGAAGTGAAAGGTCAGGCTACAGCTCATCAAATAATGCATACAGAAATATTTACAGTAAACTTCATTACCTAAGTAAGAGATAAGTAAACGTATCGTTCTTTAGAATTATATAAGACCCGCCCAAAACTTGCAAGAGCTAGCAAGTCTAAAAAAAAAAACATTTGGTTGATTGCCTTCAGACTCGAGAGCGAGCAAATCAGAGATCAAGATTTCGAAACCCGTGCAATTATAAGCCTACACAAAACCTAAATCATAGTACTACAAACCATTGAAAGTTCGATTCTACCCCAAATTTAGAGTAGGTCACCATGATTGACAGTACATTAAAAAATCAAAATTAAAAAAGAAAAATAATGACTCTTTTTATATTCAATTATTAAATTTACCTTATTGCAGTCTAAAAGCAACAGCGATGAGTCGACACACTGTTACGGATTTTCTCTTTCTGATATTCTCTGTGATATTCGAGCATTCATTTCAGTTTAGGGTTTAGTAAGATATATGCAATGAATATGTATTGTTGTGTGTATATGTTTGGCAGACTTCCAAGAAAAACTCAATGCAGATCCTTCTCCCTTCGCCTTTCCACTCGCATTTTCGCAAGCCTAGTAGTACCCAGAAAGAAAAGCATGATTTACTATGTCAAATAGAATAAGGCTTTGCATAAGTATTAGAAATTGGAGTTATATTTTCTGTGTGCTTTTTTTTTAATTTTTTAAGTTAATCTAATAACAAAACAAGGTCAACTATCTTGTTGATTGAAAACACACTAGAAACTTTGAACTAATAAAACTTTAACAACATATTTGAAAGTGAAGTGGATGCTCCAGAAATTTCAAATGAACAAAAAGTTCAAAAATCATTATCTTAAATACCACAACCTGTAGGAATACATAACAGAGCTATATACGAAGTGACATTAATCTATATAGAACATTAAAAAATAGAAATAACAACACATAAAAATACTTATCTAGTCTATAATCCCTAGAGTGGCCAGCCTTTAGGAGATTCTAATATCGACTCATATCACATTCAACACTTTAACAGATACGAAGTAAATTCCATTCATATCACCATTGCTCAGAAAAGAGTGCTCAAAATAAAAACTGACGGTATCCATTTTATGTAATAAAGATATCACAGAACATAGCTATTGATCAGTCCAAAAGATTGTCTTTTTATTCATAACATAGCATAATATATATATCCATATTTTGAACAGCTACTTATAACTGCACTACTCCAAGATCCTATATTTCAGATGGCGGGTAAATGCAATTAAAGAAAAGAAAACATAAATAAAAGAAAACCACTTAAACAAAACCATGTAAATTGGCTTCTAATACTGCAAACATATTGGCAGTTTAGGGTCTAAGCACTGCTCTATGGCTTTGGCATCTAACAGATTGTGGTGGTGGTTATATACCACTATAGAAGTAAATTCCCCTAATCCTTTTCTGATTACGTTTAGGTTTTTAACAAAGATCCCAAGAAATTGAAAGGGAGAAAGAAGGTAATTTATCCTAGTAAAGGATAAAATCTCATCCCACAAAGATCCCAAGAAAGTGAAAGGGAGAAAGAAGGTAATTTATCGCAGTGAATGAAAAAATTCTAATTGATAGAGTAATTTTAAGTTACTCAAATATTTATTAATAGTAAGTTAATATGGTAAGATATTTCAAATAATATGAAAGATTTAAAATGCTAAAAAGAAGATATTGGAAACAAGTAATACAGAAACAACTATGCAAAGTAGTTGTGGAAATGAAAGTAAAAATATCCAGTAAAAATATCCCCTTCAACCACTTGTAGGAGTTAGTTGTGTCATTGGGAGTAAAAAAAAATCTTGTCCATTAATGCATTAATGGACACGATGTTGTGATGGAGGCCAATCTTCAAGCAAATACGATTGGCAGGTGTAAAGCTATGGAAATGTAAAAATATCTTATTCTAATACGGTTTTTATCCATGTGAATGATCCTTTTATTTTTTTAAATAATCTACCACTTAATCAAAATAAATTAAAAAATAATCCATTCATATTTTCAAATATAGATATTTTGTTATTTGTTTTGTCTAAATTGCTGAAATAAATTTTAATTTATAAATTTATTTCACTACAAACAGCTTCTCGGGAGCTTGAAAATCTTGAAATGCACATATTATTAGTAAAAGAGGCGTTAAAAGAATAGTAGGTGTGAACCTAAAAACTTACCCAAGAGAAAAATGTTGTGTGAATAATAAAGATAATAGTCCTAACTGGAACAAGCTGGAGAACATAGAAAAATATAAGTAAATATAAGTAACTATAGTTCATTATTAGAATGTTGGCCGTAATTTTCATATTAATGGACAAGATCAGGGCGGATGGCCCATAAGAATGGTTGATTCCTTCCCTCCAAACCCCACGCAAACTCCACAAGTTCTTCGTCTGACAACAGAGTGATACTTCTGAAGCATACATATATAGCTGATGATTCTTTTTGCTTGTCCATCCATTCGAGGCACAACAATTCTTATCGCCATAGCAGGCAGAGCTAAGTAAAAGTGGATCGATGAGTATTTTAATTCTTATTCTAACTCTTGAAAGTTTTTTAATCCTAATGAGTATTTTGTGCCCTATTCACATAAAGAGCAAATAAAGGCATGGCCATATATAAGCATCCGTAAGTAATTCAAATATACGTGGCACTTGCTTGGCTATTCTAATCTTTCCCTAGCCTCTATACGACACTTAGAGATTTTATTTATCAAACCATTCATTGTGATTAAATTTGTTGCTTTCCTTCATTTACACCTATGTAAATCAACAATCCCAATTTATACGTGGCACTTGCTTGAATATTCTAAACTTTCCCTAGCCTCTACACGACATTTAAGGAATTTACCTTGTTAATGCGATATGCAATGACATTGAGCACAAGCCTGGCCTGCTAAACTACTCCAGAAGCTAAATAAAGAGAAGCACAGCCTTGGCCATGTTAACTTCATTCGCTGCTACAACTGCGAAAAATGTTGCCCTGAGGATAAAGTCGTGAATAGAATGTTGGTTCGTAAGAAAGTGGAACAAGATGTAGTGCGCGATGTGCAGGAAGCATGCGTTTACGACATATACATGCTTCCCAAGCTGTATGCGAAAATGCAGTACTGCATATCCTATGTGATTCACTCACATGTGGTTCGAGCCAGATCTCACACCGACCCAGTAAACGTGAGCCTCCTCAGTGTTTCAGGCGTTGGGAGGATGGTCCCAGGCCTGGTCAGGCACCTCATCCAGAGGTTGCTAACGCGCCAGCTCCAGCATTATAAGCGATGAAGGAGCGTGTTTATGTATCTTTTTTGCTTTTTGCTTTTGATAGAGAATTTCAAGTTAAAATCAGTTTGATGAAGTTTTTTAAGTGTGAGGCATCAAATTTCAAAGAATTTGTTTACAATCCTTTCATGTGATTTTTTCATCAAATTTTGAAGGAAAAAAATTTGGATAACTTGGTTATATTAATAGATTTAGTTTCTTATTTTCCAAATGATGAAGAAAAAACCTAAAGTAAATTAGTATTCTTCACTTGGTGATTTTTCTATGGATGTCATTAGAAAGATTACAGGCACTAATAGAATTTCCTTTACCTCACAAGTATACTTAATTACACATAAAATAGAGAAGACAAAAGAACTCCAAGACCTTACGAACTTCAAAATTGAAAAGAAAAAGCTTAAGAACTTGATATTGAAAAGAAAAAGTAGTCAGGGTAAATTTTGAGTGAGGTTAGAACATAAAAATAAAATTACATCAATTGTAATAAACTTGATATGAACATTATACTAAGGGCGATGAGTTTATTTTGACCGCATTCTAATCATCTCCATGATAAGACTAGTAAGTTAACATGGTAAGATCTAGCAAATAATATGAAAGATTTAAAGTGCTAAAAAGAGATATAGGTACCTGATTTCTTCTTCACTGCCTTACAATTTCCAATTTGTTCTTCTGCAATCTTTCTTTTTAACAAGCTCTGTGCAACACGTTGTTCTTCGTAAGTGTAGCAGTTTGGTGGTTTTTTATTTATTACAAGTAAAGGTCTATTTGTAGAAGAAAGGAGGTGGTGAAAAATGGCCAGCATTCATGGTGCATTAATGTAGTAAAAATATCCCATTCAACCACTTGTAGGAGTTGGCTATGAAAATGGGAGTTAAAATATCCTATACCTAATGCAGCATAAAGGCAGTTTTGATGCATTATTGAGGAGGCGCGCTTGATGGAGGGAAATCTAAAGGAAATCTATTGCCCTCATTAATTTAAAGGAAATCTATTGCCCTCATTAATTTAAAGGAAATCTATTGCCCTCATTAATTTAGTCAAGCTTTTCTGTAGAAACATTCAAGCAAATGCAATTGGCAGGTCATGTCAAGCGATACAGATATGATAGGTATTATTTTTAAAATAGTTTTTAAATAAAACAAAAGAAACTTTTGGAAGGAGCTTTTAGAGGCGGCAGTTTTTAAGACACAAGAGACTTTTGGAACCAGCTGGAGAGGCGGCAGTTTTTAAGACAAAAGAGACTTGTGGAACCAGATGGACACGCGGAAATCGGCTGGAAATCTACCTTATTTATGACGCCTCAAATATCCTGTAGAGTGTTTTCGTTGAGGAAAAATATCTTGTAGTTTTTTTTTATTTAAATGCATTTCCTTTTCAGCCAAAGATGATCAATGGTGTAGTTCATTCCAATCGTTGGCCGGCTGTTGTGGACAGAGCTCAACCATGGATTGTAAATTCTAGGTTGGTCTCTCTCACATTGGATACGCCTTCGGCGTAAATTAAATCAAAAATTAAAAGTGCTCAAATGTTAGGTTCACCAAAATGAACCATTGATTTTTTACTCCTATATACAACTCTTGCTCTTCTAGGGTTTTTCACCAAAAAGGAGAGAGATAGGAGCAAAAATGCTAATGGTTCATTCAAATTATGTTATATACAATGTTGTCTAATGAATTAAGTTAACTAAATGAAATTGACTAATCTAAATGAATGAAAATGAATGCAAAACTAAGATTTACACTATGTTTGAAAACACACTGTGATATGCAAAAAGCATGAAAGAATGAACAAAAATGCAAATTAACCTAAACAGAAAGTTGTTTCTCAGAATGTGTGCACCTGGGTGAAGTATGATGAATTTGGAATGTTGTGGATGTTGGCTAAAGTCACTTATTTTTCACAGTGGGACTCATTCACCTAGGGTGGCGAATTAGTCCTCCTCCTGGTGAAAAACTGTCTGGAACAAGTTTTTGTCTGTCGGGATCCAGAATCTAACAAAATTCATATTTTCAATCCTAAGGTGGGACTCATTCGCCACAGGTGGAAAATCAGTCCTCTCCCAAATTTTTGAAAAATCAGGAGACAACTCTACAACACCAGATTTGGAAATCATTGCTTGTTAGGTTGTCAAAGTCAATTTTGCAGGAAACGGACATGAAATCTTCTCCAAGCTTGAAATAGACTTGAGTTGACTTGAAGCACCTAGTTGACTTGTAAACCAATCTTCAACACCAAAAAGCTTGTCAAATCTGCACACAAAAGGTTGCAAACAAACATGCAATAGGGGGAAAATGGTTTAACGTTAGTGAATAGGGGTTTTCCTTGGTCAAACCCCACTTTTGGTAATCAAACCCTTAATAAAATAATGAAATGCAAAGGAATGATAAACTAACAACATGAAAATCTTATCCACTTACCAAACCCTTGATGATGCAAGTCTGAAGGAATGTCAATGGTTGCTTCAAAGCGCTTGAATAGTGCTTGAAAAGATGATGTAAAATGCTTGAATACTTTTTCATGAATAGGTGAATAAGTGAACTTGATGAATGGGGGTTGAAATGAGGTGAAAATCACTTATTTATACATACTTGTGCCTTAGTTACCAATTCATACCTCATCACAGGCCAACATCAAGTGTTTTTTGAATAAAATCCTGAAAGGAAATTTAAAATATTTTGAATTTAGGGCCAAGGGGGACTCATTCGCCACCCATGGCGAATGGGTCCCACCTAGGACCTGAAAATGTGTGTCGGGAAATATGTTGTATTTAATGTTGTTTTTCAGGATAATACTCAAAAATACACTTAATTAAGCATATGAGAGCATAAAGAGGCCAAATAAAGCATGAGAAAGGGATAAATAGTGAAAATATGCTTAGAAGAGCATGAAAGCTTGTTACAAGACTTTACAACACTTCAAAATAAGACTAGTTGATGAATAAAAAGGTGAATTGCAATTAATAGAGTCTAGAAGAATGTAAAAAAGTCTTACAACACTTCACAACACCTTCACAAGACGTCATTATTTGAATTTTAGTACCTAAATAAGCATGTTTAAGCCATCTTGCAACATAGAATTAGAGAAAAATAGACAAACACCATGAAACAAGACCTAAAAGGCCATGAAAATGACAAGGGTCCATTTTTATACGGCACAAAAACATCATTTAAATTTGTATTCATGTGCTACTTTCCATAGTGCTATTTCCATAGAAATATGTTGAGTGTTATTCTTAGCATAAGATAAGTTTAAAATGCTATGCGCTATATGATAATTCTACGCTTAGAGAAAATATTGTTTTATTAATTTATAATATTTATTTATTTATATACATCTCAATTTATCATGTATATACATAATTTGTAAGTTAATAGAATTGTAACATTCAATATATGGATACTCATATGTATCCTCATATTTCTTATATAATAATGTATGTGTATACATACATACATACATACATACATACATACATACATATATATATATTAATATACTTGTATGGGAATTTTCATTACGTTGATACATACACGTATGTTAATATATATATACACTCGTATATTTTATATATATATATATATATATCATACTCACTCATCACAAAGGGACTCAACATCATAAACCTCTAAACACCTGAACATTCACAAATAAACCACAAGCATGACTAAAGATAACTCACTATTTCCCACTTTTATCCCAACTTGACCAAACTAGAAGTGTGTGTGTGTGTGTGAAAGCTCAATTTAGGTCTTTTATCGAAGGTTACCAGACAAAGTTCTTCTCCCTGAGTGATACTTCCCCTCTCTTCAGGTGGCTTGAATCAATTCCTACATCCAACTTATTACATTGCAATAATAGTCAGCTAAAAAAAGTACATTCATTTGCATTAAATATTTCACATTTAGAATCATTTGATAACATCAAATTGAATCAACATTTATTCTTCATATTTCCAAAACACATAAAACACAAGTACACACATTTCAAGCATTTTCACCCAACTAGGTAAAAGTAATAAAGTAGTAGCATAATGGGGTGTAACACAAATTTTATGACTTTAATGAATAACTTGAACCTAATTGATTTTCAATATAGTAGAATTGCTATATTTATATCCCTTTATTTTTATTTTAGGTTAATGAATCTCTATTTAATTTATGTTGGTAGGAATAAGACCAAGATTTCTTAAAGACAAGACATGATTTAAATTAAGGGATGATGTTTAAAAGAACAAAAGTGTTCAAAAGAAGACTTTGTTGAATTAGGTTGAAAACCCTTTAGGAAACTTAATATACATGTTGACTCCCAAAACCACTACTCCACAATCTCATAACTCTTCTTATCTCCAGGGCTAGGGTTTTCTCTTCAAGAAGGTAAAACAATGGTCCACAACAAATTAAGAAGAGTTAAAGGATAATTTATGAGAGTGGGTATGTTCTCCTATAGTTTAAGATCAACTTACAAAGTTTAGGAGGATATTCCTAGACGTATCCTTAATAGGTTTTTAAAAAAAATAAAATGCAACTTGATTGCAACAATGGTAGTTATACCTAATGTACAATTGACCTCCTCCTATAATTGTCACTAGTTTCAAGACTAACTAGATACAACATGCACCTATAGATAACAACATCATTATAATCCCATGGGTATTTTTGTTTAAACACTCATACAAACTGACAAGGTAAACAGATGTATTCCATGATTCTTTGTGAATTAACTATTTGGGGTGCTTGATATTATTCCTTGGTTTGTATTTATGAATCATGAAAAATATTTATATTCTAAACTAATCCTAATCTAGAAGGACAAAAAGATTGTATAAATGAGTGTTTGGTCCTTCAGCAATATGGACTAGTGCCTACTCCATTGGGAAACAAACTCATGAATAAAAAAGAGGAAGGAGATACATTTTTAAAACATAAAATGAACTAGATTGCATTTACTTATAGATCAAATGTTACAGAATACATTATATGCATACTTAATAATCCATCACTAAAATACAATAACCCACATGCAACAAAGGAATGACCATAAAGAAATATTTACAATGTATTAGATGCTATCACACATACATCAAACCTTCATTACATTCACACCAAAAAATGTGGTAAGAGAAATATTTATATTATTAAAAATTCACCTAAATCATTAAAAATAGCCATGGAGACATACCATGACATGCAAATATTCTTTACAAACCCTTGGACTACACATTATAAAACATATTCCATTATTTACAACTCAAACATTCAACATTTGATGCATATAGCTAGATGTAGATGTTCCTAGACTAGAAAATTAGCTCAAAATCCAATAAAACAAAAGTACATCCCTAACATATATAACACTCATAAAGCATGCCTATAATCAGCATGTCAAATTGATGATGGTGCACAATAGAACTAATATAGTTACCATTTGATTTTTGAAAAAATATGGCAGATGAAGACTCTTGCCCAAAATGAGTGCCCCAAATCAAGAAGGTACAATAGGTATTTGAGAAGCCACCTACCACATTCATGGAATTTCAAGGAATTAGATGAAGCATACAAGTGTGGGTTGTAGTGTTCAAACATTTATCTACTCTTTTCTTCCCAGATTTTAAAATTATTAAAATTTTCCTTCATCTTTTACTTGTTAGAGCTTCATCCTTTATTAAATGTTTTTAGTTAATTAAAGTGAGTTGATGAACCTACAAACTCATTGAAATTTTAAATGATGTTGGCCATTTGGAAATTTTGAGAACCTATGAACTCATTGATAACTCCACTCTTCAACTTGTTGACACTTGAATGATTTCAAAAACATTCAAACTTGTCATCGTGAACTTCCTTTTCTTTCCATCTTTTCTTTCTTCTCACTTACTCTCTTGTTGGAGTTTTAATTGGTTTGGGAAGCTTATTGAATTTTTGGTGATTTTACAAATTCATGAGCTCACTAACACATCAAACTTGTATTTTTCTTGTTGGATTGTTGGCAAGTTCATGAACTCACAAAATCACTAACAAAATAAATCATAACACTTTTATCATCAAGGTTTTGATGAGTTTGCAAACTCATGAACTTCTTGAAATTTTCAATAACTTGACAAAGGAAAAATATATAGCTAGAAAATTATTATTTGACAACTTGAGTGAATAACTAAAGTATATAGGGGATACCAACACAACACAAAGAGTCATTTTGAACTTACGGTCTAATTTAAAATCTCTTAGATTAGGTATAAGTGATGGGAAAAATAGGGAAAGGACAACAAAGAGTGAAGGAAATGGATGGATTTGTAAAAAATTTAGGCTTGTGAAACTAGGTTCCAACATCATTCATGCAATACTCAAAATATATAAGAGAATTTTAAGGAAGGATTATGGTGAAAACTTGCATGGATGTCATAAGCTAAGTTTTTTATAAGTGTTCTTCACCCATCAAACAATAACATAGATGTATAAGAGGTACTAGAGGACCCATAAAAAAATAGTGCGTTATCATAATATGATTTTTTATACCAATAAAGGGCGACATATTTAAGATAATGAGTATAGGGACACATCCCTATATCACAAGATACTAAAATAGCAAGGAGAATGTACCACATATAGATAGTTATATCAATAGGTTGTTATAATATAGAAGAATAAGAAATTAGAAATATGTAATAGAAGAGATAAGTTTTATATCAATAATAAGATTTATATATGTGAAAGGTATGTGAATGTAATAATATAAGGAATGTATGAGATCTACTATACTTGATACTAGACAAATAATAGATAGATAGATAGATAGATAGATAGATAAATAGATAGATAGATAGATAGATAGTTATACTATATGAAGTTTATGTATGGATGTATGTGTAATTTATTTTTCTTTTTCTTGTAAATCAACACATATGTTATGTTATTCTTGCTTACTACATCAAACCAAAGTACAACATTGACATAATACAAACCCATCCTTCAATTTATATTTTATGTCAATAATTTCCATTAAAATTTTGTAGTCTACTCTATAGGAATCTATACTTGATTCCTTTTTTAATTTTGTACATTTGGCCATACCCACCATGAAAAATGAAATCTCCTTATTTTCTATTAAATAGTCTTGGTATAATTACTCTTCTCTTTTATCATCATCCTTCAATCTTTCCCAACTTAATCTTGCATCCCTAATTGATATAGCAACCCTTATGATATAATTAGGATCCAAGATCTCTAAGGATAACTCATAGAATTATGTGGGCATGTGAAGTTTCATCTTGATTAAGCTAACATTTTCTATATCAATCCTTTCACCTTTTAAGTATTTACTTATTTCTTACATCTTAGCAAATGAAAGAGAACTATACTAGCTTACATTGAATGAAACAAAAAATAAAAACTATTTCATTGGAATAATTATGTATTCCCTTTATCCTTTATATTCAATGTGTATCTACAATAATCATCATACAATCAAAGAAAAAACACTAACCTATAAAAACTACACATTGACATTTATTTGATAACTGATAGATTATTTAATCATTGATCTCATGTCATCAAAAAAAATTATGTAAAAAATTGAATTAGCATCATACTACTACATCAAATTTGCTACTTTTTGAAGTAGGAGCTTTCATTCATGTGTGGTTTATCTTTGATCCTTTCACATTAGCAAAGTAGTTTGATCTTTGTCAAGGAAGTCAAATATTTTTCTTTGAACATAGAAAACCTTCAAGGTGATTTTGAGCACCCCTTTTATAGTGTTATACATAGGTATAGTGAAGTAAAATAAGAATTAAATATCCTACTAGTAGACAACTAGTGTGTGGTGGATATGACAAATCCACTATTAAGCCTATTTGGGTTGATAGGCCAAGGTGATCATGAGGTATTTCTCTCTCGATGGTAGATTCTTGGCTTTGTATGGTCATCACTTTGTTTTGTTAAATCACTTTAGACATAAGAGGGTTGTTTCATTTCCATATTATTTTTTGTTGTCTTTGGAGAATGACAAAGGACCATATGAAGAGCCCTGCAAGCCTTGTCTTACATGAAGAGCACATTCTCTTAATTATGGAATATGCTAAGACTTTCATTGTTCCTGATATCCAAATGAAGACTAAGGGGAAGGGTGGTAGGCAACCCTCGAGGTATGAGACTGGTGAGGAGGTGGAAGATGTTGATTATGAGGATGGGGTTCTGAGGGAGATTCCATGGAGATTTGTTTGAAACCTCCCCTTGATTTTGTTCCTAAGTATACTAAGAGAATGACTCAGCCCTCTTGGTCTAGAGGCTCCCACACTGATATGGAATAAGAGGAGGTTATGTCAGCTTCTAAGAATAAGACTTTGAAGTTGATTCAAGGCTCTAGTGGGTTGAATTTTGAGGAGCCCTCATATGTTTCCAAAGGGAAAAATCTTGGTAAAAATGATGGCGAGGATGATAAGGAAGAGGGGAAGCGGATCTCTTCCGCCAAGAAGAATAATTGTTCAAGGTTCCTCTAAAGGTGAGGATACTGAGAAGGTGAAGTATCCTATTGATTAGCCCTCTACTGTGGTGAAGGATGCTTTTCAACGTGGTGAGGGTGATAAGGACAAGGGGAAGTAGAATCTAGATCTTCTACCAAGAAGAATAAATTGTCTAGTTCCTCTAAAGGTGAGGATACTAAGAAGGTGAAGTCTCCTATTATCATGGATGAACCCTCTACTATGGTAAAGGGTGCTTTTAAACCTATCAATCTGATGGATTTATATGTGAAGGACTGTGATAATGACAAAGGCAATGAAATTATGGAGGAAGAGCAAGGAATATCCTTCTAAGGATTTTTCTAATGATCTAAAAGTGTTTAATTGTAATAAGTATGAGATTCTTGATATCCTCGATTTGGCTAAATAGGGTTCAATTACTTAGTTCAGACTCTTCAAATAGTTCTTTACCAAGATTAATCAACTCAACATTAAAGGTCGTTCTCTGTTGAATAAGGAGGATAAGAACTCTCAAGAGGTTAAGTCCCAGACCAATGAGGAATTAAATAAGATGTTATCTCTCCTCCAAGATGTTACTAAAGATGTGATGGCTATGAAGAAGGAACATAAAAATCGTATCTCTATGCTGGAAGAAAATACTATGGTGACCTATGGAAATCTGGATCATCTTGTGAAGATTGAGGAAAAGGCCAATAAATGGATGGGTGATGAGGATTCTGCCCAAGGTAAGGAAATTGTTGTTGATAGTAGCTTGTTGAAAAGAAAATAGATTACTATTGTTGTTGGTCTTAGTACCCGCATGAGGATTCAAGCCAAGAAGCCTTTAGATATTATAGGTAAAGACATTTTTGTTGTCATGGATATGCATGAGTGCATTATTTCTAAGGACATGGAAGCTGCCAAGATCCTAAAGAACTTACAATAGGATTTTTTTTGTTGTTTTTTATGTTGTTGTCTTGTTGATGTTTTGCTTGATTTTGGTTGTTGGTTATTCTGGTCTATTTTTTTGTAGCACTTCTTTTTGTAAATGGTTTCAAGTCCCTTCAAAACTTGCTTTACCCATAATCAAAAACAAGTTCACATAGTTTTAAAATGTCTAAATAAAAATAGCAAGCTAGATTACGAGGGATTTACTATACATAAATCTAAAGAATATCATGTTCATTCATAGGGTATGAAACAATACTTCTTTTCTAATTTCTACCTCTAAATTTTCTATTATTAATTTATCTCTTCTAATAAATCTTTCCAATTCTTAAATACCACTTATTTTACCAAATGTTGTATAAACTACCCAATTTTTTACCCTTTTATACCCCTTTTAATTTCTACCTCTTTTGTATCTAGCATTTTTATGACCACTTTTACCATGTGTTATGTGAATACATTTTAAAATAATGTCACAATATTCTATAATTGTCATTCAAAACTATAAAATACTAGACCTACTACTAGAAAACATTTCCTCCATGTCTATTCTATAAAGATAAAAGTTGGCGGTGTTGTTGGATTGGATAGTGACCAGATTAGGCTTGGGCATCTATTGGGTAGAGCAGCCCAAAGCCAATGTTGCAATGGTTGGCTAAAATCATACCTCTTGGACATGTTTGTAGGTGGCAATTGGGCCTTATCCCTCTATTTGACTCAATAGGCCTATGAGCTATGAAATAAACCCTAAGTAAAAAAGAGCATCCACCTAGATAAACCCCTTTGAGATTTTATAAAGATCATAGACAATAAAAAAATGCCTAAGATGCATTTTTTCTCTTTTTAGTGTTTTACTATTAATTGCTCTTTATATGTTCTAGAGATAACACTCGAATGTGTAGGGATCTTTGGTCGTTAAATTAAATATGTATGTCTTTAACCATCAACACATGACATTAAGTCACACAAATATGTGCTTGGTTAGGTTTAATAAGGAAAGGTAGAAGGGATTAGTTAATCAAAAATTAAATTTTTGAATTTGATTTAAAGAGGGATAGATTCATAAATGAAAGGACATCCTTGTGATTACATAACTGTCTTGGAGCAAACGATAGGTCAAATTAGAATGCATAACAATTATGTGTTCATTTAAGTGTGTGCATGAGTGTGATAATCAAATAGGTATGGTTAATATATAGGGATGGACATATGGATAAGGTAAATTCTAAGTGTAGCAATGTTTATATATAGAATTAGATAAAGGTTAGGTAAATGAACCCAACTTTACACAAAATAGCACCATTTGCCACCATGTTCATGGATTAAGACCTCTCCTCAAAAGAACACAAAACTAAATGAATAATAATATGAATATCTAAAAAAATTCATTCCAAATATTTCACATACTAATAATTCTACCAATAAACTCTATAAAGTCTTGTCATATCACTAATATATTTTTAAAATTATATATATATATATATATATATATATATATATATATATATATATATATATATATATATATATATATATATAATCTAATAATTTAAGAAGTAAATTTTAAATTAAAAATATTCATATTTTAATAATTATATAGTTTTATACAATTAAAATAATATAAAATATATATTTATCTAAATTATATAATAAAAAAAATTATAGTTAAAAATAATATAATATATATATATACACGTATCTATTATTTATAAATTATTTAATAAAAAAAGCTCCTTCTGAATTTTCATTTTAAAAATAAATAAAAAATACTTTGCATACAAAACTTAAAAGTAATCTATCAATCGAGAGATTAAATTATTCAATTTAACAAGGAAAAATATTATAATGCCATTATATGACATCAACTTGCTAGAAGCGCCAATAAGCGGTGGAAACTATCCACCACGCTCTCTTTTTCACCCCTCACGACCATTCCTTTCTCCACTTCACTATTTTCTATAACCCTATTGATTTTGCAGTCATGTGCCGCGAGGAATCTCGAATGTTTGGTGAATATAAATATCAATGTCCATTTACCCTCTTCCAGTCCCACATCAAAGCTTCCGTAATAACCCCAACTAAAATTCAACTCCACACTTGGAGAGACACAATTTATAACCAGACATACCATCATGGCATTGTCATCGGAGGAATGGTTGGAGAGGTTAAATTTGATCCTCTTGAAAAGGCTGGATTTCTCGATAGCAATGGAGTGGACGACAGAGAAATTGGGAAAGGCTGAAGAGTTTAAAAGTGACCCCGCACCAGCAACTGCCTTTATACATATTATTACATCATCTGGCCATTTCTGTCCAAAAAGAAAAGCAAACATTCATAGTGAGATGTAACAAAAAATAGAATTATATGTTTCTGGAAACAATGATTACCTGAATTGTTTGAATGCAACGCTCCACAGCTGATCTCTTCTTTGCTAGGAGTTGCAGCCATCTTAATCTTTGCACGTGCTCCCAACTTTCTATGCCCGACTCCTCCCAACATTTACCATCTATCTCAAGCCTCTCCAATGATGTGCAGTGTTGTAAGCCTTGTATCGTCTCAACTTTGTTGCCATACATTAGTGTAAATACTTTCAACGAAGCTAACTTATCAAAACTTGGAAGCGAGTTCAACTCTGGGCAGCCTCTTACCGAGATTTCCTCCATTGCTGTAGGTAGAGTTTCGACCTCCTTTAAATGGTGAATCCAATGAAGTTTAATTTTTTTAAGGCCTGGAGAGCAGTCGTCAGAAATTGAAATCTTTGACACTCCTATATATTCTAGTGTTACTTCTTTGAGATTGCTCCAGAAAGAAGTAAACGGCCCACTTAATGGGGAATATGAAATGCACAGAGACTGAAGATTGCTTAGTTGATTCAATGATTTTGGTAAAGATTGCACTTCTAATTTTCCTAATACCAATCGCTCCAAAAGAGTAAGACTCCCCATAGAGTCTGGTAAAGAGTGCATCTGGGAGTGCATCTGGGAAAACCATCGAGCACCTGAACCTATCTCCATCACTCTCAACTTGCTGAGTTGACCGATGTTAATTGGGAGCTCCCTTAACCTGGTCTCCCATAAATAGAGCTCACTCAAGGAAGCTTGATTTGTGATGTGACGAGGCAACTCCTCCAATTGCATGCAACTATTAAGATTCAAATACTCTAGTATTCTCATGTATTCCAGGATTTCTGACTGTAAGGTGAGCTTCGTACACCCATTTAAATTAAGATGTTGCAGGAGCGTGAGATGCTTACAAGAATCTGGCAACATTCTCAATGCCCAACAATAACTCAAATCTAGATGGCGCAGGGCTGTCAAATGCCCAAAACAGCTAGGCAGTGATAATAGACTTCCACAGTATTGCAACTGCAGGTGCTCCAGTGATTGAAGACGGCAAAATTCCTCTGGCAAACTCTCCAATTTACAGGAAAACAGGGATATCTTTTTCAAATTCTGGAGATATCCTATGGACTTTGGAAACCCTTGAAATTGAGTGCAGGAAGAAATAATCAACACTCTTAACTGCACTGGAGCCTACAGCCAATTTTGAATTTAATTGAGGGGCATATAAATATTGGAAAGAATATTTAATTCAAATTAAATAAAGACTGCAGAGAAGCGTAGAGGAAAATACTTACTTCCACCCCATCATTCCACAAGCTCACCATCTCACCGCAGCTATAAAGTTCTAAAACTCTTAAATTTTTCAATGGCATCCATGATGGAAGATTTTTATGACCAATTCTGGTACAGCTAAGCCATGCCAACTCTCTTGAAAATTTGGCAACGTGTAAATAGTTCCTATAGTTTTCTTCCATCACAAAAACTTTTAATCTATAAAGGAAAGATCTTGATTTCAACAGCGAATCAGGAAACATGTGAACGTCGTTACTTGTTGCTTTCAATATCATTCCTCTTATCTGGATAGAAAGAAGAAAGAGGAACAAGATAAACATATGAACTGACCAAAAAAATAAAAAATAAACAAGTTTCAATGCCATGATTTCTAATTTTCTAGCGGCAAACAAAAAAAATTTATTAACCTCACCTCCTTTTGTTTGTCAATGACCATAAACTGATCTGGAGACCATAGACGATAAGGTAGAAGAGTACTTGCAATTTCCCTTCCTAAATCTCTTAAGTGATCATGTATTCTTATCTCATTCACATTAACAAGCTCAACAAGACACTTATTTTCAAGCCTCTGCCAACCCCACAGACCACTCCAGCCTGATCCTTCCCATACTTCAACAGCGGTCATCATGTCTTCACCAATAAAGAAACAAGCTATATCTAAGAACATTTGTTTCTCTTCTTTATCTAAAGCGTCATAGCTTATTCTCAACCTATTTATAATATCTTCGGGCAATATTCTAGAAATTTTATGTAATAGATCCTTCCATAAATCTTTATTAGAGCAATCATAAAGCTGAGCTCCAAATACCTTCAAAGACAAAGGTAACCCATGACTAGCAGTTACAAATTTTTCAACAAGATTCTCGAATCCCAATAATGGAAAAGATTGTAAGAATGCATGCCAACAAAAAAGTTGCTTTGCATCAGACTGATTCATTGGTTTCATTTCATAAATGCAAGAGACGCCCCAACCCTTGAGGACTTCCTTGTCCCGTGTTGTAACAATGACCAAATTCCCAGATGCAAGGCTAGCCTTTCCCGACAGTAAAACTTCTAGTTGATCACTATGATCCACGTCATCCAAAATGACAAAGACAGGAAGAGATCTCAAATAATTAGAGAGAATCATCTTGCCTTGCTCTATATTGTCAAATGGTTGAGCATTGAATTTATACCCACAGTCTTTAAGGAGTCGTCTCTGCTTTATATACAACTCATTTTTGTTTGCAGCATTTCTAATATCAAAAACAAAACTAGATTTTCGTGCAGATGAACATTTTTAATTATACAATTCTTTTGTCAGAGTGGTCTTCCCCGATCCACCCATACCCCAAATTCCAACAATTTGAACCTCGGAATGATTTTTTTCATATTCACTAATTGTCATTTCAAAATCTGCTACAACTTCTTTCAGACCCACAGGATGTGTTGCTACCTCTAATGATACTCTTTTCATCATTTTCAATACACGATTCACAATATTCTTCACCTCCCTTCGCTCCTCTCTAAACAATGGTGAAACATGGTTTTGCAAAGAGAAAAGCAAAGAAACATTACTAAACAGTGATGATTCAACCAAAGATAAGTATATATAAAATAAAGAAATATTGCAGGGGAGGGAAGGTATGATAACAGATGTGCAAAAGAGAGAGATTACGTGTTACTTACTCATCACTATTGACGATTTCGCCCTTGTTGAATGAGACTGTGTGGAGTGCCATCTTCCACTCCTCAAGCTTATCTATACTATATCTACCCTTCTCTTGATGCTTCAAAAAGAAATCTGCGTAGATTCCTTTCCCATGAACCAAATGGCGGAGATCCTCAGGTTGAACATGGTAGAAAACAGGAATAATAGGTGCGCCAGTCTTGAGCATAAAGGATAGCTCGGCAAGACACCATGGCGATTCTGCATATGTGGGAGAAAACATTGCTATATGAAGGGAAACACGAGACATTGCTTCCTGGAGTTCGGTAGGGAAGAAATCCCCTAACTGAAGATCCTGGGAATCAAGAAAGACCTTGAGACCCATATTGTGGAGGGCATCGTAGATATCTGTGGCCAGCTTGTGTTTTACGTCGGGTCCGCGATGATTAATAAAAACATCGTAGGGCAGCCTCTGTAATGGTGATGAGGATGTAGCAGAAGTAGATGCAGATGCAGGTGTAAATGGGGGAGCAAGCCCATCAAAAGCATGACGAGAAGTAGAAGCCATGGAATCCGATTCAACTGAATACACAGAAGGAGAAAATCAATGGAAGCAGGAGCGGCTTTGAGGAAATCTAAGTACTCAACTTGGTAGAGCAGAGAGAAACAGGGGAGTTGCCTAAATAAATATAAAAGTCAGCGAAACCTCCCCGAAGAAACGAGGAAGAATGGTCAATGATTAGGTGTGGTTTCTGTGGAAGAATAGAGCTCAACTGTATGTTATATGCCAACCATATAGTTGACTTGAGGTTTTGGATAAGGATCACAGCGGACATCATAATAGTTTTAATTCATTAGATCCCGAAATTTTTTCCTATTCTGAAGTTTTGTCCAATTCTGAAGTTTTGTCCAATTCTGAAATTTAAAAAGGGAGAGAGCTTATGACCTTAGGATTTGGAATATGTTTATAAAGGCAAGGTTAAAATTCCCGCAAACCTATCGTCAATTGCTTGTAAATTGTTGAGTATTTATGTGACCCACAAATCTTGTTGATTGCAGTAGTGGCAACCAGCATGTGGAAGATGTAGAGAAATTGTTCGTACGTTATGCGGGTTACACATCTCATGTTGTAGGGGAAGTTTAGAAAAGTAGTATTTGTCATTATGTGCTGATCATAAAGCTGAGATGAGATTTTGGATAAGCTTGTCCCATACATTGTAATAGTTTTGATTCACTATTTTGAAAATTTCTCTTATTCTAAATTTTGTTCAATTCAAAAATTTAAAAAGAAGAGTTTATAACTCTAGGATTTGGATTATGTTTATAAATGCAATGTTAAAATTATCATTTTAGTTTTAATTTTCATTTAATTTTAAATTCATTTTAATTAGAATGTATTAATACTATTGCAGACACTTAAAATTGATCCAATTTTTTTCAATTTAACTCTATTTCATCTAATTCCCCATATTTATATCAATCAAATAATATTATATCATTAACTAATATTCCCTATTTCTCTCTATTTTAATTATTTGTCTACTTCTATCCTACATTACCCCTTTTATCTCATAAATTAAATAAATAAATCCTCACATGTCTCATCCTTCAACTCTCCCACTTTCCCTCTAATACTAATCTCATTTATTTATTTTAATCCTCCTCACATGTCCCCTCCTCAACTCTCCCATTTTCCCTCTAATCCTAATGCTATTTATTTATTTAATCCACTTTGCATGTCCCATCCTCCAACTCTCCCACTTGCCTTCTAATCCTTATCCTATTTATTTATTTAATCCTCCTCAAATGTCCCATCCACCAACTCTCTAGACTTGCATTCTAATCTTAATCCTAACCTACCCCTAATCATTTGAACACATTTAATCTTTAATTAAGTGAGGTCAACCCTCCCCATCAAATCATGCACATGGGCCCTTGTACATGTGACATGGGTATTGTCCCCTTTGGAGTGTGAGGACAAACCTTGCATTTATGGCAAGATCTCCGCCCACACTTCAAAGTACCATCTCCCTCTCAACTCACCTCACGGCACGCCATTTGGCCCCATCCGTTGAGGTAAGAGGACCAAATCATCCTCCACCCTTGATCTCCATCAAGAAATCTCAGCCCTCCATTCATATTCACCTCTATAATATATATTCAACACTTAGACATTAAAAAAAAAAACTCACTGATTTTATCATTGGAGTTTCGTTATGTTGTTGACATAGTTAGTGAGCACACATCCAATCGACTATCATGGAAATATATACACAACAAGGAATCTATTATATTTTATTTTCATTAAATTGTATATTTGTTTGACTTTCTACACCTTAACTTGAGTGTTTTGTTTGATCATTGTGTTTGTTTGTTTTTATTACAATTTCATTCACCTTGACATGATTTTCATGCACACAAAAATTACATATTACTAAGTGGTACATTTTTCTATTAGAATATATGTTGAGTGCATGGAAAGAAGGAAACATGAGGAGAACGATGTATGAGAAGAAATCACCTTAATAATGGTGTTGATATTGGCTAGGAGGCATGGTGATAGGAAGAAAAATCATAAAGAGAGACTGTGAAGATTGTGAATCTTCATATGCGAGAAAGGGATAATAAACCCTCTCAAAAACAATAAATGTGGTTAGTTGTCATTTACCAAAGGTGCAAGGAGGGGGTATATAGAATGTATGTATATTAAGATCTATTCAAAAATTCAAAAGTGGCATTAATGAGATTAACTTTAGGGAAAGAAGTAGAAGTTGGAGTAGACCTAAACTCTATAGGTTGGAACATATCTCCCACAAAAATATAATAATGACAATATTTGATCCCACGATATATAAAGATTAATATTCTAACCAACTCACTATACATCAACCTTGTTCTAATGTTTGGTTCACAATAAAACAATAATATTGATTAAACTTTAAAGATTATTTTTCAGACCTCTTTTATTACACATCCATTGAATATTCCTCTTCCTTATTCTAATGATTCCTCTTCCTTATTCTAATGTTTGATTCAAAATAAAATAATAGTATTGATTAAACTATTATTGAATACTCTTCTTCCTTGTTCTAATGTTTGATTCAAAGTTTGATTCAAAATAAAACAATAATATTGATTAAACTTTAAGGATTATATTAAAGACCTCTTTCATTACACATCCATTGAATATTCTTCCAATTCCTCATGCTGGCAACTTAGTAGATTTTTGAAGCCAATACAACGAACTTGGATATTGAATATGATAGCATTTGTCTTTGGTTTTGTGCCCAATACAATCAGCAACATACTTTATCAGATGGAATTCCACGCCTTATTCTTTTCTCTTCAATTTTATAGCCTTTCCTCCTTGCAACACCTCCTGATACCTTTGTTTGAAAAGGTTTATTAAAGGGATAATAGCAGCAGATGATCGGTTTGAACGATCGGTTTGAACGCCCTCAAAAAAATTTAAATACCCAACATAAAATTTGTAACGTCAAAAACTCACGCCATTATCTTCCACTTAAAACTGCTCACTCAATACCAAAAAAAAAACATTTTCTTCTCCTCTTCACCATCTTTTCAAAATAGTTCAAGAAATGATAAAGTTATCACAGTTTTAGAAAGATTTATTTAGACCGGTATAGAAAATGTCATGTAATTTCAACTCAGCTCTTCTTTCATGGATTCACTTCTAGTTAAAATAATCACTCCATAGATTCAGCAAAACATAACATCAAATCACAACACCAGAATCCATAAACACTCTAATTCCATATTAAAATTTGGTAGAGCATATAAAGAAAATTAATTGTAAAAGCTAAACCATTGATGCAAAAATAAAAAGATATATAGATTTCGATTAGATAATTTTTGCATTACATTTCATTGACATATAAAACCATTGATTTCCCATACAAAACTTTATAAATTTATTTAGGGAAAGCTTCTCACCAACCAACTAACATATTAAACGAATTTATTATTTATTTATAAATTAACACATATATGTTAATTTATTTTATTATTATCTAGAAACTATACAAAACTAAATTCTAATAATGTCATATATTCCAAGAGGATAGTATGAAGTCACAAGTGGATATGTATTTATCCTATTCAATGGTTTGATTGGCTTGGATCATGGAAACTACTCATCCTTATAAGTAGATTGGATCTATAGATTTTTAACCATTGGATTGTATCAAAAGATAATGTGGATTGAGTGTGATAGTCAATGTGCCATTAATTTGGTTAAAAATTTACCTTCTATGTTTAGACAAAGCATATTAATGTAAAAAATATTTGTTTTCATTATATGGTGGAGGATAAGATAGTTATGATTGAGAGGGTAAATGCTTACATGAATATTATGGGTACATTGGAAAATTTCATGAGCAAAAGAAGTTTAGATGATACAAATATCTATGGGCATCAACTCCTAGCATTTAGTTCTCTATTATGGAACCCATATAAATAGTACAAATAATATTCCCACATATAAAATGGCATCCCAAGTGAGAATTATTTCTTTTCATTCTTTGTCATGTGTGCCATTGATATTATAATAAATATAAGAAATCATTGAATGAGGGATTACTAGATAGATGATGACAATAATGTTTGACTAGCTAAAGTAGTCATGTAATTGGGTGTAAGCTATAATTATTGCTTCAAGTTGGAGTGGTTGGGAGTTACATGGACCCTCCTTATTCATTAGATTCAAATAGTCTTGAATTTGTATTTACTTTTGGAGAGGGTGCTTGGGTCCAAATTGGACTAGTTGGATTGAGGTTTGGCTCATAGTTTTGAGCCCATAATTATTGTAATTTATGGGTGATTTATTGAATTTATTTGGAATATATACTTAATGCTTCAGATAGATATTGTATGCAAGGTTATGATGCTCGAAATATCCATTTAAAAAGTGTCGATCTATATTGAAGTATTATAACTCAAAGTCTTGTAACCTTGTAAGAATATTAATACATTGGATGTGCATCTTTATGGTGGTTTTTCATTTTAATATTTTTTCCAAGGTATATTTTTTATCTATTATTGTTACTTTAAAAAATAGATCTAATTTAATTACATTTATTCTCTCTTTATATTGAGTGTGAATTAGTTGTATTTCAATTCATTTAGTATCAAAGACTAGAAAACTTGTTAGATTTATGGGAGGAGTAGATTTTTGTATTAATTATGGCTTGAGTGCAAGCATTACAATGTGACCTTTTTTAGGATCTGGAAAGCACATTTAGAATGGATGTTGAAAGTTCAATAACACCATCTTTGAGCTTTAAAATATCAAGATGGAAGACCTTCTTGTAGATAGAGATCTATGGTTTGTAGGTGCTATTCAAAAACTTAGCAGCATAAAATATGAAGACTAGGTAGTGCTTTATTGAAAGGTTGGAAACCACCTAATTCAATGCCTCTAAATGCACATCAACAAAAATTGGATCAAGGTTACATTTACAACCCTAAACTAGTTAAATTTGTACATGTAATTTTGAACCCAAAGAAGGAATTTTTAATTTTTGAGTTGGAAGTGTTTTAAGAAGGGATGAGATGACATTTATACATGTCAATCTAAGTTTGGGTTAGATAGAAACACCAAATTGATCAAAATCTTGAACTAGGGCAATGTACATTGGACAGCTACACAAAATCATATAAAACAAATCAAATCTAACATGGAAAGATAAAAGGATAAAACCCTAAGGGGTATAAGATCAAACAATTTCATTAAAACTAAAGGAAATAAAAAATCTTTTTTCAAATATCTAAGATAATAAATTAAATTAAATATATATTTTATAAATTAACCTAGATAAAGGAGTACATGAATGGATTTGAAATAGAAATAAGATTACTAAATTGAATGTGTACCTTAATATCAAGGGAGATGGGACTAAAAACTACAACAAAAGACTAAAACTACAAAAATCTAAATGGGTTTGAGATTAGCAAAGTAAGAAAACTATGCCTTGTGAAATATGGGATTATGTAAACCTAGGTCAAATTTAAACAGATAGTCATGATCTCATATTTGTGATTTTGAAATTATTTTTGTGGCTCTAAACTTTTAGCAAAGCCATAACTTCTAGTATGCCTATGAACTTGGGGTCTTTTGATATTTATTATCTACAAGAAATGTTCATATACACTTACACCTAAAAATAAAAAAGTTGGTGGTGTTAAATAACTCTATTGTAACTTGATGTGTTATGAGAGGAAGGTAACTAGCTTCCCACCTTTTACCTAAGCCAAGCCTCATTGACTAATTCAATAATTTTGATAAGAAAACACACCATGTATCAAATACAACTGGCAATGACATGGTTAAGTTAATGATAGTTTTAAATCTTGAATAAAAGTGTAATGAATGATAGTGCAACCTAGTGCAAGAATTAGGGTTTTTATACTTGTTGATAAAAAGGGTTGACACAATCAAAATGTGGCTAATGTAAAATAGTACATTATGATAGGCATATGAATTATTATGAGTGGCCAAGTAATTTTGGGTGGTGGGGATGATTGAAATGATCTAGGGGTGATATCTTTTATACATATAAAATACTCACAATTTTAGCATTTTAGCATGAGATTTAACACAACAAATAATTTAGTTTATCGTTGTAGGGATATAATTAGTTAAATAAATTTCAAAAAGTGGATCAAATTTACATTTGCAACCCTAAAATAGTTAAATTTGTACATGCAATTTTGAACCCAAAGGAGGAATTTGTAATTTTTGAGTTGGAAGTGTTCTAAGAAGGGGTGAGATGGCATTTATACATGTCAATCTAAGTTGGGTTAGATAGAAACACCAAATTGATCAAAATCATGAACTAGGGCAATGTACATTGGACAGTTACACAAAATAATATAAAACAAAGGTTAAAAATATGGGGGGTATATACTTTTCACCCTTATAATTTCAAACCCACATAATTTAATGAAACAAAGAGATAAATATATGTATTATTATTGAGCTTATATATAAGTCACATGCATATAAATTGAAGCTACAAATTAAAGCGAGAGGATGTTTGAATAGATTAATAGAATAAATAAATGAACAAGTACAAAGAGTATATTAATGTTAGTATAATAAAATATATACAAAATTATTATATTATATATTATAAAATGTATTAATATACAAGGGAGCAACTTCCATGATTGTAGTTTATTGATATTAAGAAAACATGTTTTAATTTTAAAAATCTTTGACTAGTGTGTTGAAGTTATTATGTTTTCATATAAATGGACATACTTAGCATACAAGGAAATATTATAAATTAATTATTAATATTGTTTGAAGTTTACCAATTGTATTCTTCCATGTTTAATATGTCCTTCAAATTTGAATATTGATTGTATTATATATAATAAATAAATATAAATTTGAACTAGGCTCACTTTTAGATTTTATGTATTAATTTTTTCCTTCAAATATTTTATATTTCAAAGATAAAAATCATCAACATGAAGCCAATACTTCATCATATTCAATCAAGAATTTGGATGCGCAACTAGCTCACATGATTTTCTCTAGACATCCAAATTTAACTTATTTAATTTTTTGTTGAAAGTGAGTAAACAACCTATTGTCGTGTGTGTGATTTCTTCAACTTAGTGTCAAAGACTAAAGGTCATACATGGTGCCAAATTCCAAATTTTCTTGAAGAAAAATAATAGCCTCTTCCCTTTATAGAGTTAAACTTAAGTATTTAACAAGCCTTGACTAGGGTTCATTTTTTATGAACCATTTTCACCAATAAACCATGGTTCACTTGATAATCCTAGTGGACCTTTTTAAATTTTAAAACCTCCTATAGTTAGTTTAAGAATGTATTGACAAGTGGACATGTCTTGAAGGTTGTATGGACAGACATATTTTAATAATAATAACTATGATGTCAATATAAAATATTTTTTACAAATAAATGATATTTCGTTTAATGGTAAGCAAGTCACATAACATATGTCAAGTTAGCCTAAAATTTCATTAATCACTCTATCAAAGTCATGATGCTGATAAAAGGGTAGAAATACACCAAACTTGTATCCAATAGTAGTGTAGATCATTTAATTCTTCATATTTCCTTTAAAAAAAATTAAATGCATTCACCTTTACAAACAATAAATATCAACAACTAAAAAAATATCACTCACTAAGAAGTGTTGTTATTATCGATACTTTAATACTATTGTTCTTGGTGCAAATAGGATATATTACTAACCATTTTTCGTATTAACTCCTATTTACACTAGATCACTTGAATTTACTTAGGGAATTCTTGGGGATTTTTTACTTTATATCTCAAGTCATAACATCAAGATAGATGTCATAATCTTATGTTGTCCTATTTCTCACCTTGACCTGCATAACCAAGGGTTTCCCATTGTAATGTTAATAATCTACTCATATTGTGTATTTGCGTCATTTGATAGAATAGAAGTATTCTCCCATGTTGGATCTCTCTTGTGCTTTTAATGAAAGCTCATGGATGTTGGATGGCTACCTCCATAGCCAAACCTTACATGGTATAGAGCATCAATGCCAACTCTTATAATAAAAAATAACATCTTACATAGTTTAACTAAATAATAATGATAATAAATAAAAACCTTAGAATTTAGAGTTGGGACTAATAATTGATAATGCAATAATATTGAAATCAATAAAATAAGTGTACTTAGCTCTTAGCCTAATGTAGATTTTGACTATGCTAGGAGTTAAAAACTAATTTGCTAACATATCAAAAAATCAAGATCTATTGCATGATTTTTTTAGAACTAAAAATTGATTGTACAACCATCAAGTTCAATTCTACACTTACCAAATTTAGTTGTGCCACTGTTATGTGCAAAACTAATTATGGGTAATAGATCTAAAATTCTTTAATTTTATACCTCTATAATGTGTTCATCTCTACATCTACGACCTTAAATAGTTTAGTACTATTTATTAATGTTATTGGGGAGTTGGCTAGGAATGGGAAGTCTCCTTTAGTCAAGCTCTTGGGAGAGTAGATTCAATGACGATAAACAAAGATCAAATGTAACAAGAAAACATATAATGTGCTCCTATAATGATCATGCAAACGCTAATGTAACAAAGTTATGCTACTTATGTGCTATTTTTTTTATTCTTTGATAAATCCTAGATGATTCAAATGAATTAAGGTTAATTCTTAAATATGCCACCCTAACATGAAATATAAAATAATTCATAGTCAACTCATCATGGCAAGAAACATGGGGCCTAATTTAAAAAATTTGAATTTTAAAGTTTATAGTTCAAATTTACATACAAGAAAGTGGATTAAATAAATTCTATACCTACAAATCTAAACCAAGATGGTAGATTTGACAAGCAAGTCAAAATACTTAAAATATATGAGAATAAAATGAGATTAAGATAACATCATTTACCAACTTGTACACTAAATATACAAATAGCCTAATCATCGAATATCAAAAATAAAAATAAAAAATATTACATGAATATACAATTTTCACCATTACCTATATAAAACATTTTTTTAAATTAAAAATTCCTCACTTAAATACTAATAACTACTATGATATAATAATTTCTTATACATTAACAATTTAAGAAATCTATAGTCCCACCCTTTGGTTTTATTGCCTCATCCTCTATTGTATTTGTGACTTTCATGTGTCTCCCACAATTGGTAATGCCTCTATTTGGGATGGTTCTAGGGTGGCTCAGTGGTTGTTTTCCTCAGTCCTACTCTCATGCAACCATGTTCGTCTTTGCCATTAGTTTGGAAGCCTTTCCCTCTATTCACATCATTCTTGTGGATGGTGGCTGTTTTAGGGTTGGTTTAGCCTTCATCTAGAATCGCGTGTTAATGTGGGCACCTTACTATTAGTAATGAGATTAGAGCTAAATATCATCAATGATCTTATGCAAATATTGTGGCTATTAGGTCTTGAAGGGGTAAACTATGGCCCCTCCCTTTTGTCAAATATTCTCCATTGGTGATTTTGGATGGGATGTACTTGAAAATAAAAATTTTCATCTATGTAGACATCTTGTTTGTAGATGAAATAATTTTTGGACTTCCCTTTTTTATCTTCACAAATGGGTCTTGGGTTCCTAGAAGCCTATCATCAAAGTCAATCATGCAAGAGCATCCTAGGAAAACAAGCTATCTACCATCAACCAAAAAATGGTTCTATTTAATTTTTCTCTTTTGTTTGTTTTTTCATGTTGTTGGTGAATAAATTAAAATTGCAAGCCAACATTCTATAAATAATTTGGTTCCACCTTGTTTTTGATTATGCAAATTAATATTTGATTTTTGTCCTTTTCAAAGCACACTCCAACAGAAGCCTTCTTGGGTGTTGGAATTGGAGGATGAAGAGAAAGAATAAAAAAATTAAATTCTTCATTTTCCTTGTCAATTCCTCTTCTTTCAATCTTGGGCATTGGGAATTGAGGAGTCTTTTGTAACCATTCTTGGTGAATGTGGCAGTTGAAAGGTCATGGCGTGGGATTTTGGGAATGTTTTTCTTCATCCATGGCTATGAATTCTAGAGGTATTGCTATAGCTAGAAGTGTTTATGTATGTCAAATAAATAATTGGAGAGAGGTCTTCAGTAGAGTGGAGTTTTGTAGGAAAGATTTTTGTGGAGAAGACTAGAGATGTGGTGATTGGTTTGCTAAGATTTTACTTGTTGTAGCTTGTTGATTTAAATCTAATATAAATCATATTTGTTGTGGTTTGCATCAGCCATAACACTTTATAATATTCTAATTCTAGTTTTCTTGGTAATTTGCAAGTTGCAAGGAAGTTTGAAATAAATTGTGAAGTCCAATTTTTATTCTTGATTTTTTGCAATTCAAGCCTTGTGTATATTTTTAATTAATTAATTTGTTTGTTGAGAGTTTGTAAGAAAGGGTGTGTTGGGATCTACATCATTTGGTATCAGAGCAAGGGATCTTGAGAGTGGAGAGGATCCATCAAGGCTTACGAGAGAGTGAAGCAGTTGTGGGGAGCTCATGAGGATTGTTGTAGGTAAGAAGCCTTGAGCAATCGAGAGCTAGGGAGTCGCTGAAGAATTTATTTTCTAGATTGAGTGTGAAGGAAGATTGCAAATCGATGTGAGATTGCAGCAATAAACAAGATGAGTATAGTCATAAGGAAGAGGCCTATGATTTGGGAAGCATGGAGATGGTATGAAGAAACCAAGACATGGAGGATGATTGAAAATATAAACAAGTGATTGGATAAGCTAGAAAAAGACATGAGAAAAGAAGGTGAGAATGGAGTGAATAGCGAAGAGCCTACAGAAGAGATAGTCGAAGAGGAGAAAAATGAAGATATAGTAATGAAATACGAAGAAGTTGCAGTGAAGACATGTCATGAGGAAGGCATGGAGAAAGAAGAAGAAGAAAATAATAAGAAAGAGGAAGCAAGTGCAGCAATAGTGGTTGAAGATGGCAAAGACGAACAAGATTTGTTATTGAAGATGTTGGCAATAGATGAGTGGATGGAAAAGCTCATAGTTGCAGCGACAAGTGAAGAAATAAAAGTTGCAGTTGATGATAATGTTGAAGATGTCATAGCAAAGGATGAAGTTGCAACAGTGGAGAAGGATGAGGTAAATGTAAAGTTTAGTTTGTTTGCAAAGATAAAAGTAGAAAATATAATTGTAGATTGGTGCATGGATAATGCATATTTACATATAGAAGTTGTAGAGGATGGTAAAGGATTTTGGTGGACGTGGTCGGTTTATGGAGGATTCAAACCCACAAAAGATGAGAAGAATGGAGAGTTTTTTTGGTGGAGGATGACAGTTCATGGTGGACATGAGTCCACTAGGGAAATGCAGCGTTGTTGGACGCATGTGTTCTAGTAAGATGTTGGAAAAAGAGGAAGAAGCAAACAATTTTCAGTGCACCTCAGGCAATGATGGAGTTCACTGCAGGTTGCATTCAACCTGAAAGAGTAGTCCTACTACTCAACTCCATTTTGTAAGTCCTACTCACAAAACTTTCCCACCCAACGTGTCTGATGTAGGAGAAACCTGGGCAAATGAGCTATCCAGCATCAACCAAAAAAAAGATTCTGTTTATTTTTGTATTTTGCTTGTTTTTTCATGTTGTTGGTGAATAAATTAAAATTGCAAGCCAACATTAATACATAATTTGGTGGACCACCTTGTTGGCAAGTTAATTATGCAAGTTAATATTTGATTTTTGGCCTTTTCAAAGCACATTATAGCATAATCCTTTTTGGGCGTTGGAATTGGAGGATGAAGAGAGAGAGAGAGAGAGAGAGAGAGAGAGAGAGAGAATAAATAAATTCTTCATTTTCCTTGTTAATGCCTCTTCTTCCAATCTTGGGCGTTGGGAATTGAGGAGTCTTTTGTAACCATTCTTGGTGAATGTGGCAACTAAAAGGTCATGGTGTGGGATTTTGGGAATGTTTTTCATCATCCATGGCTATGAATTCTAGAGGTATTTCTACAGCTGGAAGTGTTTATGTATGTTGAATAAAGAATTGGAGAGAGATCTTCAGCAGAGTGGAGTTTTATAAACAATATTTTTGTGGAGAAGACTAGAGATGTGGTGATTGGTTTGCTAAGATTTTACTTGTGTTAGCTTGCTGATTTAAATCTAATATAAATCAGATTTGTTGTGGTTTGCATCAGCCATAAGGTTGTATAACATGTAATTCCAGTTTTCTTGGTAATTTGCAAGTTGCAGGGAAGTTTGAAATAAATTGTGAAGTCCAACTTTTATTCTTGTTTTTTTGCAGTTCAAGCCTTGTGTGTATTTTTAATTAATTAATGTGTTTGTTGAGATTTTGTAAGAAAGGGTGTGTCTGTTTCTACATCAGGTAATATCAATTTCTTCCCTTGTTATGAGACTTTTTCCCCATGGAATTAAAAAAAAAGAATAAAAGTAAAATAGAACTAATGTAATAGTTAAAGAAATAAATGTAATAAAATAATTATTGGAGTTTTCACAAGATATTGTAATGTAATTATTTTCAAAAGGGTGTGTCGATTGGAACTACCCTTTGTGTTGTATAAAACTCGTGAAAAATAAATAATTTGGACAAAAAGGAAAGAGGAAATAGTCAACCACAGTATATTGCAAGAATAGGATCTAGGGTAGCAACTTGTGAGTAAGACAGAGAAGGGGGGACATCTATAGTGTGTGCCCAACCTGGGGTACAAGAGGTTGCACCCAGGACGGTCCTAGCCAAGGCATGGTTTTGTGGCATGAGTGTTGAGCATTGTTCCAGAGGAACCAGCACTCTCTAGAGTGTAAAAGTACGCTTATTCCTCCTAGATTGCTCACGGATGGAAGAGGCTGAACCAAGGTCCATTCCAGCAATTGTTGGGACTATCTGCACATTTCAAAAGATAAGTATTATATTATTATTCCTAACAATTAAAAGAATCTAATATTTTGTTGCTGCACAATTTAAATTCTTTTCATTTTCTTTTTCAATTTAATAACTAAAATCAATTTACAAACAATTTCTCTCACTTAAAACTAAGAAATAAATCTAATAGCTGCACTTAATTTGTGGGAATTAATTTGTGAAATCATTTTAATCAAGTTGCATTTTAAATTGGGGAAATAGTTGTGTTTCATCCCTTGTTCCAAGGATTTCTTCATTATGTCTTTTGAATCTTCAAAGGATAGGGATTTGACCTACTTGATGACAAATTATGTGGGGTGAGCATTCTATTAGTTACAAAACCTGATCTTATTGGTTCTAGAGCACATTTCAATGCACGAGATGCAGGGGGTATCCCCTTGCAAGGTCTAGGGTTTGCGTTCCCTAGCAAGGGTTCGGGGGCAACATCCCCAAAACCCATATATTTTTTAATTTTAAATCTAGACCATTCATCATTAGGTGACAGATTTGAAAGTAGAGATTATGTTGAATTTTATTTCCCTAGAAGGCAACCCCCTTTTGTGAGGGCATTATATTATGGTTGATTATTGAATTGTATTGTGTTTGGAGACTATGAGAGAATGGAGAGTAAGTTTTAGTAGATGTGTTACATAGGTTGTATCCCTTAATTTTTTTGGATGGAATAAATCAAGGATGGGTTATTTTTCCATTGATATAGCCCATATTGGGTGAACCACGTATATTTGTGTCTTTGTGTTTTGTGTTTATTTTATTTTATTTTTTGTAATTTTTGTTGTATATTGCTCTATTGTCCTATTCCTAACAACCAATATTATAGTAATACATTTATTTGGCTGATAAACTCAAAATGGTGGTTCTTAGTTTGAGTGGGGAGAATTGGAGGAAGAAGGCAAGTTTAGGGTTGAGAAGTTCAATGATCAAAACTACCAACTATGGAAGATGCAAATGGAGGAATATTTATATCAAAAGGATCTTTTCTTACCATTGGGCAAAAAAGAAAAGGAGATGATGAATATGACAAATCAAGAATGGGATATTCTTGATAGAAAGGCACTAGGAACAATACATCTATGCTTTAAAGAATCATTGTCTTTCAACATATCAAAATAAATGAAAATGGTGGATCTAATGTCAGCATCCACTAAACTATATGAAAAACTCTTAGCTTCGAACAAGGTATTTCTTATGAAACATTTATTTAATATAGAAAATTTAGAAGTTGGGTTTATTTTTTATCATTTAAATGAGTTTAACATGGTCACTAATTAGTTAAGTTTTGTAGAATTAACCTTTGATGATGAGGTTAGGGATTTCTTGTTTTTGTGCACATTGCCAAAAATTTGGAATAGCTTGGTCAAGGATATGAGTAATTATATTTCATGTTCAAGCATTTTAAAGTTTTATGATGTTGTTAGTGTTATTCTTAGCGAGGATATGCGATGGAAAAGCACAAGTGAGACATTGGGTAATGCTTTGATTGTAGATAACAGGGGAAGACAAAGGGAGAGAGGAAAGATCCCACAAAATCGTGGGAAGTCTAAGAAGGGAATATCCAAATCCAAAGGAAGGTTGGAGTCCTAGCACTTTGAGAAGAAGGGACACCTAAAGAAATAATTTTGGTCTCAAAAGGGAAAATAAGAAGATGGACAAAAATAAAATAGTAAGAAAGCAAATGTAGTAGGTGATATGTTGCAAGATGCTTTGATCCTTTCATTAGATGATATTACTAATTCTTGGGTGTTAGAATCAAGGGCTTCATTTCATGCCACACCCATAAGAAATATTTTCTAGATTATGTTCAAGGTGATTTTGGATGGGCTTATTTGGGTGAAGATGAACCATGTAAAATTGTTGGAAAGGGTAAGATACAGATAAAATTACCAAATAAAAATCAATGATTGTTGAAAGAGGTAAGACATGTTCCTAGTTTGAGAAGAAATCTAATTTCAGCGAGGCAACAAGGAAGTGAAGGTTGTACATTTACAAAGAATTCATGGAAGGTCACTAAAGGAGCATTAATAATAGAAAAGGGAGAAAAGGTAGGTACATTATATTTATGTAATGGTAATTAAAAAATTTCTATTGTCTTGGCTTCTACAAGAGAATATAAAACATTATGGTACCCTAGGCTTGGGCACATGAGTGAGAAGGGGATGAAGATTATCCAATCAATAGGGCTTTTATTAGGTTTGATGCCCCCATAAGAAATAATTTCCAAATTTTAAATCTAATAAGAAAACTCTTCTATAGACATAGAGCATTGTATGACATGGAAAACATTGAAGAATGTCATGCCATTTACAATTTAGATGGTGTAATAGAGATTTTTCAATAAATTAAAAATTATATTAATATATTATGATATGTTGATAGCTCCCATTAAATAGTACAACCCAATATTAAGCATCTCCAAGGACTATATGGTAGATAATGGAATGGTACAATTGTTATTATGGGAGAACCAAATATAAATCACAACTCCACTTAATGTTGTGTGACTTCTCTAAGGCAATGTACAACACTGAAGTGTTATGGTAACTATGCAGCTATCCTAGTTAGTCGTTAGACTGGTCAAACTTATCCTTTCTACCATATTATGACTCTTCATAAGGCTGCACTATTTCTTAAGGTTGCAGTTAGATTTTTGTTACACCCCATTGTGTGTTTACCATTTACTGCTATAGTTATGAGTTAAACTGTTTAAATGCATGATTATGTTTTGTATATTTTGATGAGAATGTGATGAATGAATATGTATTGAAATGAGATTGCTTTAATACTTTGATAATGCAAATGGATTTTATGTTATCAGATAACTACTTTTGTGATGCACTAAGTTGGATGCAGGAAGAATCGAGCCCTTTGGTGAGGAGAGGGAGAGATATCACCCAAGAGAAGTGATTGGTATGGCAACCACTAATGTACCTATTTGAGTTATCACACACTCACGATCTAGGATGGCCAAGTTTAGTCAAGTTGAGTTTAGTCAATTCAGGAATTAGTAATTTTTTGGTCATAGTTTTGGGATGATTGGAATGATTGTGTGGTCACCTTTGATTTCCTAAGATTATTTTTTTGGTTTGAATTATGTGACTAAATCTCTATATTGAGTATATGTTCTTCTTTATGTAATTATATTTATATATTAATCTATACGTGTATACATTAAATGTATATATGTATATATATACGATAACTCGTGCATATGAGCATATGCATGTGTGCATATACGTAGGTAGAAATACTTACGCATATTCATACATGGATATATCATATACACGGAAAATTGATTGAGTTCATATATACACTTTATGTATATGCCTATCGATGAATATATATATATATATATATGCTTATTGTGAAATAGTAAATATGATATATGTATATATATATATATATATATATATATTAAAATATATGTGTATATATATATATTAAAATATATGTGTATATATATATATTAAAATATATGTATATATATATATATTAAAATATATGTATATATATATATATATATATATATATTAAAATATATGTATATATATATATATATTAAAATATATGTATATATATATATATTAAAATATATGTATATATATATATATTAAAATATATGTATATATGTATGTATCAAATAAAGTGTACATACATATATATATATATATGTTTGATAGCATATATGAATGGTAATTAATGGTTTTAATATATATATATATATATATATATATATATATTATATGTTTGTTGCAAGTTTTTGAATTCTCATTAACATGTCATGTGAAGCAGGCAAAATGAAAACAGAGAAGAAAATAGATAAAAAGAATGACAATTTTCCACTTCCTCAACTATACAGCCCACCTTTAGCCACTTCAATAGCATAATAGCAGAAATATAAGTCATACCCACTTCAATGGAATTTTTAACATGTAAAGTAATTAAAATGTTTGTATATTTACTTATTTATCAATTATAGCATAGTTTTTCCACTTTATTATTAAATAGCACATCCTAGCTACAATTTACCTATCTTAGTATTTTGACAGATGCTTTTGACAATTAATCTCGCTATGAAAAAATGAGTTATGCACTTCACAATCCAATATCTTTCACATTAAGACTATGTAATTCATATTATATGTCTTACACAATATTTTCCCCTTCACAAACTGATTCAAACAATTATTGGTATGCAGGTAGACAATTGCTACACAATCACAACCAAAAGAAAAAGCAAATTTGTTCTTCTCGAACAAGTAAGCAATGCCAAAGTGAAGCTATTTTGATGTTCCTTTTGTAGTTATTAACCTTGCAACCATTTTTATGGGATGTTCACTACAAAATGTTTTTTATTTTTGCAATATGTTTACAAAATCAACACACAAAACTGTTGCATAAAAAATTTACACAACATTTCTGAAAAACAAGCATTTCAGCAACCTAAAACTTTCTCAAACTGGCTTCACTATTGTTCACTATATTGCTGATGTAAGTGAAAGTTGGCTTCATCCCTTACAATTTGATTTCACTCTATTTTTTTGTAATTTGATTTGAATCTAGGTTTAAAGATACTTTGATTTAAACTTTTGGTGTTGTCATTCTTCTTTTTGTGTGTTTTGATCATTACAGAGAATGTAAATGTAACTATTGTTGTATGTTATGTAAAACATGTTTACTATTTATTATTAGAGGTAGAAGAAATAATCTAGCACGTTTTTTAAGTTATATTAATTCTTTTGTCAAGTGCATTTGTTGATAAAAGATAAATTAATCATTTACTTGTTTTTTATGGATTGAATTTTTCAGATATCTTTTTAACAACCAACTCAGTGGCCTTGTTCCAACAAGAACATTGTTCTCAAGATCTAGCACTGTTTTTATTCCAGATGCGCAATTATAAATGGATTTTTTGAAAGGCTTTAGATTCATCATTTAGCAGGTATGCAGCCATATATGAGCAAAATACGAGTTTTGGAACAAATCATGGACATACATCAAGCATAAGGTACTATGTCATCACATGTTTTAAGAAAACCGGTACAAGAAGTTCTAGATTTCCAATTTATTCTATACAAAATTGGATCAGATTGGAGGTTTGGACCAACCAATTAAAAGAGTTGGATGTTGGTCAGCAATATATTGTTTAGGATTTCCTTCTGTAACTTTCTCTTTGTCAAGTTGTTTTGCTCAACTTCACTGACAACTCCATTGTAATTCTTTAGTTCTTTTGTACCATTTATTTTTCAGTTTAATAAATCATCTTTTTCCAAAAAAAAATATAATGGCTTATTTCAGTGTTATTGAATGTGGGATCAAACCTTGAATGGGATTATCATTATTTATATATACAGAAATGAACAATTAAATTATTTATTTTGAATATTATTGCAATATATTTATTTCTTTGTGATTTAGCCACACATTTCATTTAAAAAAATTATAAGTAGGACTTTTCACTTCAAAATAAACTAAACTTATCTATTCTACTCATTAGTTGTAATTAAACATGTTTGATTTATTATGAAATACTAGGCAATAATTGAATGTTAAAAAAAAATTAAACAAGACAAGAATTAAGAGAGTAAAAGCATAATGGGTCTTTGGAATATCATCTAAAATTTTGATTTATTAGAAAATACAAAAATAAAATAACATTCTCATTTCAAATATGTTAATCCTAAATAAATTGTCTTTCTTTTGAAAGATTCCATCTAATATTCACAAAAGGGTTACTTTATGTTGAACGCAACAAACCTTATCCTAAGAAAAGAAAGCTATCAATTATTTATATTCCACACTATATTAAAGAAAATGATTATTATTTTATTTTAAAATTTGTGACTGATAACATGAAAAATGTAAAACAAAGAGAAGGAAGATTGGTAAAACCTTTTTAGGGAGTTTCTAAGGAATTGTAATTTGTTTAATGGTAAACCAACTATCCATTTAATGGTAAAAGCCTCTAAAATCTCAGTTATCATGTAAAAGTTTGATAGATATTGATTTTCCAACAAGATTGAAACATTCTATTTCCATTTGCAATATTTTATGTTAATTTGATGGCAACATTATTTTTTCATTTGCATTTAATACTTACTTTTTTTAGGAAAAATATAGACTTATCTAACTTTATTTTATTTGTTATTTAGCATTGATTATTAATTGTATAATCTAATCACTTATAACTAGAATTGACGTACTCTGTAACTCAGTCCCTTTATTTTCCAAAAACTTATGACCAATTTGATGTTTATCTCTTCATAATTGTTCTTAAAGAGAAAAACTTTCAAAAATTTGACCATGTTAGCTGATTTGCCAATTTTCATTGTATACTGAAAACATGTTGTATTAAATATCATAATATTCTAAGTACTTGAAACTTCAACAATAAACTATAATTGGAAATTTTTATTGGGCTACCACCTCCTGCAAGTGGAGGAAACGAGTGGATCAAATATGTGGGTACACACTTCCACTTCCACCCACTAGAGGGCAATTGCACTTGATCTACCCTAATGTCCCACCCCATGTGCAAACCAGTCATATAAATGGCGAACAAAGAGGTCTATTATTAAATATGTTCTACATGATTTATTTATTATTGTGAAATTATCTTTCTAAGTGTTGAGAAATAACATGAACTTTTTAATTTGACTAACACAAATATAAAAACAATTGATGTAATCATTGCACCTCCTTCTAGTGCAAGTGCTGGTTTTAAGTGTTTTTTTATTAATTTGTCTTGAGGAAAATCTCAATCCTACATCACAAGTGGGTTATATAGTATAAACAATGTTCTCAGGGAGCTAGTTGTCTTCACTACGTCACCCTAGTTGGAACTAATCTTCACTACGTCACCCTAGTTGGAACTAAGGTATAAACACATTATGAGCTACGTAAGTGCCATGAATTGATTTTCATGTAAAAGGCCAAACTACTTTTCAAAATTCACCTCAAAGCACCAAGATTATTCACTTTGTTGAAAATTTCAAGCCATCCCCCAAATTTGATCATTGATCACTCTTTATGCTTATTTATGATAAGCTTAAGGTATATTTAAAAGCTTACCCTTTTGGAGTTAACTGCAGAATTAGTAGCCTTTCACCATCATTTTAATCAAAGATATGTATATTAAAACCTTAGTAAGATCTCTAAAAAATATATTAATTTTCATAGCAAATCTTTCCCTTTTTAAAAAAATATTAATTTTCTTGATAAATTTATAAGCATCACTATAAATTTATATAAAACCCTAGTAAATCTTGATAAATAATTGGTGAGTGCATTTACTATTATGACAAATCCTTTCTTTTCTTAAAAAAAAATTAACTTTATACATTGAAAAAAGAAATTCGTCATTTGAACTAAACATAAAATCAAATGTTTTTAATTAAACGAATAAATGGGTTTTTACGGAGCAAAACAAAAAAGCAATTGACCAACAACTAACAACAAAAAAGTTTTGGAAAGACCTAAAACATTAAACAAGGGCAATACAACAGCAATCAAAACAGTCATTCTACAACACAACCGCAGCCAAGCTATTGTTAGAAAACAACCAACCCATCTTACACCATGCTCGACCCCTTACAATGACACACCCTTATCCCAATGACAGGATTCTAAAAAAAATTAAAGAAAACCTCTCTTCCTTCTGGGAAGGATTATCCACGACAAACCATAATCTAACTCCATCAATCATGGAGAGAGGAGGAAGTCCTCAACTAATCCCTCAACTTTAGTCACCTCGTCTGATGAGGACGAATGTCTAACCAAAGATGTCGTATTTGCACAAAATTTACAGGTTGAGCAGAGACAAGAATCCCTCCACAACCCTCCGACTAGGCAATGGAATCAGATGCAAGAGATGCCTACACCTATTGAAAAGGCAACAGTCCAAATAGGGAGCGACAAAATCGCCTAAACCACACCAACCCTAAGGAATGCCACTTTAGGAGGAGCCTCCACAATCACATCATGATCCAAGAATAGGGGGGGCAAGATAAGGACTCATCCACCAGAAAGTCTAGTATCAAGAAAAACATCCACAATCAAATGTTCGAGGATAGCATTATACCACCATGTAACAAAGCCCACAATCTTGTGGCAAAAGCAGTGGCATTCATAAACAAAATGTCCAATAACAAAGCATTGTCTAAAATGACACGATAAGCTCTCATAATCAAACTGCTGATCTTGATCTACCGCTTATCCTCAACCATCAATACAATATTCCCATCGATGTGTTTTTATCAATATCCGCACAATTGGTCATCTTGTAATGTCAAAAAGGGGCAGCAGCCACCAACAAGGTAGGGAGCAGCGTTGAAGCGCACACAGAGTGAATATTTTAAAAATCTCACGCCATATAAAGAAGAATTTTATATATGGCCCTACTCAAAAAGCTATGAATATTCTCTACATTGTTAATTTCCTCTCCAATCTGGCAATTCTCATTGCTTTCCACAATGTAACATGCATATGCGATTTTAAATATTTATCAAGCTCAAAATTACTTTTGAACTGTTAGATTTTTTATTGAGCTATGGTCCAAAAAAGTTCTGGGCTCGATGAGTATTATAAATCACATGTGCATATTACTTACCGAAAAAGCAATGATAATCGCCAAATTTAAGAGAAAATCAATGTTTGAAAAATAAAGATAAATGATATGTCCCCAAATATAATCAACAATATAATATTAATGGCAAAGTAATTTAGATATGTAATGTGTATTATAAAATATAGATGATTAGGCTCTAATCATACATTGATTACTGCACCAAAACAATTCAATTTAAAAGTTTAATAAAATAATTCTCGGACAAATTAACCAGCACTCAACTAAATTTTGTGTGAAAATGCAGCGATTTAATTCACCTTACAACATGTCCTATTCACCGTTCAGCAAAAAATAGCCATAAAATAATCTATGATTTTAACCAGAACTTGATCTCTTTCAGCGTCAAAGGCCCGTTGGAATGTTATCCACGTTGTAAAGATTGATTAATTCGGCCTTGCTCCTTGAACAGAGGAGTAATTAATACGAAAGCGCAACAAAGCATTAAAATGTTTTCAGCTACTAATGATAAAGGCTGGAAGCCAGAGTTGACAACACAGCACTACAATATGGCTATTTAGCCAACCGCGGACTTGGTGAAAACAAATCATACTGGATAAAGATTTCACTTTTTATTGACAATGGCTGGAGAACAAAAATGGGAGGAAAGGCAAGAATGGCTCATTTTACCGAAGCATCCTTCTGAAGCAAATAAATGAAAGCTTCTATTCTGCATCATTTGACGGTTAACAAAATGCAATTAGAAAGTCCCCTGGACACAAAAAGGTATAGGGTTCCAAAGAATATTCTATAGAAAAAATCAAGCAAGGAATGCAAAGATTTGTTGGCAGTGTCACTTTGGTTTGAACTTGTCAGCTCCATCAAAATTTCATACTTTTCCAGTGGCTAATGTAAACAGTATTTAGTCAATGCAGGAATGCACCGGTTAGCATTGAAAATCAAAATTTCTAATCTGCTTCTGAACATCTGCACGACTTACCATTTTCTATAGCTCCAATACTTGAGCTGTACCATCAAAGAGTGTTGCATTGCTTGCCATGAATTTACTGAAAAAACGGTATGCTTTTCTCACAAAATATATGAAAAAAAAAACATTTACTGACCACAGAAATTTAGCTACTGACACCAGATAGACAAATAAATAAAAGTTTACTAATGCATGCAAAACTTTAGATCTCTGTAACCATTCTGGAAATGTTCAAAAAAATTTAAGAAAACAATCAAACATCAAATCATTGATTGTAATCCTCTCAAAATAAATATTGTACCCTGCTTCACATGAATATCCGACTGCACTCCTCAAGTTGAGTATACAAACTACCCATGTTAAAACTTATGCCGAGGCACTGAAATCTCATGCCAGATCACTTATTCAATAAACTGGACTGTTTGGTCCACTGCCAAAAGAATGAGACTTATTCTGAATTTGCTAATACTCTAATCATAATGAGACGATGAAAATTGTGGTAGTTGTTTGTGGTAAAAATTGAACTCAATTCCTCTGGCTTTCATCTCTTTTTCTGAGACTAAGCAGATTTTGTGACTTCATGGATTGCATTTGCTAAATATTCAACATTGCCTGTAGTAACACCTGCCATACTGTTTTGAAATGCAGCAGATCATACATTATTAGACAATCACAAAGCCAGCTTGTTAGGCACAAGCAAGAAAAATAAAATGAATGTTTGACACTAAGAAACAAGCAATATTCTTGACAAACTACCTTATGCGTCCATTTCGTGTCAAGTAGATGTGAAATTCACTTGTCAAGCGATCAACTTGTTCTGGAGTCATACCACTGTAGCAAAACATTCCAATCTGTAGAATTGAAACAGCACATGTTGAGTTCATTAAAACATCCCTTCAAGCTACAAAATAAGCATCCATCTCACTGCCCACGATTATATACGTACTTACAATAAATTCCTAAATGATAATAGTCTAGCCCTATCATGCATGCAACTTGGTAGAAGTATTTCTAATGTATGGTGCAACTAGCTAAAATACCTGCTCAGTGACATGCTTCCAACTAAGAGGAGACCCTAGCTTTTCAAGGTTGCCTCGAAGAGCTTCTCTCATCCCAATAATGCGGTCAGCCATAACCTGAAAAATAAAATATAGAACACTTCATTTGGGTCATTTGGGTTTGCACGTCCCTGATCCTAGAACATCATCACAGCCTCTTTATTCACAGAAATTGTTCTGAGACTTTCATATAGATAAAATTATTTGTTACCTTAACCTCCTTGTGCCAGAGAGATTTAAGATCTGGGTCACTAAGGATGGTGGACACAAGAAGTGCTCCATGAACAGGTGGATTGCTGTACATTGGCCTAGCAATCAGCTGCAGTTGGCTCTTCACTGCGACCGCTTGACTCACATCATCACATACAACACTGTTCCAGGAGTAAAATGTCAAAAACAGCATCAAAATTAAAATATTTGATGAACTTTTATTACTCAAATAACTTATAAAGTCATAAATGGTATTATGTGCAATTAAAATAATCCTAGACTGTGTACAAGTAGGTTGTAGCATTTGAAATTAGAGAAGTCCCTAAAATATATCTCTAAGATTCAACATTGACACTACCCTGAAATATTTAGCTTGAAAAGTAATGCAGGAAAACATTTCTTCAGGAAAGTAGTTTTGTGAGAACCTGAATCAAAAAGTAATTTCAATTTGCAGATGAGGCAACAAAGGAAAAATGTAACCCTGTAACTAGGAATAATAATCTAAACACTCTTGATAGAAAGGATGGTAATTCATAAGATCTGCCAAGAGGTGTGTACTCCTGGTGGAAATTATGGTAATCCATAGAATCTGCAGGAAGATGCTTGCAGCTAACCTTGTTCAGATTGCACATGGTGACAGTTGACTCGGCTCGGCATTGTAAACTCAACAAAACTCAGAATCCTGGATATTCTGTGTGCTTTTAGAAGGCTTAGTGTAAGTTCAAATTCAAATCTTTACTCTTTAGCTTGCCAGATAGGAATCTACTTGCAGATTGCAGTGCAAGGTGTTGTTGATTTCTGGAAATTTAATGATGCTTTGTATTGTCACATTCTTGACCACACACCACACATATGATTTTGTAGATGTCATTACTATTAGTGTGAATGGAGTACATTACTATAATACCTGACCAGTTCATTCTTAGGTCCTTTTCACACCTAGTTAGTTAAATTTACTTAAGGTATTATTAGGTCATTTGCTTTTTGTGTCAAAAGTTCTAATCTTATGTTGTCATATGCCTCACCCTTGCCTATATGTACAAGGGTTTGTCATTCTAAAGTAATCATTATTGTCCATTTGCATCCTTTGATAGAACAGCATTATTCTCTCCTCTTGGGTCTCTCTTGTGCTTTCATTGAGGCTCCTTGATCTTGGATATCTATTTCATAATCAAATCTTAACTCTTACATGGTATCAGACCTTGTAGAATTGCTTCCTATTAGCCTTTTTAGAGATCTAGGTTGTAGATCTTGTACTTAATTGAGAACTTATGCCCTTTTCACACCTAGTTAATTAAATTTACTTGAGGCGTTCTTAAGAAATTTACTTTTTGTGTCTCTAGTCAATCTTATGTTGTCCTATGCCTCACCCTTGCCTATATATATACAAGGGTTTCTCACTCTAAGTAATCTATTTTGTCTATTTGCATCTTTTGATAGAACAGAATTATTCTCTCATTTAGGGTCTCTCTTCTGCTTTCATTGAAGCTCTTTAATCTTGGGTGTCTATTTTATAGTAAAATCTTAACTCTTACACGTTAACCTTTATGGAGATCTAAGTTGTAAATCTCGTATTTAATTGAGAAGTTGATTATGTTTATCTCTTGCACTAAATGATGACTTGGAGAATCAATAAAACTTGATAAAAATACCAAATTCTAAGGGTTCCTATTTCTGGCATTATATTGCAAATGCATTTTGGAGCTTAATGGGGCAAATTTGATTATGCCATTGATTTTAGAGCATTCAAGAAAATTAGTTTTGCCTTTTGTTGCATCCAATTTTGACATTGGAGGCTAAATCTACACAAGCTTGAAGTTGAGAGGTCCATGCTAGATTCAGCAAATACCTGATCCTTTGGAGCATTTTGGGTAAATTCCAACACTACCATCAAATTCAAGAGGCCCAAAAACCCATAGATCAACTATCAAATTATTGAATTCCAAGCACTTTATACCCCAAGTCATCAAGTAAATATTTCCCCCTTCTTTGTCATCCATACAATCAAAACCATCAGCAAAGTATTCTGCAAAATCAATTTTATGCGCAGACATTGGCACAAGCATATTATGGAGGTAAGTTAAAAATATGCATGTTTTTTAAATTAATTTTTCAAAATAAAAATAGATAAAAAATTATTCTATATACAAGGTTGTACCCTACACGATCTACACTAGTAGATTACAAGCTCCCTCATGAATGCCCCATGGCAACTCATTGGTCGGCTAATCCCTACCAACAACAATCACCACTAGTAGCCCCGCCACCTAGTAATGGTACTTTCAACGGCAAAACCCTAGCAAACGCCACATCCTCAACACCCACTCCCCTTCAAAACCACCTGCACACCCAAACAAACAATTTCCAATTTTTGGACAACAATTTTCTCTGTCTTTCTGCTATTCATCCTGATGATGGATCATGGAGTATGATCTGAAACGTTGATGTAAAAATATGCACACAGTTGATCCAGAAATCTTGAAGCCAACTATTATGGACTATGGAAACAAAATGCTATTAAAAAAAAAAAATCTCTAAAAGCGATTTTCAATCAATTTAACGATGTTTTAGAATCAAATAAGCATATTTTGCCAAAAGGGAATATTTTGTCACTTGCGCTTGCTAACACCAACATGATATCATCATCCTTATTCACCTAACTTGCCCCCTTCACAATTAGAGATTTGTTTTTACTTTTTTGCACTTGATCTCGGAAAGGTTTTGATCTATGAAGGGTGATAACTGATATGTTACACATACAAAGGTCTTTTTCAATGTAACTTTTTTTATTTGAGCTTATATTCTATGAACTTTGTGATAGTGCAAGTATTTCCGCAAATGTTGTTGCATCATTCTTGTTTGGGCTCATATGGCCTCCTTTTTTTGTTGATTTTTTTAAAATTTTGTAATTTTTCAAGCTCTACATAATGGTGCTAGTAGTTTGTTCTAATTCTACTCCTAATCTATATATTCAATTTTCAGTCTTTTTTTATATTTGTAAAGCATTGAGATCAAATCCACTTGATGATATTTGCTAGTGGCAATTGTACTTGCACCAAATATTAAGTGCCTAGATCATATTATGGCAGGGGGATCACTGAGTGAGTGAATTTGGGGATATCTAGTGGTTATGCTTGCATTCCTCTTGATTTGTGTTTTTTTTTCTTTTTTCATCATGAAGAAATATTCAAAATATTTCTAACACCCTACAACTATTCTACATGGATATCTAAAATAAACAAATTGCTAAGAGTTAAGAAGTTGTACAAGATAGTTCATACCAAAATATGAGCTTGAAAACACTAAGTGGACAAACAATTGTGAGGAAGTCATTGGCTATTTGTGTCAATATGTCTCTCCTGAGTTGTTTCATTCACATTGAGCAATTCACAACTCCTATTGCTATGTGGACTATATTGTCAACTTTGTTCAAGCAAACAGATGAAATGCAAGGACATTTGTTGGTAAATGAACTCATGCGTATCAATCCATGCAATTTTGACAACATACAAAACTTCATCACCAAATTCAAGTCACTTAAAACACAATCGAAGGATTGTAAAATTGAAAAATCATATACACAATTGATATTAAGTGTTCTTTCTAAGCTAAGACTTGACTATTTAGTGTCCATGTATAGTTTGTATGCTAGAAAGAGTGCTTTGGGAAATGAGTTTAAAACGCCAACCTTCAAGGATTTTGCTATGTTACTCACTAGGGACCAAGATAGACTTATTCAAAAGGACACATTTACATCTTCAAAAAATAGGAGGATAAGCCTAAGAAGAACACACAATAATCCGCATCCACTTTCACAAAAAGACAGGAAAATTCTCTTCCAAAGAGGAATCACATAAGGAGAAGCCTAGAAGTGTATATTGCAAAAAATTAGGGCATGAGAAACATTGTATTCAAAACAAATTGATGAGCTGAAACATCTTCCAATGAAGAATCAAATCAGATTGCCTTCAACTATATCAAAAGGTTCTCCTTCTTTAGGGAGATGGATCCTTGATTCTAAAGCTTCACATCATATGGCTTCATCACAAAGTTTGTTCTCTTCAAGTATTGTTCTACCCCACATATTTTGATGGGTAACAATACATGTGTTTTTGTGGAAGAGGGTTTATTTACATGGGAGAGGGATCCTTCAATGATGTTTGTTTACAAAGAAGAGTGTTAAGTTCACACTAGACTCTATGGTTATTCAAGATTTATATAGTAGAGATATTGTTGCAATTGGGGAGGTAGATGATCAGTTTAGATTGTACACCTCACATTTTGCTCCTAATGTTCCTTTGACTGATGTTCACACTTAGGCATCTAGTGTGAACACTTTTGAGGAGATATAGTATGGTCACCTAAACCTTGGTGTCCTTTCAATCAAATATGGTTCTAAAGACATGTGCTAACATTCCATCTCCTTTGTCTTCTATTTTTTTAAAGTTCAGCATTGTTTCTAATGGGGTTTCCAATGATTCGACACACCAGAAGCATATGCATCTTCCAAATATAACTTGAGATGAGTAATTAACAGATATGTCAAATCTTTTTTGTGAATCCCTTCTTGCAAATTCAAAGGACACCATTAAGGACATTCATCTCCTCTTTGATATTAGCTCCTATAGTCACATCATCATCTTCAGATGTCACAAGAGCACATTCAAACTCTCTTGTTCTTTCAAAACCTATTCATTTGTCACAATTTGGCATTGGCTTTTGAGATCCTTGACCAACATTTGGAGAATTCATCATCTTTGGATTGTGTTCTACATCCATTTTCACTAGGTTCTGAATTGTCACATTCTTCTAGTTAGGCCTAGAACTCTTGATTTGATTGCAACACCTCTTGTGAAGATAATCTGCACCTAGCTAAACATAGACAAAACAAACAAGGTTAGTCACATTAGCAAGCACAAACAATCATTCCCTATGAGATTCTTGATCATACTAAGATATGAAAACATGAGACAAAGCATGAAAGACAATCAAATGAAAGCATGTAAGCCTATCTAAGTAGCTCAAACCTCCATCCCATAGGGGGATTGGTGTCACTTTGATGTGGAAAGTGGCCCTTTCCAAATCCCAAGTTGATAAGCTCCGAGATCTTGATGAACAATGATGATTTTGATGCAAAATGCTAGTAGATTCAAGCTAAAATGATATGAAAAACATGTAATTGATGGATGAAAATGAGTAGAATAACAATGCCTAAGATTGTGGATCCATATTCAATAGAAGAGGCCTCTATTTATAGGAAAGAAGGGTTGAAGAATGGGTGAATTTGGGCAATGTGGGATTAAAATGGGAACCAATAAACTTGTGACACTTGCCACAAGGCTAATGAAAGCCATGGGGATATGTGTGAACACATTTTGAAAGAAGTGATGAGTTAAGGCATGTAGGTGAGAATGCAAGGGGATGTAAGAGAATTGAATGAATATGGTTGAGAGTGTAAGGGAGGTAAATGACCTTGTATGAGACAAGATGGCATGTAAGAAGAATTGAATGCCCTTGTAAGAGGCATTTAAAGGCATTTGCAAGAGGCTTTAAAAGCCTTTGGAGGGAAAGTTAATAAATGGGTAGTTGAGGGAATATTCTCAGAGAATATGCCTTTGTGAGGGTGTAATGTCCCCGTTTTAGCTGACATTGTTTGTTGAGGAGTGAGCCTATCAATTTGACCCTCATAGGCTGATAGTTTTGATTAGAGGGTTGTCTTTGGCAGTTATCCAGAGTTTCGAGACATTACTCCAGTAGTTGATTCAGGTTTGGGCCTTTGCAGAGACTTACAAAGAGATATTCAGACACTTACTATTTATAGTAAGTCAGGCAAACAGGGGTTACTATTTATGGGAGAGCACCTAGTTCAGTTGGTCATCTCAGTTTTGACCCAGTTTGACAGTTTGATGAGCAAACGGTGAATAAGGGAGCATTTAATATTAATTAAATAATTATTATTATGACTTTATATTATAAAGTCACTTTAAGTGAAATATTAAAATATTAATTAATGGCGAATTATAAAGTATTTAATACTTTATAATAGTGGAGTAATATTAATATTAAATGAGTATTTATTACTCATTTAAAAAGGACGCCATTTATTAATGAAATTGCCTAAGTTCAAAAGAGGCGAATTTTATATTATTAAATGCATTTAAATTGCTTTTTTGAAGGGGGTCGAATTTTTGAGAGAGGTATTTATTTCTCAAAGACAGAATAGAACTCATTATTGATTGATTATTCAAATTTTGTCTTTTCTCTCTGAGAACATTTGGAGTTGGAGAAACAAGGGTTTCTGCAATCAGGTTTTGGAAAACGTCAACTCTTCGTGAAAGATCAGTTGAAGCTTGCTAACAGGGTAGCTTTGTTCAGAAGTTACATTCATGCTTACAGGGGAAAATAAGTAAGGGTTTGAAGAAGAATTTATTCATTCAAGGGAGATCGATTTCTATCCTCATTGGCCAGATCTCGGGCCTTTCTTCTTTCAGCCGTATGGCATCCTTGTTGCTGCCATGGCCGTACTACATCAGCTTCCAGGCGTGTGAATGCAAGAGAGAAACGCCTTGCTTTTTCAACTTCCATCCACTCAAACTTGGTCGCTTCTACCTACAGAGGTGTTAGGCGTCAATTTTGCTGAGGAGATTGAAGTATTTGATGCTGTTCTAACTTTCTCTCAGTTAGGCGCTTTGCTGCAAATAAAAACCAGGTTTTTGTATTCATAAATCAGCTGCTTTTTACCATGCATGTTTTCCTTTTTACTTGTAGATCATAGAGCCATTATTGTAATCAATCCGCAAGATAAATAAAGTCATTTGGCATCAGTTTAAGAGTTGATTTACCTCAGAATTGCAATCTTGAATTTATTATATATTTTTCAAGCATTTCTTTCAAAAATTGCAAAAACCCTTATTGCACAAAAACCACAAAATATCGAAAACAAACAAAAACCTTGCATTCTCAGTCAGTGGTTGGGTTGAGAGACACCTGGTCTCTTACAGAGGGAAAATAGGCTAATTAGTAATTAAAATAAATGAATTCCATGTGCAACTTGGTTAATAAACCATGGATTTATTTGACCAATGTGAAGTTAAAAGCTAGAGAAATGGATAATGAGGATTAGGAGGTGATTAAGTTTAATTAATTCAGAATTAATTAATCTTAGGCAAGTTGGGGGATTTATGACATTTGTTTAAACAATTAAATTTATTTAATCAAATGAAAGGACACAGGGGTTTTAATTAAATAATTTGATTTATTTAATTAAATGGAATGAACATAAGTAAGAATAGGATGAATTAATCTGATAAAATTAATTATTTGATAATAGTAGAAATTGATGAATTTAACTAAACAATAAAGATTATTTAATTAAATGGTTAGCACATAAGTGATTTAGGAAGAAACGATGTTAATAATCAAATTTAGATGTGTAATACTAATCAAGACTATTTAACTGTCTACACCTCTCAACATTGACATGGTGACATTTGAACTCGTTCCAAAGACATCATATATTCTTGCATATCCTCCCTCATATTCCTTTTTGAAATGGGAAGATATCCTACATACACTTTTGTGCTTGTTTTTTCTTAAGGGGAGAAATGTTGTTTGGCATTCTTGGATCATCTTCAGCATTCAACATCAAGCATCTACCATTGGCACAAGAGACTACACTTTACAATGGGCGGGGAGGCTATGGGGTCTCTCTTGTTCTTTTTCCTCTCATTGAGAATAAATTTTGTCCCACATTTCTCCTCCTCATCTTTTGAGAGGTGTCATCTTTTGTACATGGGTACCACATCAAGCATTGTTGCCAAGACCCATTTTCACATCTTTTCAATTTCTCATTCTCCCTCAATTAAATTTAAGGGAGAGGGGAGGCAAGGTTGATGTGAATAGGACATATTACATAGCTGGTTCACTTTTAGGTCCTTTTCGCACCTAGTTAATTAAGTTTACTTAGGACATTCTTGGGGCATTTACTTTGTGTCTAAGTCATAAGATTAAGACAAATCACAATCTTATGTTGTCCTCTTTGTTTCACCTTAGCCTATATATACAAGGGTTTCTCATTCTAAGGTAATCATTATTGTATATTTCATCTTTTGATAGAATCAAATCATTCTCTCATTTTGGGTCTCTCTTGTGCTTTCATTGAAGCTCCTTGATCTTGGGTGGCTATCTCCATAGCCAAATCTTACATGGCATCAAGGAATTATGTAGCAACTCTTACACAAATCAATAAAACTAAATTAAGATGAAAAGAAAAAAATTATGTTACATTTTCCTACACCAAATAAAGGGGTCACTACAAAAGCAAATATGAAATGGGAAAATAAAAATTGTCCTCAAAAAGAAATACTTGCATGACAAAAAGAGGTTTTAGCATTAAGAAGTTTGGTCTCACTCTATAACGCAACCAAAGTGTGTCCGGTGAAGAAGGTTTGTGTATTCTATTTAGGAGGCAAAGGTTCAAAAATAGAGAGGTGTAGGGTATGTTCACTATCTCGAACATATAAGGTAAATGCATATGCAAGAACACAAACAAATTATGCATATTAACCATTAAAAAGGTTTTATGAGAGTGCAATTAAAGGTATCTCAAAGTTTATTGCTTGACGTCAATTGGAAATTCTAAGGATTTATATGCCTATACTTGAGTCTTGACTAATGGTTAATACAAAACTCTCATTCTTCATTTTACAGTTCAGAATTGGGTAAAAACAATCCAGGTATTGTTCAGTACACAATGCCACATTTTACACAACTTCTGCTGTACTCTCTTCTAGATCAACAAATTATTAATTACAAAGAAAAGTCACTCACCTGAGACAACCTACTCTCTGCCCATATAATCCCATATTTTTTGCAAATGATTGAGCACATGCGATCTGATGGCCATCTTCCAAAAATATTCTGATTGCCTTAGCATCTCTTTCTGTGTCACCACTTGCAAACCCTTGGTATGCCATGTCAAAGAATGGAAAATGATTCTTCACCTGTAAAATGTTGGAGCATATAGAGCAATGGTAGGAACTTAATTTCTAAATAAATCAATCCTTTCTAAAAACATGTATGAAATGCATTCTCCTGACCTTAAATTGATAAGATAGTTCCTTCCATTGCTCCTCTGTTGGATCTACCCCAGTGGGATTGTGAGCACAGGCATGAAGCAAGAAGAAAGAACCGCTTGGAGCATTCTGTACACAAAACAAAAATATAAGGCATAAACCAGTCAAGCAAAATGTTAATAAGACAACCATTTCGAACAGTAGAAGGCCAGAACTTGACATTTAAATGCTTTCAAACAAATGGTAAGAATGCTTGATTCTGTTATAGATTTTACCTTAACATCATCCATGAATGCTGCAAAGTCTAAGCCCCTAGTCTCTGGTTGGTAATAGTGGAAAGTCCTCTGGGGCACTTGGGCATCTCTCCAGATGTTGTGGTGGCTGTACAAGAAAAAAACATTTTTTTTCAATCATAATCACAATAATCTCAACAAACTTTCCAAATGCATTGCTCAAGACCATAGCCAATTAAATATATAACCTCATCGCTACAACTGTAATCAAAATCACAACACCCTGGACACAAAATTATCTAACATTGCCCTGTATTTTGTAAGCTTTAAAAAGGACATTTGCAAAGAGGGACCAGATATAAGGAAGATTGACCCATAGAAGACAAAGTATGGGAATCACTAACACTCAATTTAGCAAGAGTTTCCTGCTGAAATACAACAGACACAAATATGGATTCAACAATAAACATACTTTCTTCCACTAACCCAAATTAGCAGTTTCCATTAGGGTTCAAGTTCAGGTACACCAATGTGGCAAAAAAAATGGAGCTGGATACGTTATGGGTATATTTGTACAAGAAATATATAGAAGAACATCAATATATACAAAATTTAGCCAAAAACAGGAATTAAGTTCAGATGACCCATATATACATGTTTAAAGTTGTTTTGACTTTTGAGGTCCAATTTAGGGTTTAGGATTAGGTTTTCACATCGATGGATAAATCTATGCAGACCAAAAAGCAAAAAAAGTTAACACAGGCACTGCCTGTACACAGACCTGAATCCAGAGTGGACCGGACCCAGATCCTGGGGTTTTTCCCAGCAAACTGGTAACAAGCCACTAACCATCAAACTACCTATGTTTTAGCAACTACTAATGATAATGAAAAACTTACTTGGCCCAGGTTGGTACTGGTATATAAATTTGGGAATCTGGTCGAAAACGTTTCTGGAACTCTGCAAAGAGACGGCAAGCACCTGTACCCGAAAGAGCCTGGACAGCTGCCACACGTTTGTCTTTCAGAACCTCAGCATTTTCTCCATACGCCAGCTTCAGTGATTCTTCAACCATCTTCCCACTCCCACCCATGGGAAGGTATTCCCTAGCAATTCCCAAAAACAAATTTTAGCATAGATGTTTGCCAGCATTTTCATGTACCTCTGATACCTTTTAATAGATCACTTCTTACATACTCTACAAGAAATATCCTAATCTTTATTTTCAACTGAAAGGCGTATTGCACCAGTTTCATCAATGTACACATGTTACAATATGCTGGAAACAAACACATCCCCATCCTTATTCCAGAATGAGAATTTTTGTGAATATTCTTTGTTTGCTGATGGTTAGAATGCAAATGCAGTAAGAAAGAAAAAAAAGGTCCTTCTGTTATAAAGATGTTCAGAACTAACCACTATTTCCCAAGAACAAAAAGAAAAACATTTTAGCATATTGGCAAAAGTTTCGAGAACAAATTGATTAATATATTGACATACATGAATTCTTTGCCTGCAACACGACATTCAGCTTCACGCACACACTGAAGTACTACTGGCTTTCCATTATCATCACGATATGCACCCTGCTCATTAAAAAGAATCTCACCCATTAATCACAAACATGCACCATATGGGATCATATCCCACAAATTATACTATGTTATTTGCTAAGTACCATCCTAGCAACAGTGTTCTATCTGTATTGTCTGAAAATGTTTTCCTAAATTCCTTTCAACTGTAAGAAATCACTACAAGCACAAGATTTATAACAAAACCAAGTTTATCGTTAGGTGGGAGACATATTGTCCCCTTTAAGCAATATTGTCCCAACAATCATAAGTTCATAAGTTCATAACACATTAATAAAAATAACAATGCCAGAAAATCATAGTCAATTGAAAATGAGCCTTGTAATATGATAATACAATAAAGAATTAAACCAACGGCTCTGAAACATAAGTTAACAACCATTTCAAAAGATTGATTAACAAAATGGCAAATGCATGCTACTTATATATATAATTTCCACATATAGAAGTGGTCTTTCCAATTGAAAGTGTATGAGAAGTACAAACCATCAGCAAACATTGATAAAAAGAATAAAAACTTATAGATCATTCGAAGTAGCCCTGAGATTTCAGAGAAACCTAAAAAAAGCACATCTGTAACATAAATCAATGCAAAATCCCTTTTGATTCTTATCACATACTAAAGTTTAAATCAATGCCTAAACAGAAATAAAAATGTACTAACATGTTAAATGTATAAGCACTTGTGAGAACTATTTTAATCTTGGAATAGCCACTGATGTCCTGTACTATCAGTCAAGCATTGGAAATCAAAAAATTATCACTTCCTCTGCCATCAATGGTGGGTCGCAAGTGCTCTATGCATATTGCCAAAATGTGCACCATGCCACACATACCATTGTTAAAAAGCAAATCCACTACAGCTATGAACAATTAGGGCAATGTACATACACCATGTTTGTTGAAGAGCACTAAAAAAGTGGTTTCTTTTCAAATGATGAATAGAATCAAAGAAATAGCACTAACATCATAGGGATCAAACTCCCACATCCCTTGGTGTTATTTTCCTTTCCTCTAAAATATCATCAGACCAAACCCTATAAATTAAAACAGAACATTTGAAATCCCTAACCTTATCCTTAAGTTTAACTTTCATAGACTGCAACATCATGGATTAATCCAGAACATCTTGTCCCCCACTCCCCTCTTCCTTAGAAGAGTTAAAAAGGTACTTTTCATACCAAATTGACAAATTCTGTTTTTCATTAAGGGATAAGATCAAACACCATATATCAATACAGAACTAAACAAGCCCTGGATATGTCAGCTCCTCGACAATAACAAACAACCCAAAAGATGTATTTATCACACCAACATTTACATAGAAAACTCCCACTTCATTGGGATTATGTTATAGTGTTAAAGTCCAGGTTAACCAAATGGGTGCAAAGACCCAGTTCAAAAAAAACAATATTCCAGATCTTGAGATTTTGTTTTAGATTTAGATTTCACTTTTAATACAAATATTCATCAGATCAACATAAGAAACTCCCAACTAGATCAAAATAGAACCAAATAAGGTCCAGCCCCTGCCCCACCTCCTCGATAACAATATAAAACCTAAGTTACCGGTTCGGGTACGGGGACGGGTGCGGGTACGAGAACTCGGTACGTGGGTACGTGAAAATTTTTTTTAGGGGTTTGGGTACGTATGGGTACGTGTGTGTATATGTATATATATATACACAAAAAAAAAAAAAGAAGGGAAATATACAGAATTGTAAAACTAAATCATTTCATAGTATGATACTTGATCATTGATCAATGCCAAATGCCAAAGATAAATATTCATGATCATTGATCATTGATCAAGCAAGATTCATCATACATTTACCCTGGCAAACACATTCCCAGGTCTGAGATATTTATAAACTCATTGTATTAGTTGTAACTGCTGTTCATTCTATTATCTGGTGTTATAAATCAATGTATTTGCTGCTACAAATAGACTGTGAGAAGTTGTAAAAGATTATAACCTTGTCTCAGATTGAGTACAGACTTTCTTCTATCTGCTGTTAATTTTCTGAGGATTAACTTCATACATCAGCTCTAAACATAACACAGGAAGTTCTTGCAATAAGTCTGAATATGTATTTCTGAATATGCTTGGTAAACTCAGTCCAATATTGAGTAGTATGTTTTAGATTTGGGTTATCAGATTTACTGTTAGTATATATGGAGTGGATAGTAATGTTGTAATGCTGATTATCTGTTGTACTATTATCTACTGCAAATTTTTGAGGTTGCTGTCAATTCTAGTCGTTGTATGTAATGTATCTGCTGCAAATATAAGCTCAGTTTGTATTGCTGTGGTCTGGCATAGTTTTGGAATACTGTGATCTGCTCTTTGTTGGTTATTCTAAGTATGTACAGGTTTAATATTAATTTTTGAGTAGGTATCTATTGTGTATCAATCATATTTGAAAGTTGGAATGGCTTAGTATTGATTCCCAGATTTGCCTCTGCATTACACATTGAATTATCACAATGGAAATCATCACTATGAAATGAAATGATCAATGATCAAGTATCATACTATGAAATGATCAATGCTGTTTTAGGGATAGGAGGAAAAAAAACTTTTAAAAAAAATGTTTTTTAATCAAGTTTGGGCCCTTTTTTTTTAACTTGGCCCATGGGTTCGCCTGGGTTCGCCCAGGTTCGTGCTGGGTACGCACAGGGTGCGCGCCCAACACTGTGGGTTCGCCAGGGTTTGCGGGTCCACAGTGCTGGGCGCGCACCCTGTGCGTACCCAGCACGTACCCACAGACGAACCCGAACCGGGTTCGGGGCCTGCGGGTACGAACCCTGCAACATAGTATAAAACCTAATAAAATACTCATCCTTTCAGCATTAACATAAAACACATAAACTACAATGTTACAGACCAGATTAACTAAATCTATATAAGCACCTATTCAAAATTGCAAATTTCCCAATTCCATGTTTTTGTTTTTGATTGAAATACTTATCAGGAATCAGGATTCAGATCAACACAAAAACAACCATTCCACTGGATTTAATTAAA
>VDFB02251588.1:0-285364 GCA_007258455.2 Sequoia sempervirens | reverse complement strand
GCTGTACAAGAAAAAAACATTTTTTTTCAATCATAATCACAATAATCTCAACAAACTTGCCAAATGCATTGCTCAAGACCATAGCCAATTAAATATATAACCTCATCGCTAGAACTGTAATCAAAATCACAACACCCTGGACACAAAATTATCTAACATTGCCCTGTATTTTGTAAGCTTTAAAAGGGACATCTGCAAAGAGGGACCAGATATAAGGAAGATTGACCCATAGAAGACAAAGTATGGGAATCACTAACACTCAATTTAGCAAGAGTTTCCTGCTGAAATACAACAGACACAAATATGGATTCAAGTTTCAACAATAAACATACTTTCTTCCACTAACCCAAATTAGCAGTTTCGGTTAGGGTTCAAGTTCAGGTACACCAATGTGGCAAAAAAAATGGAGCTGGATACATTATGGGTATATTTGTACAAGAAATATATAGAAGAACCATCAATATATACAAAATTTAGCCAAAAACAGGAATTAAGTTCAGATGACCCATATATACATGTTTAAAGTTGTTTTGACTTTTGAGGTCCAATTTAGGGTTTAGGATTAGGTTTTCACATCGATGGATAAACCTATGCAGACCAAAAAGCAAAAAAAAGTTAACACAGGCACTGCCTGTACACAGACCTGAATCCAGAGTGGACCGGACCCAGATCCTGGGGTTTTTCCCAGCAAACTGGTAACAAGCCACTAACCATCAAACTACCTATGTTTTAGCAACTACTAATGATAATGAAAAACTTACTTGGCCCAGGTTGGTACTGGTATATAAATTTGGGAATCCGGTCGAAAACGTTTCTGGAACTCTGCAAAGAGACGGCAAGCACCTGTACCCGAAAGAGCCTGGACAGCTGCCACACGTTTGTCTTTCAGAACCTCAGCATTTTCTCCATACGCCAGCTTCAGTGATTCTTCAACCATCTTCCCACTCCCACCCATGGGAAGATATTCCCTAGCAATTCCCAAAAACAAATTTTAGCATAGATGTTTGCCAGCATTTTCATGTACCTCTGATACCTTTTAATAGATCACTTCTTACATACTCTACAAGAAATATTCTAATCTTTATTTTCAACTGAAAGCCGTATTACACCAGTTTCATCAATGTACACATGTTACAATATGCTGGAAACAAACACATCCTCATCCTTATTCCAGAATGAGAATTTTTGTGAATATTCTTTGTTTGCTGATGGTTAGAATGCAAATGCAGTAAGAAAGAAAAAAAAGGTCCTTCTGTTATAAAGATGTTCAAAACTAACCACTATTTCCCAAGAACAAAAAGAAAAACATTTTAGCATATTGGCAAAAGTTTCGAGAACAAATTGATTAATATATTGACATACATGAATTCTTTGCCTGCAACACGACATTCAGCTTCACGCACACACTGAAGTACTACTGGCTTTCCATTATCATCACGATATGCACCCTGCTCATTAAAAAGGATCTCACCCATTAATCACAAACATGCACCATATGGGATCATACCCCACAAATTATACTATGTTATTTGCTAAGTACCATCCTAGCAACAGTGTTCTATCTGCATTGTCTGAAAATGTTTTCCTAAATTCCTTTCAACTGTAAGAAATCACTACAAGCACAAGATTTATAACAAAACCAAGTTTATCGTTAGGTGGGAGACATATTGTCCCCTTTAAGCAATATTGTCCCAACAATCATGAGTTCATAAGTTCATAACACATTAATAAAAATAACAATGCCAGAAAATCATAGTCAATTGAAAATGAGCCTTGTAATATGATAATACAATAAAGAATTAAACCAACGGCTCTGAAACATAAGTTAACAACCATTTCAAAAGATTGATTAACAAAATGGCAAACGCATGCTACTTATAAGTTATATATATAATTTCCACATATAGAAGTGGTCTTTCCAATTGAAAGTGTATGAGAAATACAAACCATCAGCAAACATTGATAAAAAGAATAAAAACTTATAGATCATTCGAAGTAGCCCTGAGATTTCAGAGAAACCTTAAAAAAGCACATCTGTAACATAAATCAATGCAAAATCCCTTTTGATTCTTATCACATACTAAAGTTTAAATCAATGCCTAAACAGAAATAAAAATGTACTAACATGTTAAATGTATAAGCACTTGTGAGAACTATTTTAATCTTGGAATAGCCACTGATGTCCTGTACTATCAGTCAAGCATTGGAAATCAAAAAATTATCACTTCCTCTGCCATCAATGGTGGGTCGCAAGTGCTCTATGCATATTGCCAAAATGTGCACCATGCCACACATACCATTGTTAAAAAGCAAATCCACTACAGCTATGAACAATTAGGGCAATGTCCATACACCATGTTTGTTGAAGAGCACTAAAAAAGTGGTTTCTTTTCAAATGATGAATAGAAACAAAGAAATAGCACTAACATCATAGGGATCAAACTCCCACATCCCTTGGTGTTATTTTCCTTTCCTCTAAAATATCATCAGACCAAACCCTATAAATTAAAACAGAACATTTGAAATCCCTAACCTTATCCTTAAGTTTAACTTTCATAGACTGCAACATCATAGATTAATCCAGAACATCTTGTCCCCCACTCCCCTCTTCCTTAGAAGAGTTAAAAAGGTACTTTTCATACCAAATTGACAAATTCTGTTTTTCATTAAGGGATAAGATCAAACACCATATATCAATACAGAACTAAACAAGCCCTGGATATGTCAGCTCCTCGACAATAACAAACAACCCAAAAGATGTATTTATCACACCAACATTTACATAGAAAACTCCCACTTCATTGGGATTATGTTATAGTGTTAAAGTCCAGGTTAACCAAATGGGTGCAAAGACCCAGTTCAAAAAAAACAATATTCCAGATCTTGAGATTTTGTTTTAGATTTAGATTTCACTTTTAATACAAATATTCATCAGATCAACATAAGAAACTCCCAACTAGATCAAAATAGAACCAAATAAGGTCCAGCCCCTTCCCCACCTCCTCGATAACAATATAAAACCTAAGTTACCGGTTCGGGTTCGGGGACGGGTGCGGGTACGAGAACCCGGTACGTGGGTACGTGAAATTTTTTTTAGGGGTTTGGGTACGTATGGGTACGTGTGTGTATATGTATATATATATACACAAAAAAAAAAAAGAAGAGAAATATACAGAATTGTAAAACTAAATCATTTCATAGTATGATACTTGATCATTGATCAATGCCAAATGCCAAAGATAAATATTCACGATCATTGATCATTGATCGAGCAAGATTCATCATACATTTACCCTGGCAAACACATTCCCAGGTCTGAGATATTTATAAACTCATTGTATTACTTGTAACTGCTGTTCATTCTATTATCTGGTGTTATAAATCAATGTATTTGCTGCTACAAATAGACTGTGAGAAGTTGTAAAAGATTATAACCTTGTCTCAGATTGAGTACAGACTTTCTTCTATCTGCTGTTAATTTTCTGAGGATTAACTTCATACATCAGCTCTAAACATAACACAGGAAGTTCTTGCAATAAGTCTGAATATGTATTTCTGAATATGCTTGGTAAACTCAGTCCAATATTGAGTAGTATGTTTTAGATTTGGGTTATCAGATTTACTGTTAGTATATATGGAGTGGATAGTAATGTTGTAATGTTGATTATCTGTTGTACTATTATCTACTGCAAATTTTTGAGGTTGCTGTCAATTCTGGTCATTGTATGTAATGTATCTGCTGCAAATATAAGCTCAGTTTGTATTGCTGTGGTCTGGCATAGTTTTGGAATACTGTGATCTGCTCTGTTGGTTATTCTGAGTATGTACAGGTTTGATATTAATTTTTGAGTAGGTATCTATTGTGTATCAATCATATTTGAAAGTTGGAATGGCTTAGTATTGATTCCCAGATTTGCCTCTGCATTACACATTGAATTATCACAATGGAAATCATCACTATGAAATGATCAATGATCAAGTATCATACTATGAAATGATCAATGCTGTTTTAGGGATAGGAGGAAAAAAAACTTTTAAAAAAAATGTTTTTTAATCAAGTTTGGGCCCTTTTTTTTTAACTTGGCCCATGGGTTCGCCTGGGTTCGCCCAGGTTCGTGCTGGGTACGCACAGGGTGCGCGCCCAACACTGTGGGTTCGCCAGGGTTTGCGGGTCCACAGTGCTGGGCGCGCACCCTGTGCGTACCCAGCACGTACCCACAGACGAACCCGAACCGGGTTCGGGGCCTGCGGGTACGAACCCTGCAACATAGTATAAAACCTAATAAAATACTCATCCTTTCAGCATTAACATAAAACACATAAACTACAATGTTACAGACCAGATTAACTAAATCTATATAAGCACCTATTCAAAATTGCAAATTTCCCAATTCCATGTTTTTGTTTTTGATTGAAATACTTATCAGGAATCAGGATTCAGATCAACACAAAAACAACCATTCCACTGGATTTAATTAAAATGTTAAAACTTGTTTAACCAAATGGGAACAAACTGTCCAATTTAAAAATGAGAATTCCTAAACCACAGTTTTGTTTTGCATAAATAAAATATATATCAGAATGACCATGGACCACTAAACCTTTAAAAAGGCCATAATCTGTTCCACCTCCATCAATAACATCAGATAAATAAATAACATCCAAAAAATATATACTAATCGCACCAGCATTAACATGAAAACACAAATGAAAGTCCTAATCTGTCCCATCTCAATCAATGACATCAGATAAACAAACGCATCCAAAAATTAAATACTAATCGCACTTGCATTAACGAATGGGATGAACTCCAGTGGTTGAGACATTTTGGATAAAATACCATATACAATTTGCTGGGTGTGGCATAAGAGAAGCCCCTTAGTGGTGGCATCTAAAACTAGGGCCAATTAGCAAGAGGCGGGCTGGTTAACCAATCCAAAAAAAAAACATTGGTGGCCCCCAAGCCGATGCGCACTCCACAAGGTGAATTAGTCACCCAACATTTAAAATGAAAAGAAACAACGAAAATAATCACTTTATTGGGATCAAATTAAATTCGCCAATTTCCACGAGCCATGGTTTAGTTTATAATAGAAAAGTTCACCAGATCAACCAAAATGGATTACTAAGGAACCTAAAAAATCCCTAATCTCTCTCTTCCCTCCATTAGTAACATCAGAACCAAATGAGATCACCCAATTTAAAATTCAAATATAAACATACCATGATTTTTGTTTTTCGTAAAAAATCTCATCAGACCAATCACCATGGATTAATACAGAACCTTAGAAAAACCCTAACATCAGAACCAAACGGGTGCGATCACCCACTTCAAACAAAATCCACTCACGATGGTTTTATTTTCCATAGAAAATTTCAACAGATCAACCGCCATGGATTACTACAGAACCCTTTTAAATTAGGAATTTTACAGTGTTAAAGGCCTGGTTAACTAAATGGTTACAACCCAACCAGTTAAAAAAATGCAAATTCCCACACCATGGTTTTGCTTTTCATAGAAAAATGAATCAGATCAATCACCATTACTACTCCAAAACGCTACAAAATGCCCTAACCTTTCTCTTCCCTCCATCAATAACTTCAAAAAAAAGGTTGTATCCATGAGAGCAAAAACAGGTACTTACCACGCCAACATTAACCTTGCCCGGATGTGTGTCAGCCAAGTAAGCTTCTGTAACACCAAGAATAGGGTCTTTTGGAGCAGGCTCTACATTTTTCCACCACCCTGACGTGGACATCAACCTTATTCCCATGCCCAAATTTCCTCTGCTAACAGTCTTTGACATAGCCATTGCCATTTTTTCCCCTCACACACCCACGATACCAAACCAACCTAAATAGTACTCTTCCCGAGATTTTTATAGCCTGAAAGCATTAGTCAATTGGGTTTGTCAATTAAAAACAAAACACCATTTATAGAAAAGGGAAACATAAAAAATCAGTGGTTGCTTCAATGCCATGTGTAAAGGCTGCCTAGTCGATTTCTACGATGGTGGGCATCTAGAATTAATTATTGTTTTTGGCATGGGAAACGGTTATGAGATTGGTTTGCATTCACAGGTAAGCACTGCAAAAGTTCCTCAGGGATGACGTGTATTTCATCACTTAAAACTGCCAATGGGAGGGGAAGCCCTACAAAATTAAGTTATTGTAAAAAAAAATTCGTTAGATATAAACAAGTGGTTTTGTATTTAAAAACCAGCATAATTAACAAGGGAAGGCGTCAAGCGAATCTTGACAGAAATTTTAACATGATGTCCCGACAAATGAAATGGCCATGTTATTTCGCTACGTCTCTTTATATGAGTAATAGTCAAACCTACGTATGCAAAGAAGTATAATATGATATTAGCATTCAAATGTACTAGCAATACTATTCCAATCAATTTTGTTTTTTCCTTAATAAGTTAGCTTTCATTCAATCAAAAATAATATTTTTAAAAAATATAATAAAATTTAATTTTTAAAAGTTAACTTGTACAATATTTAACTTTATAAATTAGAAAAAAAAAAAATTGTGAAATAAGAAATTTGGTGTGTTATTGAAAGATTTTTAGGAAAAGTGAATGATCTATTATTTTTTCTATATTAAAGAAATTGAACTATTATTTTGCCTATTATTAAATACATCTCAAACTTCTCCACTATCATTTTATTTAATATAAATAAATAAAAATTATTATTTAAATTTACATTATATAATCAATAAATATTAGTTAATATAATATAATCAATAAATTTATATGATATTATACATATTGGTATGTAACATAATTACTAGATAAATTTAATATTTATATAATAATTATCATTTTTTTCTTCTAATTATATTTTACTATCATTTGATTTTGTTTTTATTTTGTTTGATATTTATATTATTTTTCTAATATTAAATATTTTAATACCTAATTATTTTTATATAATATAATTAATATAAGATTAATAATTATTAATATTAATATAAATGCATGTAACTATTTTTATTATATAGACATGCATTATCTTACAATTTACATTATAATGATTAATATATTATTATAATTTTAATAAAAATGAATGACATTTTAAAATGATTACTATAATTAACAAAAGTCACATTTAATTTTATTCACATTAATAAAACTTAATTTTTTATTAAACTAACATGTACTAGCCACTATGTGGCACTTGTTAAAAATTAAGGGGTGGTGGTTTAACTAATTGATTAAAATTGGTAAAGATGACATTATTTTATTTTATCATTATTTTGTAAAGTTCATATTTGTTGAAGGTATAATATAAAAAATGAGATCGGGATTGTATTTGACGATTTGGATCATTGATCCTTATCAAATAAGATAGTAAGTTAAACTCTTGTTTCCCATATCAATAGATTGTAAAAGCAATCTGAGTTTGATATAAAATTCTCATACAAATAAAACAAAAAAATATTCTATGAAAAAACTACATTAATATTATACTATCTCAAATAAAAAATTATTGATGATTTAGATCATTGACCCTTATCAAATAAGATAGTAAGTTAAACTCTTGTTTCCAATATGAATAGATTGTAAAAGCAATTTGAGTTTGATATAAAATTCTCATACAAATAAAACAAAAAATATCCTATGAAATACTTTATTTGTCAAACTACATTAATATTATACTATCTCAAATAAAAAATTATTGATGGTTTAGATCATTGACCCTTATCAAATAAGATAGTAAGTTAAACTCTTGTTTCCAATATCAATAGATTGTAAAAGCAATCTGAGTATGATATAAAATTCTCATACAAATAAAACAAAAAAAAATCTATAAAATAATTTATTTGTAAGACTACACTAATATTATACTATCTCAAATATAAAAAAATTGATGTGTTGTCTATTTTTACTAAACCATTTTCCTAGCTACATTGTTTTGACACTACCATGGTAGGTATTAATTTATTTACTAGTAAAAGCAATTAAAGGTGTTATTGGATGGTCAATATGTACATATATAAAATCACTTTTTCAACCAAGCACTACACATTTATATTTTTTATCAAATTCATTTCATTCAGTACTTGGCCAATAGGAATATGTATATGTGCCTATCAACCGTCCAACAACACCTTTAGATGCTTTAATTAGTTTATAACAATTTTAGAGGTGCAATAATTTAAAATATTTTGATGAATTTATGAAAAAGAAGTGGCTTCCAATGTATCATAATTGATCAATATGAGTAATAATTTACAACAACATCAAAATGAATATGTGTACATATAAAATGAAGAATACACAAACAAGCTAAACTAAGTTAACTCATTTAGTCACAAGAAAATGTAACACTCAAGATTGGAAAAAAGGAAGCTTAAACATAATAAAAGTATACAATTATACCTTCAACAAGCCTCGTTGGTGCACCAACATATGGTAGATAAGTCTGAGGATTAAGATTGGATATGTAAATATGTTAGTGCTCACAATGACAGAGTAACATTGCATTCATGAGTGATGATCAAATGATTTGGCTTGACCTCAAATTATATTTTTTTGTATTGGAGGATGGAGGCTGAGGATTAAAAATAGAGATCAAGGGCTCAAATTGGTTGAGATCCTTGGAGGGATGAGAGAAGGACAAGTGTCCTCATTTGGTTGGTGGGGATAGAGGGAGCCAATATTGATAGAAAAGGAATAGTGGGAGGTGGACTTTGGATAAAGTTGATGTTGAGGATCAAAAGAAGTACTCGGAAGTACCTTAGAAGAATTTAAAAAGTGATTTTTAGATTTATGTGGAGACCTCCCAAAGCCTCTAAGCACTCCAAGTACCCAAATGCAATAACATATATACCCCAAGTGTACACGTGTACCTACATGGGGATTTGAACAAATAAAACCTAGATTAATCATTGTTAACCCTGTGTAAATGATTAGGGTGGCTAGTAGATTTGATTAAATGGTTAATAAACATGCATAAACTTGATCAATTAAATAATATTATTTATTTATTTGTTTATTTTGGATGGAAAGGGGGTTAAGCATAGATAAATTAATATTTTTAATTAATTATCCAAGGTTAGACCATGGAAGAAGGAGAATTTTGATGATTTAAGCTAGGAAGCGAATGGGTAAATAAGGGATTTTATTAATTAAATAACAAACTATTATTTAATTTAAGCTAGGAAGGGAATGGGTAAATAATGGATTTTATTAATTAGATAATAAAGTATTATTTGGAGCTCACTATTGAGTTTATAATGTTTGATAAAGTGAAAGAGGATGGCGAACTTGTTGCTCGCGTGCCGAGCTAAGGCATCGTGCCCTAGCCCGTTCTGAGGCCCTGTGAGTTCTGCGTTGGGTGGGTGGGTGTTTTTTGGTTTTCTGGTGCTGCGTGGGGGCCATTTTTCTTTCTTTGGGGGTTTGTTTACCTTTTTTGCACTTTTTGTTCTGCCCAGGTCCCTGTGGTGGGGCTACGTCGATGTTGGCAGTGCCTGCCTTCGAGCCTTCCCTTTTCCTTATTGCTTGGGCTTTTTTTCTGTGGCGTGTGGGTGACCTCTTGCGCCCTTTCTACTTTGTTTTGGTGCGTCCAGTTGGGGTGGGTGTCGGGTGCTTTATTTTTGGGTGTGTAGGGTGCGTTTGGTGAGTGGGGCTATTGTCCCCACTTCCTACATTGGAGTTCTGGTTTGTATGCCCATCTCGGGCCCTTCAGTTTGAATGGCTATTAGCAAATCGTCTGGGGTTTTGCCCACAATGGACTTTTGCTCAGTGGTGGGTGCTAAATCATCTTCCCAAGATGCGAAGATCTTTGACAATAATTTGTTTTCTCCTGAATCAGGAGTTGGTAGAATGGGACCCTCTGGTGGTTCCCGCATTACCAAGATCAATGGATGTCTTGAACGATGTAAAGAGAGACCAAAGTTGGTTATCCCATTGGAGATGATTGCGGAAGACATTGATTATTATTCGGGTCACTCTTTATTGTGCAAGTTTATGGGGATGTGTGTCTCGCTCCAGTTTTTGGAGTCATGGGCTCAACGGACTTGGATGTCAGAAGGCGAGATGGAGATCATATTGCTAGCAAATAACTATTTCATGGTAACTTTTAATTGCATGGCGAATCGTATTAGGGTCTTTAAAGGAGGCCCCTATTTTCATAACCAGATTGGGTTGTTCATTAAACCTTGGCATGCGGGTTTTGACCCTCCGAAGGAAATTCCAACTCGCGTTCTGGTGTGGGTTCGGCTCCCTCGTTTTCTTGTGGAATGTTGGGGGGATGATGTTCTGCACCTGTTGGCCTCGATGCTTGGAAAACCGGTTGGATTGGCGCAATAGAATCAGGTTAAAAAGGTGATGAATTTTGCTCGCATTTGTGTTGAAATTGATTTAAGTAAGCCAACACCAAATTCTATGGATATGTGTGTGGGTCCTTATTCTTGGGTGCAGCAATTGGACTATGAAACTCTTCCTTTTTGTTGTCATCTCTGTCATGAATATGGACACCTGTTTCGTCGATGTCCAAGGGCTAGGCCTTCAGAACCCCAGTCTTCTCTACCCCCTCACAACCCTCTTAGGGTTGACAAGGAGAAGGATCCCATTCCGGGTGATGTGGTTGGTGTAGATGGTTTCGTTCCTGTCAAGACTCGTAACAGGAACCGAGGTCAAAAGAGAACCTTGATGGAGAGAGAGGATGAAGACACTTTTAATAGATTTGAGATTCTTGATTATCTCAGCTAGCAGGAAGTGAATCTGGGCTTAGTGAATCTGAATCAGGGTGCTTTGGTTTCAGGGCAGGAGGGTCTTTTGTCGGAAGCTACTCAGGATATGCAGGATGCAGGCACTTTGCAAATGGACACTGACCTTCAGCTGGCAGTTCAGATGGAGTCAGTCCTTAATGCAGAAGGGAAGAAGGATGTGGGGGATGGATCTCCTCTTGTGGTGAAAGCAGGTTCTGAAATGGTTAAGAATAGCAAATCTCCTTCTCTTTTGGGTCTCCATCAAAAGGATCCAAAGAAAGGGGTGGGGGAGAAGTCCTCCAAGATTGGTAGGAAGAAGGATTTGGAAAAGATTAAGATAACAGGGGAGACTTTGGTGGAGTCAGGGTCAATAAAAACTCTGGATTCTCATTTTTCAAACCCCTTGAAATGATTGTTTTATCTTGGAATGAAAGGGGCTTGAACAGTGGCCCTAGACAAAAAGTTGTTCATGCTTTGATTAGAAGTCATTCTCCTGATGTGCTTTTCCTACAGGAGACCAAGTTATCTGTTGAGTGTATGTTGGGGTTGGTGCCTAAGTTGTGGGGGAGTGGTGAGTGCCAGTGTATTGGGGCTCAAGGATCTGCTGGGGGTGTGGCTTGTCTTTGGAACCCTCGTAAGGTCCGCCCTCTGTGGTGGATGTCCTTTAAGTCTTCTTTATCTATGATTGCCTCTTGTTCTGAGATAGGGGAGTCTATTCTCTTCTCGAATATCTATGTGCCTATAGAGATTCAGGGGAAGAATCTTTTGTGGTCCCATATCAGGTTTGTCTGTAGTATGGCTCCTTATTCTCCGTGGATTATGGTTGGGGATTTTAATGCTATCTCTGAGCTTGCTGAGAAGTGGGGTGATATTGCTAGATTGGAGGCTTCTGTGTTGCTTCTTCAAGATAATATCTCGGCCTTAAACCTTGTTGACATCAAGCCCTCCAATGGCCAGTTTACTTGGAACAATCGAAGGGTTGGGGAGAGTTGCATTGCGGAGTGGTTGGATTGTTTTCTGGTTTCCTATTACTGGGTTGGTGGTTTGTGGTCCTCTAGCTCTAAAATTCTGGATTGGAGGGGCTCAGATCATTAGCCTATCAAGCTTTCCCTTAATTATGCTTGTAAGCCTCGGTCCCGTTCTTTCAAGTTTCAACTTATGTGGTTGCGTGACCTATCTTTGCATGATCGTGTTGTTGATTGGTGGAGGAATGGTAGACCTCCTTTTGGTATGGCAATGTATACTTTTGCTAAGTTATTGCAATTTGTCAAGTACTAGCTTAAACGTTGGAATCGTTGGTGCTTTGGAAACATTTTCCATGATAAGAGTGTTGCTCAGGAAGAGTTGGATAGTATTACAAGGATGATCAGAGAGGATGGGGTGACTGAGGATTTGCTTTGGGAGGAGGCCAGGGCCTTGAAGGTGTTGGAGGAGTGTGAGTTGGGGGAGGAAGTTTTTTGGAAACAAAAGGTTCGAATCGAGTGGTTGTAGGAAGGAGATAAGAATATTGCTTTCTTTTTCAATTCGGTGAAAGCTAGGAGACATGGCAATGCTATTCCAGTACTTGTGACTGATAGGGGGGAGCACCTTTCCTCTTTTCAGGAAATCTCAAGTGAAGCTATGAGGTTCTTTGCTTCCCTATTCAGGGAGGACTCGCAGGGGGGGTCGCCTAAGGAAGCTCAGGTTCTTTCTTGTATTCCTCCTTTGGTCTCTAGGGAGATGAAGGAGCATCTTATGAGTGACATTTCATTGGAAGAGCCAGAGGGGATTGTGTTCCAGATGAAAAAGGGGAAAGCTCCTGGTCTTGATGGCTTCCCGATTGAATTCTTTCAAGAATTCTGGGATATTATCAAGTTGGATTTATTGGCAGTTGTTTAAGAGTCACAGAAGAATAAGCAGATGTTACGTGCTCTGAATTCTACCTTCCTTGCTATCATCCCCAAGTGTGATGGGGCAAATAGGTTAAGTCAATTTCGCCCTATTTCACTTTGCAATGTGATTTATAAAATTATCTCTAAATTGATTGTTGATAGGTTCAAAAAGTGGCTTAAAGTGTTGATCTCTGAAGAACAAAGTGGTTTTGTAGCGGGTAGGAAAATTTTGGATGGGGTTGTTATTGCAACTAAGACCATTCACTCTATGGCTACCTCCAAAGATAAGGCAATGTTCATTAAGCTTGATATGGCTAAGGCTTATGACAGAGTTCGGTGGTCCTTCCTTTGGAAGGTGCTTGGTGCTTTTGGTTTTGGGGAAGATTGGATTCAATGGGTTATGAGTTGTGTTACCTCGGTCTCCTTCTCTGTACTTATCAATGGCGAGCATTCTGGCCTTTTTGGTGCTTCTCGAGGTTTGCGGCAGGGAGACCCCCTCTCCCCTTATTTATTTCTTCTTCTTGCTGAAGGTCTTGGTCGCTTGTTGAGAAGGAATGTGGAGTTGGGTCTCATTCAGGGATGGAGGTGGGGAGGGGGTTTGCCTCTGCAGTCTCATTTACAGTTTGTGGATGACACTCCCTTAATGGGTTTGGCTACTATCAAGGAAGCTTCAAATTTGCGCAAGGTGTTGGATGTTTATCTTGTTGCTTCGGGCCAAATGATTAATGAGGATAAGTCCTCCATTTTCTTCTTCAATACTCTGGAGTGCATTCAGAGGAGGATTGCTCATATTTTGAGATTTCAGACTGGGACTCTCCCTTTGATCTACCTTGGTATTCCTATTTCTGTAGGAAGGTTGCCCAGGGGTTCTTGGCAGAATATTCTGGACAAATTTCATGTAAAAGTTAATCATTGGACCCACCGATGGCTATCTTTTGCTGGTCGTGTTCAGCTTCTCAGGTCGGTGGTGCAGGCTCTCCCCATCTATCGGTGTATGATTCAGGTGGCTCCAATGGGTTTTGTTAAGGAATTAGATTCCTTAGCAAGACAGTTTTTATGGGCTGGTAGTTTGATATCTTCTAAATGGAGCCTTGTCAGATGGGATGTTGTTTGTAGCCCGAAGCAGTTTAGTGGTCTTGGATTAAGGTTGTCATCTGTGTCTGGGGTGGCATTGGCTGCTAAATTATATTGGCAGTGGTGTGTGGAATAGGATCATATTTGGGCCCGGATTTTATCTCATAAGTATTTCCCTGGGATCCCTGGGATGGATATTCCTTGTTATCCCCTTGTTGGGAAAGGTTCGATGATTTGGGGTACGCTCAAGAAAGGGGCTAAGCTCATCAAGGATGGCTTATTTTGGATATGCAAAAGAGGGATGGAGGTGCATTTTTGGTCTGATTCTTGGGATGGCTTTCCTCCCATTGTTTCTCAATTTCCTAATTTGCTGAATCTCAGCCAGAGGTTCCTTGAGGCTGGTTGGTCAAGGGCGAGTGACTTTAAAGCCTTTTTGTCTCGTGGTCAGTTGGAGGTGGCAAGATGGAAGAACCTTGAGGAGTGGCCTATTGTTAGTATGGAGGAGGAGTTTGTTGAGCTTCATAATATCCTTGTTTGTAGACGTTGTAGTTCTCTCCAAGATGGGGATGTTTTGGCTTGGTCTCCTAATCCTAAGGGTGTCTATTTTGTTTATTCTGGATACCAGGGGTTATTATCCCATAGGTTGGATGTTGTGGAGGTTCACTGGTGGAAGAATGTGTAGAACAAGTTTTCTTGGCCAAAGTGCAATTGCTTTATTTAGACTCTGGTGTGGAATAGATGCTTGACTTGGGATAAAATTAGGAAGAGGGGGTTCCAGGGCCCTTCTATCTGTGTTTTGTGTGAAGTGGAGGAGGAAGATTCTTCTCATTTGTTTTTTCGTTGTCCCTTTGCTCTGCAACGCTGGCACTCTTGGTGGGGTATTTGGAAACGCCCATGTGTTCATGCGTCCTCCCTGGTGGATTTTTGGAGTAGCTTGGGTAGGCCTCCTACCTTGGCCTCTTTCTTGCAGGATGTGTGGTATGTTGGGCCAACTTTCATTCTATGGAAGATCTGGTTGGAGCAGAATCGTAGAATTTTTCGGGGCGAAAAGATGGTATTACAACAAGTTTGGCAAAGAATTTTGGGTATGATTCAGGAGACAGTGGAGGCTAAGTGTGAAGTGGTGTTCCCTTTGGTGAAAGGGGATACTGAGATGGTGGATAGACTGGGGATTCAGGGTTTGTCTTTGGCATTTGCTTGTGTCAGGCATGGAAGGAGGGTGAAAAAGAAAGTTCAGAGGATGGGAAGATGGCTGCCCCCTCCGTTTGGCATTTTGAAGATTAACACCGATGACTCCTCAAGAGGCAATCCTGGGCCTGCTGGGATTGGTGGTATTGGTAGGGATTGTTCAGGCTCTGTGATTTTCTTATTTTCTACTCATGAAGGGATGCAGACTGTCAACCTTATGGAAGGTTTGGCGATCCTCTATGCTTTGGAAAGAGCTTATGCTTTGGGGTAGCGCAAGGTTATTTGTGAATCTGATTCACAAGTTTTGGTTAATTTGATTAATGATCAAAGAGTGTCTGAGGTGAGCTAGCAATTGGCTAAGATGGTTCAATAGGTCCTTTAGATTAGCTCTTTGATGGAGATGGTGTCTTTCGTCCATATTTCAAGGGAGTGGAATAGGGCGGCAGATTGTTTGGCCAAGTGGGCTTCCGAGCATTTAGATGGTTGGAAGATTGATGAGTGGGCACGGATCTCCCTTGAGCTCCATCATGATTTGGAAAGGATTCTTGCAAAAGATAAAACTGATTATGGCTTAGGTTGATGTTGGTTCTTGCTTTGTTTGGTTGGTTCTTGATGGTTCCTGGGGCTTTGGCCCTTTGGGTTTTTTGTAATGCTCTTTCTTGATTTTCAATAAAGTTTTTACCCCTTTTATTAAAAAAAAAGAAGTATTATTTAATTAATTATGGATGTCAATCTGATAATTAATCAAATGTAATGATTAATTATACAAGAAAAAGACAAGTGATGATTTGAAATGACAATAAGTCAAATTTAGGTGTCTATAGAATATAATAATTCTAAACAACATTTTTATTATCTTTATAATAATACTAAAATGAAGAAAAATGAGGGAAGGCCTAGTATTTTCACCTTAGGGCTTTAGGCACTTTTCCTCATTTCATTTAGAATGTTTGTGGTAGTGGGGGTTTGATGAATTTGGACAAGATATATTACTGACTTACAACCTGAAAAGTGAGTCAAGCTTCCCTTGACCAAATTTGGAATGGATCTTGGAATGAAATGTAATGATTTGACTACGCTAATGATGCAAATAATTATTCTTATGCAAAAATAGCAAACCTAGAAAGTCACAAAAAAATTCAAACTTTGAAAACACACTAAGCAAAGTACTATGCACTTGTGATATAAATTTGAAGCTGAAAATGGAGGACCAAGTTACCCTGGGTGACTATGTCCTAGTAGATGAATTCTAGATCTAATTTCACAGTCCTCCGGAGTTGGATCAGAGTCTTCTTTTCTTGGATGCCGCACTATCAGATCTTCATCGAGTGCCAGGATAAGTGGGTTTTTGTATGTTGTCAAGGCATAGGATTTGAATGTAACAATAAATAATTGACCTTCAAACTTCTCCCAATATTCTTCAGATTTGAAACCTACACATTCAAAGAGAGATGAAGGGTTGTGCCACATAAGGGCTTTCCTCAATCAAACCTTGTGTTGGTGTTTCCACCTCTACAATGGCAATGTCAATAAAAAAGAGCTTATCCTTTTGAGGGATAGAGGATAAATGATAAATGAATGATGAATCACCAATGGATTGCAACTCACCACCCAAAATGGCTTCCTCAAAGGACTAAAGTCATACAATCTCTTCAAGGCTTGATTTGCTTGAAGACCTACAAGGGTTGGATCTCACAAATAATATGATAACATAAACATGAACAAACTCGCATACACTTTGACATGATGCTTTGATATTGAATTATTGCAATAAATTTGCTCTTGACTACTCTTGACTTACTTGATAATGCTCTCAATCTCTAATAATTGCTAGATATTGCTTGTTAGTTTTCAAATGATGTAATGACTAGGTATTTATATGCAATTATTTTGAGTTCTCAAAAATTAAATCATGATAGCAGACATTGGACAATTGAAATTCAAATAATAAAATATCAACTCTAACATATTCAATTTTGGGGGAAAAATAGTGGGATTAAGTCACCCTAGGCGGCTAGGTCTCAGCCCTATTTTGCAGGATCTAAGGTGTCTAGGGAAAAATATTAAATGAATGATTTGGTTTTCTACATGAAATTTGTTGATAAATGTTTAAATGGGCCACAAAATGCATAGTTTAGGAAATTAGGTGTACAAGTAGGTCCATGCACTTAAAGGGGAGCAAAACATATAAGTGTGAAATTATCATGGGTGACAATTTATGATGAGCTATAAATACTATAATTTTTTTTTGATCGATAAAAGTCTAATTTTATTGAATAAAACCAGGTAGTTACATTGAAAGCAGTAAAAGGTAGTATCCCCAACCTGCCACCCTGACAACACCACTCAAAAAACCATTTACAACAACTACCCGTCACAGAAACAAAACAGGGCCTGTAAGAACTCGCCAACCAAACCCAACAAACTATAAAAACACCCATCGCAGGAATACATGCGCAAAAGGGATTAACACCCAACATTGCTACATACAAGACAAAATATTGGTAAACAAAGGCCTAAAAGGCCAAACACACACACCCGAAGGAAGAGCAACCAGTTAAAGGCCGAAGCACAGGGTGATCAAGGAACCTGGAAGTCAACCTCATCGCCCATTTTGTCCTCACTCTCGGCCTTAGCTCTCACCCGACCACAACACGAGCCACAACAAGCAATGTCTAGAATAGCACCTCGGATCGCAACATACTTGCAATTTCCCTTGTAGCCCCTGTCCCATCAAAATTTGATTAGTCGTGTGTGTGAATAAACATCTACAGGCCAGCTAGCCACTTCATCATTCCCCTTCCACCACTTTGTAATGAACTTGTCCAGCTCAACACCCCTGTTGGACATCAAATCTACAAGAGCATTACCACCTCTACGAATATGGGATATCCAAAAATCTTGGAAGAGTCACAGTTTATCACTGATAAGTGATGTATTTGTTTATCCTCCAGCATGGAGTAGAGCCTTTCACAATAGCATTCACCACCACCTGCAAATCACCTTCAATGTGTACTCACGAGGCATTCATATTAGATGCTAGCTCAACAACCAACAAAGCAGCTTGTGCCTCTGCTTCATTGTTAGAACCATCTTGCAACCTGTGTGCCCCCTTGAAAAGCACCTGCCCTTCCTCATCACGAGCCACATAGCCCGCACCAGAGACTCCTGGATTTCCCCTTGAGGCTTCATCGAAATTGACCTTGATCCAACCCTATTCTGGCACTTTCCAGCTCACATCTTCTTGCATTTTACTACTGATCAAGGGATTAATCCCACAGGACCCATTTACGGGTCTATAGTGCAACAAAGGCCACTGTGATTGGAGAGATTTATCTGACAAACAAAAAGGATACTTAGATAAATTGTGTTGCATCGTCCCCAAAGAAACTACTGTAGAGATTTCCCTTTCAACCCTTGAGCACAAGCTATCATTCGACTCTGCTTTATCTTGAAAAAGCCTTTTGTTTCACTCCTTCCAAACCTCCCACACCACTAGTGAGGGCGAGGTGATCCAGATATTAGAAAAAATTGATTTACTAATAACTACAAACCAACTCTTGAATAAATCCACCACCTTATCCGGAAGGGGGATTTCCCATCCTAACTTCTCTAGGAGAAATTTCCAAACAAATTGGGCCACTTCATAGTTAAGGAGTAAGTGATCCAAGGTTTCAGCTTCATCTTTGCCCAGGATGCACTGAAAGGGTCCGCAAAATCCCAATCTACTAAGTCTTTCCCCAGTTAAAATCCTCTTCTTCAAAGCTAGCCAGGTAAAGACTCCAGCTTTTGGAAGATAGTAAGAGCTCCAACACAATTTAGACGACCACTCCTCATCAACCTCCATATTCTCTAGAAAGTAGTATCCAATTTTAAATGAATACTATCTCGTCCTTGACCCACACCATTTAAGACAATCCTCCTTGTTAGACAGGTATGGTTTGTATTCATAAAAAATATCAGACAATAAGGTTCACAACTCAGGAGTTAGTGGAAGATCCCCCACATCCTTCCATATCCATTCCTCCACTCCATTATTCCTAGTCTTGACAATGTAATCACTTACTTTAGATCCCCAATGTTGCTCAGACACTTGCCTCAATTCCTAAATTCCTGGCCTACCATTCAAAGCAGGCCTTCCTTCCCATGAATCAGACCAAAAGTTCGCCTTTTTACCATCCCCTACCATCCAAGTGAGATGACCTTTGATGACTTTCCTGCAAGAAATGAGAAAGTTCCAAATGGCAGAGCCTCTCGGTAAAACCCACGTTGTGAAGATCCTTTCCCTACATGTAGAATCCAAATATTTGTGCTTCAAAATCTGTACCCATTTTTGCTCTCGTTTCATGTAAATCTGCCAAATTAGTTTAGCCCCAATCGCTTCATTAAGCAATCCCCAATTCCTCAACCCAACACCTCTTGAATGTTTGGGTTGACAAACCTTCTCCCAAGCCAACAAAGGGATTTTGTCCTGTTCATTCTTACCATTCCAGAAAAAACTTTTGCATACCTTGATTGATGCACCTAACAACCTTCTCCAGGATTTTCAAACACATCATGGAGTATAAAGGGATAGCGGAGAGGACCAATTTCAGAAGTAAAAGTCTACCTGCCGAAGTGAGCCATCTGCTTTTCCAGCCTTCCAGCCTACTAATGCAGCAATCCATCAATTTATGCCACATCCCTATCTTGTTCGGACCTCCAAACAAAGGGGTACCCAAAAACCTTCCCAGAAGGGTCCCCAGTTTAACACCCAAAATTCTAAGAATATCTCTTTGTCTCTCTAGAGCAATGTTAAAAAAGAAAACATTTGACTTAGCCCAGCTCACTTGTTGCCCTGTAGCTACACAAAAATAATCAATCGTTCTCCTAAAAACCCTTGCTTCCCTCAATGAAGCAACACCAAACAAAATGGTGTCATCGGCAAACTGTTGGTGCGACACCAGTTCCAAACCTGTAGCAATTCGGATTCCTTTCCATTGCCCTAGGTCACACTGTTGTTTGAATAATCTCCCCAGCACCTCAGCCATAATGATAAATAAAAAGGGAGATAGGGGGTCACCTTGTCGAAGGCCCCTTGAAGTCCGAAAAAATCCTTGTGGGCTGCCATTGACCAAGACAGAAACCCATGCCCCATCAATACAAGCTTTAATCCAGTTTCTCCAATGCTCAGAGAAACCAAATTTTTCCAAGACCTTCAATAGAAACTTTCGGTCAACCATGTCATAGGCTTTCCTTATGTCGAGTTTGACCAGCATTATGTCCACTTTTTCTTTTCTCACAGTATGTATTGCCTCATGTGCAATAATGATACCTTCCACTATTGATCTGCCTGGGACAAAACTACTTTGCTCTTCAGATATGATTGATTGCAGGAGGGTTTTTAACCTATTCATTATGACCTTAGCAACCACTTTGTAAAGAGTATTACATAGTGAGATCGACTTGAAATCACCAAAAGAGGAGGGTTTATCAACTTTTGGGATTAAAGCAAGCAAACTGCAATTGATTTCCTTGGCTATCCATGCACTCGACCTGGCCTTATCCACCACTTCCCACACTTCATGTCCCACCACTTCCCACACTTCATGTCCCACCACATCCCATAAATTCTAATAGAAAAAGGCGGGAAAACCATCCAACCCCGGGGCCTTGTCCCTAGCCAATGATAACATAGCACGCCGGACTTCATCCAAGAGAATAGGCTTGCATAACATTTGGTTTTGTGCTTCAGAAATTACTCTACGAATAACCCTGAGAACATTGTTTTGTTGATCCTCATTTAGTGCCTCATCCTTCTTCAGAAGATTACTAAAAAAACCCACTGCTTCGTTGTTGATCTCCTCAGCCTTGTCCAATAAAACATTGTCACTGCTTCTAATCGTTGTGATCTTGTTCCAAGATCTTCTTGCCTTCACTAAATTATGGAAAAAATTCGTATTCCTGTCCCCCTCCTTCAACCAACACTCTCTAGATTTTTGTCTCCAAAAAACTTCCTCTCTAACTAGAATTTCATTGTATCTAATCTTCAAGTCCTTTTCCTTTCTAAAGGTCTCAACAGTCATACCTTGCTCCATTATAACTTTTTGTATCTCTACCAGGTCAGCCTCAAGGGTTGCTTTATCAACGAAGATGTTGCCAAACTTGAGTCTATTCCATTCCTTTAACTTTTCTTTGATAAATTGCAGTTTTTTGAAAAATATGAAAGCATGTGTACCTCTCGACTCAGGAGCATCAACCCACCATGAAGTAATGAGACTTTGCAAACTCTCATCTCACAACCACATTTTCTTGAACTTGAACAGGCATCTAATCAGGGGACCATCACTAGCTACCAGCAGCTCCACAGGAAAGTGATCTGAAGCCACCATAGGTCTAATGTTAGCTTCAAAAAGGAGTGGTTTCTTTGCCCAATCCCCCGCCAGGAAAAATCTGTCTAACTTCTTTGTGATATGTTCCCATGCCACTCTCCGATTAGACCACGAGAAATCCCCACTGTTTGTTTTCACTTCTCTTAAACCATTTGAAACTACAAAATGTTGGAAACCCAATTGAGAAGCCGAGACACCCATCTTGCTACCTTTCTTATCCGCCAATTCTAAAATAGCATTAAAATCTCCACCTACAATCACTAAATCATTTGAAATGTTTTGCATGATAACTGAAAGTTGGTCCTAGATTTCAGACTGTCGACATACTTTGGATGAGCCGTACACATTAATGAGAAAAAAGTCACTATTTAGGCAAAAGGAATGAACCTTACACACCTGCCAAAACTGGGAGCATACTATCTCTTCAACATCATGGCTGACCAGATTCCAAAGAATCCCCAATCCCCCTGAAGCACCTATTACACTTGAGAATATCCCTGACCATGGCCTCCATAGTCTCAGTAAAACCTCAGCGTCCTCCAAACTCATTTTTGTTTCCTGCAAACACACTACACCCAGTCTCATTTGATCAAGCCCACGCTTGATCAAACGTCTCTTGTCAGGGGCGTTACATCCCCTAAAATTCCAACTGATGATTTTTATTGTCCTTCAGGAAGGGTTCTCCCCTTCCCTACTTTAAGTTTGCTATTCCCTTTCGCATTACCTACAATTGCAATCCTGACACTATTCGGTTTCCTTCCTCTGGAATTCTTCTCCCCAATATGTGCCACAAACATTTGTGAGTCCGATTGATCGATAGTTCTGGTAGCTCTGATATCTTCCTCATCCATAAAACCCCACTCGTCATCCTCATCCTCCTCCCCCGAGTTATCTGTCTCCAACTCATCAACCAGTTTCTCTCCCCCTTCATTACTCTAAACACCTAGCCTATCTACAGCTATTCCATCCCTCCCAGAGGCTAACAAAGATTTGTTTCCCCCATCAAAAGTCTCTATGAATTTTTCCATCTTGTTAAGAGCTTCTTCCATTAGATTAACAACAACAATCTGGCTATTGACCTGAAGGTTGTCATCACATTCAACATTTCTTGTGGAAGCATTTGGGTTAACCTTCTCCATATGATTCTGAAGTGATGTCATGGAAGGTGAAGCCTCTTCAGTCCTATCCTTCTGTCCTTGAGCTATCCTCTCATTTTCCATAAATTTGGCCGCAACACCTTCCAAAGAGGCTTCCACCCTTTTTCCTTTGGGTCCAATGATACATTCTTCAACTAAGTGACCATCCTTATTACAAGCTTTGCAATGCTCAACAAAATCCTCCATTTCCGGCTGTTGAACCCAACATCCAGCATTTGAATTGATTTCAATACTAGTTGGAAGTGTAAAATTCGGCTTCCAGTTGATACAAATTTTGGCATAAATGTTAGAATCCTTTTTCTCAATAGCTTCATCCGACTTGATATAAAACCCTAGCTTATTACCAATGGTGCTAAAGGTTTCTTTGTTCCAATATTCTCTCGACAAATTATATAGTCTCAGCCATATGGGGACTAACTCCAAAGGAGCCTTGAGAGGGTTAAAATTTGGCTCTCAATCTCATACATACAGTCCTCTTTCCCCCATGAAAAAAGGCCCATTATTAAGGACCCAATTCTTGTTTTTATTGTCTTCCACAATAGCCAAAAAGAAGCCATTAGGCATCATCTTCAGCTCCATCTTGAAGGGCCAATTCTCTTCACACCATTTAATTACTCGACTGACCCCAGGCCAATCCCCAATCCACTTCATGAACAACCCTCTATCCCTCAGGAAAGACACCAAATCATTCCAGCTTTTGTTGTTAAGAAAGAAAGAGATCTTTGCAGCCACAGGTTGAGATTCGTTTGCCTTAGTTGGTTCATCCCCTCGAGGGATTTTCTTTGGATGTCATTCCTTATCACAGACATGATGCCAGTCCAATTTGGGGCTTGGGAAAGCAATGCTGCGATTTGCATCAGACCCTTTCACCTCTGGTCTGGGTTTCCCAAAACCCTTGTTCCTCCAGCCAAAGTCCCTTTTGGGAAGTCTTGCAAAAGCCACCCTATTTTGATCCTCCCAGGCCCATTTCGGTTTGTTCCATGACCGCTGAAACGACTAAGCATTGTACAGGTGATTCGCCCCCTTCGCCAAAAATCCTGAAACTCCCTTGGTTGCAGACCCAATCATCTCCTCCTAGCTGACGCCATTTTGAGCTATAAATACTATAATTATTTTAAAATAATAGATACATTAATTTTTTTAAGTCATACTTATAAACAATTATAAATAAACTTTAATAGTTACAAAGTCCACTAAATAGTTTTTATTATTCTTTAATTAATTTTTAATACTCTCATTTTAAATTAGACTTTAACACTATCAATTTTATTTCTATAATTAATCATGTTTAACTTCTAGTAAAGTCGTATAGTTTAGACTACAAACTAAATTATGAACTTAGACAAAATATCAATTCATTTTGATTTATAATGAAACTACATATGTTATTGAAAATAGCTTGAAGAGAATTTGAAAAGAAAGACAACAAATTAATAAACTATATGAATGGTATTACAAGAAAGAGATGAAAAAAATGGTCATACTTAGATCTATATGCATGTTCAACAAATTAATAAACAATATAAGTAGCATTACAAAAAAAATGTCAAAAAATAATGGTTATATTTAGATCTATATATGTTATCGAACTCACCAAAAATATACTTGGAAGCACTTTATACACATCCAAGGATGGGAAAAAATAATTATTGTAAATCAATCCTAACTTACAAGAACTATCCTAGAAAAAGGTTATAATAAGTACATAGTTCAATTAAAAGGCCTATAGATACCATTAGAATTAATTTTCTAAACAATTCATGGATGTTGCAAAAGCTTGTGTAGAGGTAACCTCTTTGAAGAATATTTTTGTAATAGTTGCATAATCATAACAAAGTGTTTTTATGATAAGTAAAATGTAATGAGACTTATATTTAACAAAATTATGTCTTCACAATATCAAGGTAGTAGATACTAACTTGAGAAATAAGATCTTTTGCTAGAGAAAAAATAAATTGTGAAGGTAGTAGATACTAACTTGAGAAATAAGATCTTTGGCTAGAGAAAAAATAATTTGTTTTAAGGAAATTTTGAATCGACTTTTCTTGGAACAAGCAAAACTAAGAAACTTTCAAGAATAAGACCTAATTTTTTTTTAAAAAAAACTAAGAAACCTTCAAGAATAAGACCTAAAATAAAAAATAAAAATGTTAAAAACTAAAGCATAGGATGGTCTCTCAAAACTTTTATATGTGTATAATGCTCCTTTGCTTCAAATTAGGAATCCCACAAAGAAACTCAACACAAGATTGCTAAACTACATATGTCTACACAAACTTATACTCCCTATTTTTTATTAGAATAGAAATATTTGTATAAATATCTAGAAGAAAGCAAGGAAATTGTTGAAAATCATGGAGAGAAAAGTAAGGGTTACACTAATGTACCCATTTAGGAGGTAAGTAATCCAAGGTTTCACAAATGGTTCACCTTCTTGTGTAGATCACAAGCAATGAAAGTCTAAATTTCTTGTATAGACCATGTGTCTATCAAATTTCATTTGGAGTGAACATTTTTTAAGAGGGAGAAAGTTCATAGTTATGTCACACTTTTATAAAGGAAACGACCAACAAAAATATAATTTTTCAACTTGGACCACCTAAAAGTGACATGTATGTTTTAAGTTTTAAAATGATATAAAATATAGACACTCTTAATGTAGTTTATGTATTTTTTTCAAAAAAAAAAAGTTAAATATATATTTTTTATAAATTTAAAATAATTATTTTAATTGCTAATAAATTATAAAAATTTGAGGTTGTTAGGAAATTGCAAAAAGCATAGCAATTTTTAAAAAAATTGCTTTAATTTTTTTCTCACTTATAACTTGAAAATTTAGTGCATGGGGAAAAATTATTTTTTTGATGAATAATTATTTAAAATTTTGGAAAGTTAATTTTTCTCAAAATTTCATAGTTTTGATGGGACGTCAAATTTTATCTATATTTTAAAAGTCAATTTTATAGAAAGATAGATGTGATTCAACTCCCTTCTATGCTTGAGAAATTTGAATTGAGATCCCTAGATAAATAAAAATTTGAAGAAGCTCATCAAGATTTGAGTATTCAAAAGAGGAGGAAGAACCTCCAACTTGACTTTTTTGAAGGCCTACAAGGTGTAGACAACCACTAGAAAGGTATTCTTCTTATGATTTGAGAGTTACTTTTACTCTGAATACTAACATTGATTAATTGAAATCTATACAAGAAGAATTATGTATGAATGATGTAGAACCCTCAAACATAGCCTTGGATGAAGAAATGGAGGCACTTAAAAAGAATGATACACAAGGCCTAATACCATTTCTTAAGGGACTTAAACCTATTATATGTAAATGAGTGTTCAAAAAGAAGATTGGTTCATATGGTATTATTGAGAAATACAAAGTGTGCTTGGCTGCAAAAGGTTACTCTCAAGTTGAGCGGGTTAATTAAGATGATATCATAGAACTCTCTAGCACGAGAATATATCTAGACTCATGTTGTAGAACAAGAAGTATATGATTTTACATACTAAAAGAAAAGGTAATTTAATAGAACACTTGATTCACTTACAAATACAAATCAACATTATTGTTGAGTGCAATCTACTATTGATTACACTCTAATGGTTGTACATAGTGTAGTCACATGAATTCTTTTAAAGACCCTTTTTATAGACCCTCAACATTATGACAAACATACCCTTAACATGAATACCTTTAAGGACCATTTTTGTAGACCCTCAATAGTTAATAGATAAAAGTTAATAGTAATTTGTTGTCAATGTTAATGGTTTGATAAATGTATATGCCACAAGAGTGTGAGAAAAATATGCTAATAATATTTTTTAGGGGTGAATGCACAAAGATTTGTCCACTTAAGGTGGAAGTTTTGGCCTTAAAGTCAAAAAGCCAAAATCGGGCTCCACAGAACGGGATCCCATTTAGGATTGGGGTCCTAAGTCAAAAATAGAAACGAGATCCCATTTTTAAAAAATTGAGATCCTGTTTCGTATTAGTGTCCTGAGCCTGCCTGCAGGAAACAAGATCTCATTTCTAAAGGGTACTTTAAAAAAAAGGAACCCGAGCTCATTTTAACAGCTCAAGATCTCGATTGAGCGCAATAGTGACCTCCAAACAACGATCTCCAACAACCTCATTGACCTCAAGTATGTGATTGAACCCATGTTTTTGCATTTTTTTTCCATTTTTGTTGGTGATTAGTGATTAATTTAAGTTTTTTTTGCATTATTTGTGTTTTTGTTGATATTTTTTCATTTCAATTTAGACCTGCAAAAAAAAATGAAACCCTCATCAGTGGAAAACAAATAGAAAACACCAAACACAAAAAGTTGAACCCTAAACCCTAATCAAACAAAAAAATGAAAAAAAAATGCAAAAAAGGGGTTCAATCACATACCTGATATATGTACGTATGTATATATGTGTGTACATATGTATGCATGTATATATGTATGTATATATGTATGTACATATGTACATGTATGTATAGTATGTACATATGTATGTATGTAAGTATATATTTTTCAACTCTAAAATATGAAATAAAAACCCTTCATTTAGCTATTTTCAAACCATTGAAAGATGGTTTCAAAATACATATATATACATGTACCATACATACATTCTTATATATACATGCATGCATACATACATACATGCATACATATACACATACATACGCATACATACATACATACATTCTTAATTACACATACATATAATTAAGAATGTATGTATGAATGTATGTATGCATGTATGTATGTATGTATGTATGCATGTATGTATGTGTATTTGTATATATGTAGATATGTATATAGGTATATGTATATATCTTTTTGTTGATACATACATATATTTGTGTATACATATAATTAAGACTAAATGTATGTGTGTGCATGTACATGTAAGTATGTGTATTTGTATATATTTAGATATGTATATATAGGTATATACATATATATAACCACATCCTCAAGAAACATAGAAAAAATTCCTTCTCATCTACTAAGTGAGAAAATAATTCACCTTATTCTATAATAGTCTAAGGCACCTATTAAAGGACCTTATTTTGTCACATTCAAAATATTGTCATTATTGGTTATTTAGACATGTACCCTAAACCAACTTCTATGAATGTGTAGTGGCTAGATAATATGAATATAAACAAATCAATCGTAACATTTTCTCTACCCAATTTAACTCTAATGTTAGTGAGATGTTCTTTGACAAAGAACTATACAAGGACTTTCAACACCTAACATCTATGGTAGATAATGATTACACAATTAGAGATCCTCTAAATCTTAGATACCTTTAAATAACCCTATTTTGTAAATATTATAAGGCTCTGGGAATTTGTACCTCATTTCATACGCATTTTGGATTTTATAATATATCATTCTTACTAATGATGTTATTTTTGTAAATTACCATCAAGTTGTATGGATCATATATTTAGGACTCATATATGTGGATTTGTATATGCTTGGGATGTTTTCATACTTTCCAATTATGTTCTTATTTATTTCCATTGAGGTGTATAGATTATTTAAATAAATTTATATCAAGTGGCTTTCTATATTCTTGGACTCTATAACATTTTCATTACATGATTATGTATATATTCATCAAGTTCAACATTTTATTTATTAATTATATATATATTTGCATATTAACAAACACCTAGTCTCTAACATATTAACATACATATAGTAAATCTATTGGAGTAATCCTTTAACCTCGTGTTTATGATTGAGGTTTAAAAAACTCACAAGGTTCACCTAAAATTTCATCAAATCAATGAATTTCGAATTGAAAACCAATCAATATAACTTGTTGAAGATAAAAGTTGAATTTCTAAAAGAAAAACCTCCCACCTTATTAGCCAACAATTGAACCATTTTGTCTATTGGCATATGCGAGGAAAGTTTCAAAACCAAATACAAATGGTGAGTCAATAAAAAATTTAAGAATGGTTTCTAATGAAATTGGTTGATTGGATCCTTTTCTATACTTTCTCTTCTTTTTGTTGCTCTTACCAATGTTTTAGGATGTATTTTTAGAATTTCACTAATATTGCTTGTCATTCTTTATTCAAAGTTGTTTTATTAACTATAGCAGTTGTTATAGCTCATCTTGCTACATTCTTATCTTTAGATCGACTATTCTTTCCAATAGACTCAATGACACTGGCAATAGTAGACATAACATGTTTTAGTATTGATCTTTTCTTCTTGGTTTAACAAAAATTTCTAATGTTTTCATTAATTTTCTCATTTTCCACATTCTCAATAATTGCATCATTAGTTGACATTGAAATGATAGTTTTTTATGATTTAAAAAATATATTTGTATAATCTATTGGCATGTGTTCTTATTTATCTCCAAGAAATCTTACCAGAAAGATTATCGAAAACATCACTTTCAATTTAAAAAATATATTTTCATTTTCAACATCACATCCTAGATTTTTATTTTCATTTTCAACTTCAAAATGACATTCATTTTCATCAACAAAATGGTTTTCATTTCATTTTCAATAAAAGGATTTTCATTTTCATTTTCAACAACAAAACGGTTTTCATTTTCATTTTCAATAAAAGGATTTTCATTTTCATTTTCAACAATAAAACAATTTTCATTTTTATTTTCATTTTCAACAACAAAACTACTTTTATCTTCTTTTTCAACAACAAAACGATTAAATTCATTTTCATTTTCATTTCCAACTAAATGTCTAAACGTTTCGTCCATACAAATATTATCAATGTCAACATCCTTAAATCCAACATCTTTTAAATCTCCTATAAACAAAGTTTCCATATCATTCAAATGTGGATTTGAAGACATACCTGGATTTGTGCCTATTGAAACATTCTCCATAGCATGGAAAGGGGGATTTGAAGAAATACTAGGAGTAGTTTGTATAATCATATTAGTTTCCACATTCACCTCTTGCAAATTTGCATCGTCTACATCCATGGTCTCCTCAATGTTTTTTATCTTCAATAGTTGTGGAATTGGATGCTTCAACATTATTCATTAATCGAATCCTCAATATTCTATCTCTTTTTCTTTTTTCCTACTCTCTCTTTGCTTCAATTTCTCAGGGGTCAATACCTTCCTATCTTTCCTCTTATTACGACATTGTGATCCCATGATTAAATTTTTTTGAAGTATGTACAAATGAATGTCAATAACTTGAAAGTCTTCCTTCTTTGTTCCTCCTTCAAACAAGTAGCAATTGAACAAAATTCCACTCAAACACTATCCCAATGATGCCTCCTTTCAAAATTGAAATAAAATCTCAAGTTGAAGAGCCTCTACAAGACAAAAGTTGATAAAAAACAATGAAATTTTCGCTGTCAACCGTACAAAATAAGTTGCAAAATTGATAGTGTACTTGTTTAACAGTAAAAAAAAAGTCAAAACTAACTCAAGATCTCATTTACTAAACGAGACCCTGCTCTATAAATTAGGATCCCATTTAGTAAACAGGATCCTGATCTTTTTTCCAATGACATAATAATAAATATAAGAAACATGATCCCACTTAGTAAACGAGATCCTGATTTGTAAAATTTGAATTTTAGGCTGAATTTTTTCTCCGTTAACCGATTTGGGAAAAGGGTTGGGGACCCGAACCTAGGCTTTGGACCTGGTTTGACCTGCAAGTTGAAGGTTTTGTCAATGTCACAAGAAAATAGTGACTTTGGGTATATGTCTAAAGACCTTTTTTGTAGAATTTTTTGACGAAATTAAAACCCATTATAGATGAGATAGTGTAGATTCCAAATATGTAATTTTTTTTACAATTGGATTTTTTTTCTATTTTTCAATCAATTTATGATGAAACTGGTCCATAAACTTGAATTATCAGGGTTTTTTAGTATTTTAATAACTTTTTATTAAAATATTTTTTTGAAAAAAAAATTGTACGAAAACGTACTTCAAAAAATTCTTTTCAATTTGAAAAAAAATAAAAAATGATAGGTTTAGGTCATCTTATGTGTAACATTCATAATGATTTTTTGAAACAACAAATATGACCAATAAAAAATTAACCAAAAAAAATATTTAATAAAAAATTACAAAAAAAATATGGAAAGCATATTTCAATGAGTTGCAAATATTTTCCCAAAAGGATTTAAAAAATATGATTATTTAGGTCAAAATATGAATGACGTACACGTGCATGGAATAGTAAAAAAAAGTGACTTTTAAACAATGGTTTTTAGAAACACCAATTGAAAATCAATTTGTATGATCTAGGTATTAAAATAAGGCCAAACTAGACTTTGAGTACTACATTTTATGATTGGTGTCTTTTTTTAAGATTTCATCTCTAAGTGCTCCAAATTTTAAGGCCAAATGTGACAAATTCTGAAAATCAGGAAAAACACCCACTTTTTGGCCAAAAAGTGAACTCAACTTCTTGCCAGCACCCCTAGTTAAAAAATCTACTTCCAAGCCATTATAAATTAGTTAGTGGGATCATCAATCATTATTCATGTCAAGAACTTGTTTGTTGCACATAGAAGCTCCCAAGTGTAAAACATTTTTTAAAATTAAAGAAATCAAAGCCTAAGTATACAATGAAGAATGGTTATAAAAGGCCTTAATAGAGCTTCAAGCAAATGGAATTAGTATATGTGAAGTCAAATTCCATAACCTTTTCTAGCATTCTCCTTTCTTGTATCAAAATAGGACCTTTGGAATTAGTATGGGCATCCATCATAACATCAAGGATAGAGAAATTTTGTCATATCTTATGATTTCAACTAGCCTAGTAGACATGTATGCAAAATGTGGAAGCATAGACAAGGCACACAAGTTATTTGAGAGAATGCCTCAAAGATATGTGGTCTCATTAATTGCAATGATTATAGAATATACAAAAATTAATGTTTTGAAGAGTCTTTATAAAATTTAAAGCAAATGCAATTTACAAGTATAAAGCCATATTTTATGTAACAATCTAACTCATACAACACTATAGTTACTTTGGTTTTAACCATAGAAGTAAATAAAAGCATTACCTAAAAAATAGGAATATAATTTTTTTCTTTGTCTAACATCATTTATTGTACATTTCAAACATGAAAGTATAAAAACCTTTTAAATCTGAAATAATATTATATTTCAACTTGTAAATATGAATTAGATCTTTCCAATTACAACTCATACATGATAAACTATTAAGTATATACAAAAATTACAAATTATAATTCAATTTTTAGGTCAAGTCTTCCATATCTGGATAAATCTTTTGTTTCACAGGCCTCGACATTGTCGTCTACAAGAGGGAGAGCATCACCCGAGCGCTTTACCTCCAACCATAGATTGGTGGTCCCCTACACACTTTTCAACTGGAAGTGTCACTACCCTTCACAAAGAACTTATAGACTAAGGAACCCCTAGTATGTCATCTAAGTCTCTAGTGTTATGTCCTACATAACCAATTTGGTCATATAACTATAGAATTCTCTAACTAAGTATGACCCTACTGTCTAGTTATGCAATCTAGATCATAGTGAACCAATTAGTGCAAGAAGAGAATTTTGCACTACTTTGGCCTTGAAGTTTAAAACATTTCAACCACTTCCTTAAGAGTGGAGTCATATGTTCACCCACCTCTAATTCGAATTGGAAACCTTCATGACCTAAGGTTTAATTCAAATTGACTGTTTGACTAACTAGTTTGACTTTTCAAAAGATTCTCATTCATAATGTGATGACTCACTAAGTCGATAAATGACTAGGTTGGTTAAATTTTTCTAACTGTGAACACCCATGTTACGTCCTCATAACATCTTTGGTCTTAGCAACTGCCACTTGTTCAAGTCCTTAAATCAAACCCAAAAGAGTGAACTACTCTCCTATTTGTATGTACATTTGGTTAATAAAGATGACATAATGCCATCAACTCGACACACTTGGTCTCATAGATTTAAGTATTGACTACATGTCAAATAAGTAATAATTTAATATTAACATAAATAAAAGGCCACTTCTTCTTAAATAATGTTTCAAACTATTCATTGTTATACCTTATGGTTTCATTCTTCAAGAACACCATAACAAACTTGGTTATTCACGATATTAATATCGTTTAATTTAATTCAAAATAAAACTGTGCTCAAATAGTAATGCTCTCCATTAAATCAATTTATTAGACTATCTAAACTCTAATAACTTAGCTAAGAAAATATCTTACTAATCTCCTGATTTTTCAAACATTTATCACAAGTTATCCTTTGTATATTCATGTAAAAATATCTATATATGCATGCATATATTCATATATTTATACCTCAATATGAATAAATATATATACATATATATATAAATAAAATATTTATAACCAAGCTGGAAAGTATTCTCTATCTGAAAAAATAAATAAATAAAACTCTTCTATTTAATATTGCATAGAAATACTTTTCAACTCTGTTGTCCTTAATAGAGTAAAAATGAGATTATCTAAGTCCTATTTACTTCTAGATATTCAACATAATATTTTTATTATTTATTTAGAATTATTCCTTAAAATAATAATACTCTTTCTCTTTTATAACTGGAGAAAAATAGGTATGAAAACATGCATATATATTCACTGTGCTTCTGCACTTTAAATTCGCCAAAAATCACAGGTTCAGGGTTTTGCATAGCTTCCCTCAATCAAGATCTCAGCTTGAATAATTGAAGAATCTGAGTCTTTATATGCAAATTCGTTCAGCAAAACCACAATGAACAACAATAATGACTCACTTCCTTCTCTGATAATAACTCCCTGACGTTGCTCTTTGCAAGAATCAAACTCAGAATAAAAACCAAAATTTCAGTTGTAATTACCACTTTAGTGGCTGCAAGTTGCAACTGCCCGTGAGTTTATGGCGCCACTTAATAACCTTACTTACCACTTACTGGCTATTAAAATGCAAGGTAGAATGGTGCCTCACTTATGGCATTTAAACTCTCACAAAACTATGGCTTTTATGCCATTTAAAATGCTTTTTTTTTTAGCCTTCGGTGGAGGCTCTCATGCCCACGAAGTGCAAGATTAAATATAAATTTGAATTACCATTTACACGCTTTTACACGCATGGTAAATATTAAAATACAATTAACACATAATATATAATATCTATCCCCCTCTCTTTATATTTATATATATATATATAATTTTACCAATACTATTTACTTATGTATATGTATATATATTGATATTAAAATTCATATCATCTATCGTATATATACCTATATACATACGTATATATATATTTTATCTCTTATATATACATAACATACTTATATATTATATATAAACTAATTATTATAATTTCATTATAATCCACTTATCTCATCGTAAAATTAAGATTAGCTAATCGATTAACATCAAAATACATATAACATTTAAACACTTTATTTTTCTTTTCGAAAAAGAATAAACAAGATTTGACTAAGTTAGACTTAACGAAATGATTTGACACAACTCAATTTTTAACATAACACATAATTTGACTTGACGATAGATTTAGGGTAAACCTACATGAGTGTGTGCCAGAACTCAAATGGCATAACTTGTTTTTTCGAAGTCTATATTCTTCTCTTTGGTAATACTCTCCCTCTCCCTCTAGAGGGCAAGAAAAATAATCATGTCTTTCACTTAAAGAAATCATTCAAATAGTTTTTTATTAGAGGTAAAACAGGATTTGAAGGGCCCCAAAACCCTTTGCAAAAAAGTGTGTTGCATCAAAAGATAAATAAAAAAAACTAACAAGCAATCAATAAGCAACAAAAAACCAGCAAAACAACTACCAAAAAGAGTTACAAAAACAACAAGAAACTACAGATTCTTTAAGATATCAATCGCCTCCATATCACTATTAATAATCTTCTAATGCACACTCATAACCTCAGTGACCTCCTTGGCAGGAATACCAACATTCAACTTAGTTTTTTATGAGTCCGAGTATAGGGACCCTTTTCATTAACCTCTCTAATCAAAACACTAGGAAGGCCAACCACATGACCAGCAACATCCTTCCCACCTGACGCTTCCTCCATCCATTGCCTCACTTTCTCATCGAGGAAACACATATCCTTAGCTTCATTTCTCATAACAGATTTGCTAACATCCACTACCTTGTCCAATTTTTGATAAGCATGATCCAAATTTTCTTCCAGAGCCACAATCCTCATTTCAAAAGCATGTTTCATCTTCAACATCTCATCAATAACAATTTTCATCGTATCAACAAGTTGATTAATTTGGGTTTGCAAAGAAGGCTCCAAGGGAGTAGATGACTCCCTAGCTTTATTAACCAGACCACAAACCTTCACATTAGTGAGATTCAATTCATTGAAAGCCCACTTAAAAATCCTGAAGAGAGTTAGAGTACCATCTTTTGTTAACCCCAACACATTGGGTAACTCCTCCCTATTGCAATTGAAGACATCCCATCATCCACCTAGTCCTCCAAGGAGTCCCTACTAAGATTTTAATTTTCAATAACATCCTTCCCTTTCTGGCTAGCAACAAAGACCTTGATCTTACGTAAGGAACTTTCGATTTCTTCAACCACACTCCTCCCCTTTTCCTGATCCTTCAAACCCTATGCTCACAATTCTGCATTAGCCTGACCACCAGTATCCTATAGAGGCTCAACATTGGGGGAATTTGCACCAATACTAACAGTCTCATTTTGAATCAAGTCAACATTTCGCTTAGACTTCTTCTGGGAGCTCCCGCCCTTCAAATCCACCTTCCTCTTTGAACCAGACAAAGGGGGTTTCTCAACCTTATCTCCCGCAATAATCTTCTTCCCTTTCTTCAGACCTAAGGAATCACCCTTCACAATCTTTCCACTCGAGGACTTACCAACAACCACCTCATCACTACATGTTTCATATTCTTCAAAATTAGGCATTTTAAGAAATTTTCCTTTCTTTATACTCTTTTCCTCAAATGAAGTCGGAGGCTCTGAATAAACTTCCATGGAAGCATCTGAACCAAACTCATATTCCTCAAATTAGTAAACCCCAAATCAAACCCAATGTCATATTCCAAATCAAGCTTCTTTTGTCAACCATTAGTAACCCTCTTAGGTTGATCAAGAACAATGTAAGACTTAGCATACTCATAGATTAGGAAGATAAGGCCCAGGTTGTGAAGAACATGATTCTTGGGGTTACGTTTATGATCGCTAATACCACACTCCAAGGAAACAAGCAGATAAAAAGGAAAGGAAACCTTATTCTTATGCCTAAAATGGTTGAGTAAAATAAAATGTTATCCAAATAAAATAGAGAAACACCCATCAAGCGTAAAGTACCTCATGATTTCTTCAGCAACGTTACCCCAAATCACCTTGATAGAGCTGCGATAGTAACCCCCACATTTCACCCTCTCCAATCTATTCCTTTCATCATCCTTGAAGAAAAATTCCATGGCTACACTCGAATCCTTCTTGTCTCTATAAGCTTTCCTTCCCTCAATAGAAAGACCTATAATTTCAGTAATAAGATCTTTAGTGATATTAAATTCAGTCCCACCAAGCTTCAACACCCTATTCTGCCATCCCTGAATGAAGGCATATGTTGACTTAGGGTCATGCCCATGGAGTCTCTCCATACATGGAGTAACTCCCCTCAATTGCAATCATTCCCAAACTTTTGCATTGGTCTTCGAGGTGTCACAAGAGGTAGGTTCAACTCTATTTCAGTCACCACCCATGATTGCAACCACCAGAAACCACAAAAGCTTGAAAAACTTATAGAGAATTAGAAGAAGCCTTGAGAACAAAGCCTTAGAGCCACCCACAATCCGTGTGGGAGAGGTAAGGTGGAAGGGGTCAATAATTAATCTTGAAAGCAGCTCCTTACAGATAATAGTCAAATCAACAAAACACAAGGCAAATTCAAAATAGAGATCACACCAAGAATTAATCTGCCACGTAAACAAGCTCATGTGATATAAGCTAATAATGAAAAGAGCCCCCTCCTCAACAAGTTTGTAAATCACAATTTAAACTAGCAAGGGCTTCAATGGGGAGGAGGTCATTCCCTTCCCATATCATAGGATCATTAACCCCAATGTTAGCAAAAACATTAACAAGACAATTTCCCTCTCTAAAGATATGGAAATGAAGCATTGATCAAAGGAGCTCAAGATATCCACAACATCCAAAATGAGAGATTCAATCATCCACGAAGGGGGGGGGGATTTATTTAGGTTATTAATAACATTTAGGGAGTCACCCCTTATCCAAACCTTCCTAAAACCTTTAGACTAAGCTAACTTCAGCCCATGATAGGTAGCTAAAGCTAAATCATTCAAATAGTTAACCGTTATAAATCATGACATAATCATAATCTTGATTCAATAACATATAATCATCAAAATTCATATGCATCTCATTGTATATAAATTCATCATAATGTTAACTAACATAATGTCATCATCAAGTATCAAAATGCATTTTAATGTAACAGTTAAAAGGAACTTGGTAAAACAAAAACAAGGTGTAACACTTGATAACTTTCTCCTTGCTTGTGCAAAAATGGGAGGTTTGCATTAGGGTATGGACACCCATCAAAACATGATGAGAGAGAGATTTTTGTTAGATGTTATAGTTGTAGTTGTGAAACCATACACATGTTAACAAAGAAATTCCTCAAAGAAATCTCATTGAATGCAAAGGTTGTAAGATATGAATAAAGTGGACTTGTTGATAAGCCCTTACAAACTTTCAAGCAAATGCAATTGGTAATTGTAAAGCCAAATTCCTCAATATATAAAAAAAATACATTGTCTTAGTTTATATAATGAAATGACAATTGCAACATTATTTCTATATAGCAGGTTAAGCAAAGTGTGTGGTAAAAAAAGATAAATGGTATAAACGCCTCAAATAGAAAGCACCATTGCTTACAACAACTAAAAAAAATAAAGCACCTACTTTTTCCTTGTAGTGAAAATAAGATCTACCGAACTATCACGATCCTTAAATAGCTAGCAAGTTCATAGGAAATCAAGAGTTACAAAAATGTATGCACCTCCAAATAGTTAGAGTCCATAGGCTTAATCTTGGCCTTCCATTCTTCACTAATCTTCCTCAACATGTTATTGATATCGACTTGCACATCCTCTACCTTCATAGCCATTGACAACGTCTTATGAATCAAAACTTTGAAAATGCCCTATAAATGCTATGAAACCCCCATGTAAAACAAAACTATAATTTACTCCTTGACTATTTAAAGATAAACTACGCAGGGTGAAAGGCAACAAGATTTAGGGTGGTGGGACACAATGTTACGATGGATAGCAATAAAGGCCTAAGAGAATAGGTTACAATGAGATAGAAAATCTAATACAAACAAGATGAGCATGTCAAATATCTATGCAAAGATTTCTTTTACTCGCTCATGTAAATCAATAATGACATTATAAAAAAAACCTTACCTATATTTTCCACAATTATTGCTATTATTGTCATGTAGTATAAGCTTTTTAAAAATAAAGATTGCTTGCATTTGTTCCATCTTGAAAGTAAGACCCACTAGCATGATGGCTTCTAGAAACCCACTATTAAACTTCAACTATTTATTCTTCCTCTCCCAAAATAACATTAAACAGTACAACAATCATATTCACACACCAATTTTGTGACATTTTCACACATACTAATGTTAAACCCTCTAATAAAATAAATTAATAAACCCATTTACAATTGCTCTTAAAAAATGTTCAAATATGATATAAACTAATGGACATGTGATTAATAAAATTTAAATCTTCTAATCAATATGTGAGACTGGGCTTGTAATTTTAAAATAAAATAAATAGTAGTAGGATGAAATAAAAGATCATTTTAATTTGAATAATCATTTCAAACTTGATTATAAGACATCATTAAAATAGGGGGAAAAATCAATCCTTTTACTTTTCATTTTAGTAAGATACCAAAAATACTGTTACTTGAAGCCTACGCTGGCGAAACCAATTTATTCCTGACACGGAAGGACGTTGAGAACATGACAATGGTTGACATTATTATCCACACGTATACACGTGCACGGTACCCGATGGTATCTTTATTGGTATATACTTCTCTTCAATGTGTTGGCTTGCTTTTTATCAATCTTTTTATCTAATTTTCGGTTCTTTACGAGAACTGGAGTGTGATTTTAGATGCCTCATACTGGTATGGAATCATCCATGTACCAAGTTCTTCCCCATTTAACCGAAGAAGCCGCTCTATTTTCCGATTAGGGCTTAAATTTGATGGCCGTATGGTCGTATTTAATCATTTTAGTTGTAAAATACAACTAGCACATATATATAAAATACGTCATTAAAAATTTAAAATAGGCGCCTCACAAGGATATCTCTAGACGTATTTTAAATTAATTTTTATTTTTATTTATTATATATTTTAATAATAAAAATATTCTAATTATATATTTTATTATAAAATTATTATAATAATTAAAATATTCTAATTTTTTATTTATATTTATTATATATTTTATTATGAAATTACTTTATTATAAAATTATTATAATAATTAAAATATTATAATTTTTTATTCATATTTAATATAAAATTATTATAATAATTAAAATATTCTAATATGATTAGGGTTAGGATTAGGTTTAGGGTTGGGGTTAGTATTAGGGTAAGGGAAAAGATCAGGGTTAGGGTTAGGGTTAGGGTTAGGGTTACGGTCAGGATGAGGGTTAGGGTTAGGGTTAGGATTAGGGTTAGGGGTAGGATTAGAAAAAGGGTTATGGTTAGGATTAGAAAAAGGATTAGGGTTAGGGTTAAGATTGGCGTTAGTTTAGGGTTAGGGTTTATTTAGGTTAGGGTTAGGATTCAGTTTAGGGTTAACATTAGTATTAGGGTTAGGGTTAAGGTTAGAATTAGGATTAGGGTTAGGGTTAGGGTTAGGGTTTAATTAGGTCAGGTTTAAGAGTAGGGTTAGGGTTAGGATTAGGGTTAGGATTGGGATTAGGGTTAGGATTAGGATTAGGGTTAGGGTTTAATTAGGTTAGGGTTAGGTTTAGAGTTAAGGTTAGGGTTAGGGTTAGAGTTTGGGTTAGGGTTTAATTAGGTTAGGGTTAGGGTTAGGATTGGGATTAGGGTTAGGGTTAGGGTTAAGGTTTAATTAGGTTAGAGTTAGGTTAGAGTTAGGGTTAGGGTTAAATAATAATATTATTATATAATAATATTTTAGTATATGTTAGTATACTTTTAGGATTAGGGTTAGGTTAAGATTGATTTGCAAACATTTATTAAATAATTTTGTTAAAATTTAAATATAAATCTTAAATTTTAATTTAAGATTTATGATTACAATTAGGGTCGGGATTAGGGTTAGGTTTTATTAATTTTATTTAGGGTTAGGATTAGGATAAGGGTTAGGGTTGGGATTAGGGTTAGGGTTTATTAGGTTAGGATTAGGATCAAGATTAGGATTAGGCTTAGGGTTAGGATTACGATTAGGCTTAGGATTAGGGTTAGGGTTAGGGTTAGGGTTAGGGCTAGGGTTAGGATTATGGTTAGGGTTAGAGTTAGGATTAGGATTAGGGTTAGGATTAGGATTGGGGTTAGGATTGGGGTTGGTGTTAGGGTTAGGGTTAGGGTTTAATTAGGGTTTGGATTATGATTTATTTTTAGGATTAGGGTTAGGTTTATTAATTTTTCTTTAGGGTTAGGTTTAGGGTTACGATTACGGTTAGGATTAGGGTTAGGGTTAAGGTTAGAATTAGGGTTAGGGTTAGGGTTAGGATTTAATTAGGTTAGGGTTAGGATTAGGGTTAGGATTGGGATTAGGGTTAGGGTTAGGATTAGGATTAGGGTTAGGGTTAGGGTTAGGTTTTATTATTTTTATTTAGGGTTAGGGTTAGGATAAGGGTTAGGGTTGGGATTAGGGTTAGGGTTTAATTAGGTTAGGATTAGGATCAGGATTAGGATTAGGGTTAGGGTTAGGATTACGATTACGATTAGGCTTAGGATTAGGGTTAGGGTTAGGGCTAAGATTAGGGATAGGGTTAGGATTATGGCTAGAGTTAGAGTTAGGATTAGGATTAGGGTTAGGATTGGGGTTACTGTTAGGGTTAGGGTTTAATTAGGGTTTGGATTATGATTTATTTTTAGGATTAGGGTTAGGTTTATTAATTTGTGTTTAGGGTTAGGTTTAGGGTTAGGGTTATAGTTAGGATTAGGGTTAGGGTTTAGAATTAGGGTTAGAGTTAGGTTTTAATTAGGTTAGGTTTAAGAGTAGGGTTAGGGTTAGGATTATGGTTAGGATTGGGATTAGGGTTAGGATTAGGATTAGGGTTAGGGTTTAATTAGGTTAGGGTTAGGGTTAGGGTTAGGTTTTATTAATTTTATTTAGGTTTAGGGTTAGGATAAGGGTTAGAGTTGGGATTAGGGTTAGGGTTTAATTAGGTTAGGATAGGATCAGGATTAGGATTAGGGTTAGGGTTAGGATTACGATTACGATTAGGCTTAGGATTAGGGTTAGGGTTAGGATTAGGGTTAGGGTTAGGGCTAAGATTAGGGTTAGGGTTAGGATTATGGTTAGGGTTAAAGTTAGGATTAGGATTATGGTTAGGGTTAGGATTGGGGTTAGTGTTAAGGTTAGGGTTAGGGTTTAATTAGGGTTTGGATTATGATTTAATTTTAGGATTAGGGTTAGGTTTATTAATTTTTGTTTAGGGTTAGGTTTAGGGTTATGGTTACGGTTAGGATTAGGGTTAGGGTTAAGGTTAGAATTAGGATTAGGGTTAGAGTTAGGGTTTAATTAAGTTAGGTTTAAGAGTAGGGTTAGGGTTAGGATTAGGGTTAGGATTGGGATTAGGGTTAGGATTAAGATTAGGGTTAGGGTTTAATTAGGTTAGGGTTAGGGTTACTAGGGTTAGAGTTAGGGTTAGGGTTAGGGTTAGGGTTAGAGTTAGGGTTAGGGTTAGGGTTAGGGTTAGAGTTAGGGTTAGGGTTTAATTATGTTAGGGTTATGGTTAGGGTTAGGGTTAGCGTTAAATTAGGTTAGAGTTAGGTTAGAGTTAGGGTTAGAGTTAGAGTTAGGGTTAGGGTTAAATAATAATATTATTATATAATAATATTTTAGTATATGTTAGTATACTTTTAGGATTAGGGTTAGGTTAAGATTGATTTGCAAACATTTATTAAATAATTTTGTTAAAATTTAAATATAAATCTTAAATTTTAACTTATATTTGTGGCACATTTAATATTTCATATAGATTTCGCACACATCCACTTAAAAGATATATTTAATACCACACATTTTAAAAAACCACGTACATTACAAATAATGAGTAGCACAAAATATGTTATCAAAAGAAAAAAAAATAGAAATGAAACTGTTATATGTTGCCACACATCCTCTTCAATTTTACATTTTAAAAACCACGTACATTACAAATAATGAGTAGCACAAAATATGTTATCAAAGGAAAAAATGAAAAGAAATGAAACTATTATATGTTGCCACACATCCTCTTCAGTTTTTTTTTTAAAGTTATTTTTTATATTATAATATAAGTTAAAAAAAATTAATAAACCTTTCCTGCAATGTGTACAAAGTTTGTAAATATAAGTATTTAAGGTCAAATAAGAAGTGATTATACTAATAACATCTCATTGTAATGGTGTAAATACATTACAAATTCTTCACCAATGAGATCGGTATTATGACCTTTATTTTTATAGTGATCTTCATATACTTTTTTGAGCATATTTGGAAATGTAGCTACTTAGTATAAGCCTCATGAAATTTTTTTGCAACAGCTTCCATTGTCATTATTTCTAGTTCCTGGACATCATCATCTATCATTAAGCTTGTATTTTCAATTTCTTTGACAATCTTATTGCAACACTCTAAAACTGTTCTTGCACATTTGTTGACAGGGGTTTCAACAAAATCATTTGACCTTACCGAGACAATTGAGTTTTCAACTACGATTTCTGATTCATTCTGTGATTCTTCCATTTTCAATTAGATTATTTGCTGAAAATAAAAGAACAAAAAAATTAAGGTTAGCATTTAAGAATGATAAGAACAAAAGTATCCATAATTTTTCATAAAATAAAATAAAAAAATTTAGTAACAAATAATGCATAAAATAAATAATGAAAAAACTTTATATATATTTGAAATAGCACCAAAAAATCTAATTTCATAATCTTGAAAAAATTAAACTTTATATTTGATTGAATTTAGGCATAAATGCTATGTTTAAAGATTGATTTTGCAAAAAATTGTCAAATAAAAGATTTAAAAATATTTCCATGTAACACATGTTTGGCATTTTTAAACTATCTAATCGATGTTGGAATTGCAGTTGAAAACTTTGAAAATCAGCATGAAGCATTCCATTTGGGTTTTGTATGTTTTGTACATTGTCTTCTACACCTAAATTGATATCAATTTGACTTCCATGTTGAGGTGTTTCTAATACACGATCTATTGACCTTGAAGCTTCATTTTCAACATTCAATTGAATGTTTGCATTGGATGTATTGTTGTACCTCTCACTTGATTGAGGATCACCTTGTTGTCTTTCTTCTCCTTCAGAATGAGAGGTTCCTTCAGAAGTTCGTTGACGAGTATTTCTAATCAAATTTTCCTCCTCTCTATTTTGAAATTCTAATTCTTGTACTGCTACTTTTGCTTGTCGTCTAGCATATCTTTGTCTTTCATCTTCATTGTGTCTTCTTCTTTGTTCTTCTATTTGAACATCTGTCATTTGTTCCCGTTGCCTTCTTTGATATTCTCTTTGATACTCTCTCTGATGTTGCTTCCTTTGCTCATCCTATTCAAACATTCTCGGTCGAACCATATCTATAATTTTTTTTTTTTTAATAATTAATTTATATTTTTTTAATCTTATAGTAGGAAAAATGATTAAACTTTCAAAATTCTACTAAAATAAAGAACGTTCTTTTTTAATTTGTAGTGATTGTACTTTTCATTGAAGAATAATGTAATAAGAAAATTGGATGAAATCCAAAGTAGCATCTAAAACATAAATAAAATTACAATTTCCTATAATTAATTGTTGAATGTCAAAGCACTCTAAAAAATATGACTGTGTGCATTGGTTTGAAATAGACAAATTTTATAGAGTTATGTGACATATGTTGTTGACGACAGTGCTGCTTGGGACTTGTTATAGATTTATTTGTCTTCTACAGGGTTGATGACAGACAAGATCGACTGTCAAATTTGGGCCTTATATTGTATCCCCTATAGACGAAGTTAGTATGAACACTTGTGGTCATGGTGGATATTCCCTGTGGATTCCAAGTTGTCTGAACTATGTACACTATATATGTCAGTTTCATGGATTGAATCTAGACCGTTGATTGGACTTGGATTTTTCCCCTTAAAGTTTTTGTGAGTCTATTTGAATATTTTATATAAATATTAATTTTTTAAAAAAATTTACTCAGCTTTTACTAAATTGGAGTGGATGGGCAGTTTAATGTAGAATTATATTTTGTATTTTTATGTAGAATATTTTGAGAGAGCTATTGTTATGTAGTAAGGAGATGTGTTCTACAAGAGAAACATGTAAAAATATTAGAATACAATAGACAAAGGCCGTATAATGATATATGTAGTTTTGTCACTCCTTTTTAGTGCACCAAAACTAATTAGAAAATAGACCAATCCTAATAAACAACTAAGACTAAAAATTTCATAGCAAATTTCAGATATATATATTTTTATTTTAAATATATTGATTTAGAATTTTTAAAAAGAACAATTATTTTAGATTCCTTTTTATAATTTTATAAATTTATGAACTTATAAATGTTAGAATCTTAGAAATTTATAAATTTATAAGCTTATAAGTTTATAAGTTTATAAATATTATAAGTTTATAGGTTTATAAATTTATAAACTTAAAATTTATAAATTTTTAAGTTTCTTTATTCTAATATTTTAGTATTATCTATATAAAATTTCTACATAAAATTGCAATAGGCACTTTTAGTATCTATTCATATTTTTATGTTGTTTTCTTTAAGTATTTTTTAATAAAAAGTAATTATTTATAAAGATAAAACATAAAACAAATATGTTAAATTTATATATATATTTATAAATTTAAGATATATTCAAAACAAAGATATCCCTTGCTGTTTTTTAATTGAAAAAGAAGATAGAAACCTTATATATGTTAATCTATATTTATGTTAAACTTATATATATAAATTTATAAACTTAGATATGTTAAGATATTTATATATTTTTTTTTAATTTATAAATTTTAGAAACTTTTTTCATGTCTAATAAAATAAATTTATAAGGTGAATGATAAATTTTATAAGTTTATAAATTTATCAACTTATAAATCTTAAATTTAAGATATAAGATGAACTTATAAATTTATTGAATAATTGTTTCTTCAATTGAAATTTTGATATTAAATTAAAGATTAATGTTATAAATTTATAAACTTTAAATTTTAGAAACTTATATATGTTAAGATATATATATTTATTTATTTTAATTTATAAAATATTTATAATCTTATAAGTTTGTAAGTTTTTAGAAACTTAGAAACAAAGATATCCTTATTGTTTTTTAGAAATTTATAAGTTTCTAAAATTTATAAGTTTATAAATTTTAGAAACTTATATATGTTAAGATATATATATATATATATTGATTTTATAAATTTATAAATTTTAGAAACTTTTTTCATGTTTAATAAAATAAATTTATAAGTTGAATGATAAATGAAATTTATAAGTTTATAAACTTATAAGTTTCTAAGTTTTTAGAAACTTATAAGTTTCTAAGTTTTTAGAAACTTAGAAACAAAGATATCCCTTGCTCTCTTTTTTTTAAAATTTATAAGTTTCTAAAATTATAAACTTATAAGTTTTGATCTTAAATTAAAGATTAATGTTATAAGTTTTAATCTTAAATTAAAGATTAATGTTATAAGTTTCTAAATTTCTAAGTTTATATAAATTTATAAGTTTCTAAATTTATAAATTTAAAATTTATAAACTTTTAGATAGTCCTATCAATCACAGGCTCACCTTAAATTACAAGAAGATGACTCCCGTGACCCAAGTGGTAGACTCATTAATCTTTCCCTCAATTCTTGTTGTGTGATTTCATGTTAATGTGGCTTGATGCTTGTGGCAGAGGCAATGGCTTTCACTAGATCCAAAGATCCAATGGTAGTATTAAAAGATGTCGGGCTCATCGGCTGAGAGAGAAAACTATACTATGATGAATATTCTATGTTGGTTGGATCTTCAAACGAGAGAGAAGGCCATGCTATGATGAAATTTTTTATGAGATAATCAAGAAACAGAACCATAGTAAATGAGATGATGCCAATAGTTTGAACTTGGGATAGTTATTGCAATTACAAGGATTGGAGTTTTACCAATTGATTGTCTCACTTGTTTTCTGATTGTTTAATTGTTTTCACTGCTTTATTAGGTTTCTTTAGAATTATTCAGTTAAGGATTCCACAAGTAGTCCAGTAGTTCTAACTTCCATTGTCAATTTGCTTACCCCACCTAATCATTCCTACACCATTTATTCTAGTCCTCTGCTCATATGTTTCATGAGTTTGTGAGTATTGTGCTGCTAATTAAGCCTGCTCCCAATTTTATGCTATTTGAAATTAAAGTGCACCTATTTGAGACTATATAGCAAGTTTGAATCATACGATTCCTCAACAGTTTTAAACAACTCAATAGCATATGTTGGATTAAGCTATAAGAATATTTCCTTCATATCATCAAAGCCAATTTTTGGGGTCCTGAAACCCCTCCCAATTAAGGGCATTATTAGCAATTTATAACCATTCTACTCGACAATGACCCCGAATTCTCTCAATTACATTGGCAGGAATCCAATGTCTGAGATCTCGATCTAATCCAAGATAACTTATGGTGGGGCATCCAAGTACCATTTGTTCAATATCTTCATTGTGGACATTACTATATCCATCTAAAATCATTGCCTCCAAAGAAACGTGTTGTGAAAAGGCACAAATTCCATCTCCTGTGACAGAGTCACAACCAGTGAGCTTGATTTCTTTCAAATTTGAACAGTGCTTGGCAATAGCAATCAATGACACATCTGATACATATTAATCAACCTTGAAAAGTTTTTTTTTTCTAGGGTGCATATAGCTCCAAGGCACATCCCTGCAGAATCAGTCAAGGAAGCATTGCAACAATATTCTCTTAAGGCAGATCGATAGCCAGAGAATCATCATGCTATCCAAATCGAACACCATAAATTTTAGTACAAGAAAATTTAAATGAGACAAACGGTGAATCAATCTACAGACCGAGACACCAATCTAAACATAATCTTAAGAAAAAAATGACTAAGCATAATCTTACGAAAAAAATGAATCTGTGGTTTCTTTCAGAAATCCGGCTGTATATCATTTGGATGAGGATTAGTTTGGAGATCCAGGAGGTCCTATCTACAATCTAAAAACATCATTATCATGATGATGAATGAGTAAACTAATCCAAAACATCCATATCTATGATGTTAATTTTTTTTACTAAAGCTCCTGTTCTCCACTAATTATGAACTATGGAAGCCTGAGACTCTTAATAAATAGGGTCATAATACCACCATGATACAGACATCCCTTCTCAAAGCATTCATAAAGCAGGGCGTTTTTCGTTCTAGACTTTAAAGCAAATGCAATTATTAGATACTACGCATCAAGGATACATATGCCAAACTTTAGAAAGTTTCTTAACGCCTGTGAAGTAAGGAAGCTTGATTCTAAATTAATATATAGAAGTTTGGTACGAAGGGCATACCTGATTGATTCTTCCAACCTTCGTCTAATCTTCGTCCACTTCTCTCCCACTTCAGATCTTCAGGCACCAATATTGGCAATGTATTACTGTAGGTACGAAGATCATCCTTACTCAGCGAGCATATGTTTTATCGAATACTCACAGAAGATGTATTTCCAATATGAAATGCCCATGTTTAGATGCTAGCTTTATCATACCATTGGCAACCCTTCGAAATCCATCGGTTACTCTTCCTCTTCTGCTCCTCCACTATCGTTAATACGGTGACTCTTCGACTGCCCACTACTTTCATCCACTTCCATCAGTTACGTTTGCATTCTTTTTTATGTACACGGGTCTTTGGAGCCCTATACGACTGTAGAACGCCTCTCGGCGTAATTAAAATTTTAGGAAGACTGTATCACTTGAAAGGAAAATTTTAGTTAAACTGTCAAAATTTCTGTGTAATTATTCCTATATATGTTTTTTCAATCTACATATATTTTTCTTACCTTTAATATTTGAAAGGAAACTTCAAATAAATGACCATCACAAAAAAATTGCTTGACAGGCAAGGTCGGTCGTCAAATTTAAGCTCTGTTTCCAATAATAAATTACAACTAGCAATTGCACCTTGGTGTGCAATGGGTACACCAAAGAGGTGTGGAAGGCCAATTAGATAACATTTCGGTCTATTGTTTACATGGAGAGATGGAGGGGGAAAGAGAGGGTAGGAGGGGGTGGCGGGTGGGGGTTAACAAGATAGATATAAAGAGGATGACATAGGTAGAGATGGATATGGAGAAGGAAAGGGATATGAAAAGGAGCGAGAGAGATAAAAAAGAGAGGAGAGAGTGATAGATTGATAGAATGATATAAATAGGAAGTGATATATAGAAAGAGGTAGAGAGAGGGAGAGATATAGGGTAGAGAGAGATTGAGATATAATGAGATATCTAGATAGAGGGAGAGATGGAAGAAGAAATATGGATACATAGAGATATATAGGAAAAGAGATATAGATATAAGGTCTAGGAAGAGGGAGAGAGAAAGGGAGAGATGGATGGATAGAGAGATGGAAACATATCTAGAGATAGAGGGGGAGATAGGATGATAGATGTAGAGATGAAGAAAGAGTGAGAGAGGGAGAGGGAGACAAATATAGATAGAGGTAGAGATAGAGAGATAGATAGGGGATAGGGAGGGAGTGAGGGAGGGAGAGATAGAGAGGAGGGAGACAAATGGAGAGAGAGATAGGATGGGAGAGAGATATGTAGAGATATAGAGGTATAGAGATAATGAGATATAAATAGAGAGGGGGGAGAGATAGGGAAATAGAGGGGGTAAGAGAGAGATAGAGGGGGCATTATCTAAATTGGTGTATTTCTAGGCATATCAAAGTTAGTTTTGTTATTTTACAGTTATACACTTAAATTAATAAGTTTAATAAAGTATAATTATATAGTAAATATTATATTGTATAATATTATATTATATTATATAAAATATAGATATCTCATAAAAGGAGGTTCTCTCGGTAACAAAAGTATCCAATCCAAAATCTCTCCTGTGAGAAATGGGATAAAAATTTTGTTGGTGTAAAGGAGGGTCATTTCCTTGTGATGTTGATCCTTTCCTAGAATCATGATTGGGTTCTCAGGGATCTTTATCCATTCCCTTAAGTAGGGATCAAATGCATTTGTAGGAATAGCCATATTATGAACCTATCGCTCCGAGAGGAGTTGTCCCATCCTATATACTAGATCATGGGCTTCTTTATAGGCAAAATGGTAGCAGAGCTAGATCAATAGCCCTTTATATCATACTACTTGCTATATTAAAGTATGCTTTATGATATGTATAACCTTATTATAGAGGGAATGAAAGGTAATAAAAGTTCTCCAGGTGGAGTTTTGAGATAGTGGCTTTAACACAAAGTAATGTAGAGGCTTCCAACAAATTTGGATTTATTATAATTGTAGTTGGAAAGCTAGTAGTAATAGTTGTTCAACACTAGGAGGTTATATGTCCAAATTTGATCAAAAGAATTGGAGGGTTTGATTGTAGGGACATATCAGAGATATGATTCCATTCAATCTAACAATGTCGACCCCAAAGTGGAACATCAATGGTACAATCTAACATGTCTATGATTGTAGCATACACTTGATTGTTTCGGTGACATCTCTCTTATGGATGGTTGATGCAAGAGAGATATATAAATGTATGTCAATGACATATACAAGGGAATTAATAGGCAACAAGACCGGTGAATCTATGCTCTTGATATGGAAGTTGTGTATGGGTATTATAGAGTCTACACATGTGGGAGGAGTTATCGTTGATGAGTTGTGTAGGTCACTTTAATGCGAACATTTAAAATAAAGTACAAAGACTAATAGAGCATATAACATGGGAGAACTCATAACAAGTTCATTAAAGTAGGTAACATGTATTCCAAAGCTTATTTTGTCTATGAAATTAAACCCATAAACTTTCCCATCATGGATTAGGGTTTTTTTCATTACTTCACCCTCAATAGACCAATTTATAGTATGGGGTCATTGTTTTAATGGCTATAGGTTCAAAAGGGGTTGTATTTTTTTGTTGTGTGGAGCTTCTATCTTATGGATATGTGTCATATTTGAATTGTTGGCACATAACAATTGATGGAAATTCAATCTCTCTCTCTCTTGCTTTGTTTCTCCTTCTCCATTCTTCTCTCTCTATCAATATTCTCCTCTTCCCTTTTCTTACTTTGCACCTCCCCCCTCTCTTCCTCTATATCTCTTATCTCTTTCTTTATTCCTCTCTACCAATCTCTCTCTCTCTCATTGTATCACTTTGTCTTTCTCTCTTTTCTCCCTACCTCTCTTTCTCATCCTTTATTTTCCTTATATCTATTTCTCTTCTTTATTCTCTCTCTATCTTCCCCCCTTTTCTCTCCACTTCTATATTTATCTTTCTCTCTGGTTCATTCTCTCTCCCTTTCTCTGTCTCCCTCTCTTTTTCTCGTACTCTCTCTTTACTCATCTCTCTATACCCCTACCCCACCTCTCTCTCTCTATATATCCCCCTCTTTCCTCTATGTTCCACTTTTTGGTACATAAAGCTTATTCATTCTAGAGAAAGATACAAGGAAATCAAAGCTACAAGGGTTTCAATGGGAACATTGGGAGCCATTTCTAAGGGATGTTTATGGTGGAGAAGATGTTCAAGCATGGCCAATCATCTTAAAGTTTAAATATAAATCAGAGCTAAAGAATTAACTTATAAAGTTTACCAAAATGTATAAATTTGATGAAATACGTTGATACTCTTCAATCTCTCTAATACACTACATAGAAGTCAAAATCATCATTAATATCTAAAAAACCATTATACATATTTAATTTATCTTATTATATTTATTTATAATTGTAATATACAATTCCTATAATACACAACTCTATAAATTGAAAATCTAACTTTTATTTATTTTAAATAAAATATAATATTATAATAATAATTCCATTAACACCTAAACCTTAACCCCTTGATTTATTTATATATCATAAAAGCAAAAAATAATTATGAAATATCTCACCAATATTATCTAATGTGTAAAGGGCCTCACTTAATATTAGTTATATAAAATAAAACCTTTGTGACCAATACATTACCAAAAAAATATATAATGATCACATTGTCAAGTATAAGACATTAAGAATCTCTAATGACCACATTATCAAGCATAATACATTGATTACAATTGGCATGATTGGTAAATAACAATAACAATAATCCTATGCTGGTAGCCCTTTAGTCTTTGCTTCATGCCACGCAGATTCCTACAAAGTCTAGGTGTTGTGCAAAATGCTCTCGCAAGACACATGCTTCAAATAGGCAATGCATGCATATTAATTTGGGGAGGATTTTAGGGGAGATAATAGAGTGCCCAATCAGGTCTCTCCACAGTCCTATCTTTCAAGATGATTGTGACATTTTTAGAGAAGTTGGTAGACCCATTTGCGACCTTCATCGTCTTTCATTTCTTGAAAGGATCAATACTGCAATGTAAGATAGGAGATGATGGACTAGAGTTTCAAGGCAATCGCTTGGGGCTCTTTGAACAAGAAAGAGCCTTTTCCAACAGAGATTTCACGAAAGGAGAGTTTGACAGGGGCGAGACGGATCACACACTTGTGTGAAGCTTCACAAAGATGAGCTTGTGAATTTTATGTTTGGAGATGGGAAGTCTATAGTGGAAGAGCTCATGGATCCTATGATTCAATGGGTTGGGATAAAGTTCATCTTTTTTAGAAGTTAAAGATACAAAGATTTTTCAAAAAATCCATTTCATGCATATCCTGCAATCATTGCATTCCATGAGATAACCTTTGCTTGAGGCATTCTGTCAAATAGTTCACATGCCTTTTCTATGATTCCACATTTTACAGACATGTTTACCAGAGCATTTCCAACTATAATATCTAGAAAAATCTTGATTCCATGATGTTTTGATAGATGTCCATGACTCCATAGTTTGTTCCAAAGCTCCCATTTTGGCACAGACATAGAGGATACTGGCGAAGGTTGTGGAATATGGCTTTACACCTGCCAATTGCATTTTCTTGAAATTTGCACGAAGTTAGCCTATCCTAAAATCATTGCAGTCCATGAAATGACATATTTTTCATGTATTATGTCAAACAGTTCACGTGCCTTGTTAATGCTTCCATTTTTTATGTGCATGTCTACTAGGGAAGTTTCAACTAAATATCTAAAAAATTTCCTCTATCCTTTATGCTTCAAAGGGTTTCCATACCCTATTCCAAAGCTCCCATTTTGGCATGGGCAGGGAAGATGCTAGCACAGGTTGCATAATTTGGCTTTAAACCTAAAAATTGCATTTTCTTGGAAATTTCTAAAGCCTAGCACATTCCTAATAAACCACTTTCTAGCAACACCAAGCCAATCCTCTTGAATGAACTATAATATAGTTGGAATATTGAATTCAAAGATATGAGTGATTGATTTGCTCTCCAAAAGTCCTCCATGGTCACACAAGAAGATTTAAAAAGAATAATATGAACTTCAACCCTTTTGAAAGCATATACATGTGAATGTTGACATTTGCAATTCAGATGCTAAATACTTTAATATACATTTATGTTAGTTCTACTAGTTGCATTTGCTTTGATATTAAAATTTCTAGGTTGCTACAGATGTGGCCTTGTGAGGCCTGGATTTGACAGACGTTGCACATGTAGTTAATTTGGATCTTCCAAAGGTTTGTTTTAGTAGTATGTAATGATTTCATTAATAGCAAATAGTCTAGGAGTTTGGAGATTATTGATGTGTTGTGCTAGTCTTGCCTCCTCAACGATGGAAGGAGGGACTTGGGAGGAGTTAAGGAGTAATGAAGGTTGAACCGAGAAAAAAAATTGTGTGGATCAGGTGAATCAGTTGGTCGACTTGAATGCCAATTTGTGTAATTGTTTAACCAAATTTTCTTAAATACATGTAGGATTTCCTTAAGAAGTGTAGTTGTTTAACCAACCAGAACTGGAGACTATTTACATAGTTTTACTATAACAAATCTGGAAGCTCTAGTTGGATCTAATCAAGGTGAATTATTATTAATCCTTCACAAAATCTTCACTTATTCTTGCAGGATGTGTGGGAGAATTCTTCAAGAATACAACAATGGAAGATAAGATGAGATTTGTTTGTCTAGTGATAAAAAATTGCAGCAAGAATAGAGAACATTTTCTTGCCACAGAGGTTAGTTTCAAGGCTGTGAAAATTATAGAAGCTGTTCAAAAGCCTACAATATGCTCAACAAAACACAAGTCTCTTTAGAAATGGGTGTTCCATTACAATCCTACTTGGTGAAAAGTGACACAGTGGAAGGTCACTTGTGTCCATCTTTTTTATTATGGAAGCCCCTGCAATCCATAAATTTGTCAACTCTAAATTCCATACCTTGTTCCACAAGATTTTATCACAACATTCACATTGCAAGGACAGTCAACAAATTAGTTGGCAGGAAATAAATTTTTATTTCGCTGATGAACAGATCAGATTAGTTTGATCACCTTCCATCCCCTTTCCAATGTTGCACGTCGTCTATTGTCAAAGTTAGCTTTGTTCACTTCAAATAGGATACGCCTTCGATGTAAATTAGTTTATAGCTGTAATGAATTTGAGATAATATTAGATAGGTATTTACCCCTTAATGTTATACAACTGCTATGAATCTTAGATAATATCAAACATTCACTAATTGGTTAATAATTGCAATCAATATGGAGCAATGCATATAGATCTTCTAGAGTGAAGACTTGATTTATCAAATGCCATAATTACGATTCATTTTATTTTCTAATAAACAAAAATAGTTTTTAGGTAGTCTAGATTTTTTTATAGGTGATTGAAACTTGTTTATCGACAAGTAGAAGATTGTATACTAGCATAAGACAATTTTTCTATTGGAAATTGCTACAAAATATTGCATATTGACTAATTACCATTAAGTTAGATATATGGATGCAATCATGTGTCATCTATCCATTTTTTTGAAATGACCTCTAAGATAATAATAAAAAAAGGTAAGGAATATATCCAACAATAATTCCTAAATCAATTCATAAAGACTATTCCTAGCCTCTTCGTTTTGGCTGTGACATGATAACTTAAGTAGTCCATCTCTAACCATACTTAGATCTATTACCCAAAGAATCTTATCCTACTAAAAATAATTTAGCAAGGACAAAGTAAAATAACATTAATCAATAAAGACGATAGAAAAGAATAAAGAATATTCTTATCTATAAGTTTTCAACAACCTTTTATACTCTCCCTCACTTGGTAATTCAATGTTCAAGATTACCTTGAGCTTGTTTATGTTAGGGACATATTTAGCATCCAATGTTATTGTGGCTTCTTTGACAAGATTATCCATCCCTACTTCCAATTTAAGAAATTTGTCTGATAGCAATATCATAACTTTGCCTAATTTCAAATTGCATAGGGTAGGATTAAATTTTTCCTCTACCTTCAAAGGTTTAACAACAAATATCACAATTTGACTAAATTCACCCTTTTGTTCCTCTCGAGCCTTTATTTGGTTGCCTCCATCTTTTAGAGTTGATAGTCCTTGACCCACCAAATCATTAAAATCATTGGTTTTCTCCTTAAGGAATCCCAAAATAGGACTCATGGATGTTGAAACGTCGCTTAATAAATCTACAATCTCAAAATTAACGGTACTTTGGTAGGATAGGTTGAATCATACTGGAAATTCATATAAATTACTTTACTTTAGAAGTAAAACTCTAGGAAGCCACTTAAATTGCATACCTTTATCCAAGAAAATAGCTTATCCTATACAAGTGTGATAGCTCTTTGAATATTATTGTAGTACTCCCATGCTATATCAACCAACCTTGTCAATTTTTTTAGCCTTTCTTTCAAAATTCAATTTATTAGTACTTCAACATCAACCTTTGTATTTTTATTAAGTGTGATTTCTAAATCCTTGGATGCTTGCAATCACTCCTTCAATTCACAAACTTATTTGAGCAATATATTATTAATTTGCTAGTCAAAGATATTCTTAAATGGTTTTGAATGTTTCTCCTCAATTTGAAGCTTATACCTTTCAATAGTATCCATTTCCATATTGAGTTCACTTAACAATTTGGTATCATATTACTATAACTTATTAAAATCAACCTATAACTTCCTTGTGGTGGCCTCACTAAACATGGTTTTATCCACAACAAAAGTTACAACCTATAGGACATACATATCCCCAACTCTCCTTACACTTAAAGGCCTTCTTAATTCTTGGGGCTTTTGGTAAATGTGTTGTTTATTATATTTGGGAGCAATGAACCATACTATCAAATTTTCAAACTTAGGATGGAACTCTAAAAAGTAGAACTTCTTCACCTAATCTACATCTGTAAATATATCCCAAGACCATATATATCTTCTAATAATGTCAAATATTAAGGTTATATACCATCTAAGCAACAAAAGGAAGCCATTGAGTGATCTTATCAACCTTTGTATCTAGTTCTTCTATGAAGCTCTATGCATCAACTTTCTCAAAAGGGATAGGATAAGAGTTCCCCCCAATTTACTTATTGACATCAAATTTTTAACCTTAATCTTTAACACAAGAAATTTTAACTCTTTAATTCTTACAAACTTGTATCTAACAATATCTTTTTGTATTCTTTTTCTCACATCCTACATTATCAATCCTTTTCAACAAAAAATATCAATTTGAAATCTTATGCTTCTTGAATATCATAATCATCATGCCTTGAAGGGGATGCAAGTTTGAGTACCTCCTTTGTGTTATATTCACAATTTTATTTAGTCTAAACATAATTGACTAATGTTTGCATAAGGGCCTTCCCCTTATTGACTTGACTAGATGCATTGGGATGCCTTTGTGGTAATGTGCTAACAAGGTGGTCCCTTACCATATGTATTTTCTCTTTCTGATAGTCATGTTGATTACCTACAATGGGTGAAGTAACTTTGGGTTGTGAGGGTATCAATTTTGGAAGCATGATTCCTAGTGTACCCATATTTTATAGTAAAACTTCAAGTCTATGTATTGGGCTATTTATTCAACAAATGATCCTATGTATCGAGGATCATTCAATTTTCTTCTTGATTTATCATTACAATTTCCCATATTTTCTCTCTTCATACAGAGAGACAACTCTTCAACAATTATTCTCTCATGGTATTCATGCTCAAGCCCATACCTACCTCCACATTTCCTTAATCTATCAATAAAAAATTTATAGTCATGGCTTCTTTTATCATCAATTTGCATTTAACATTCCCTAATTTTCCTTACCAAAAGATATATCCTTCCCTTACTATGATATTGAAATCCCCTACCCTTATCTAAGAAGACAAAAAATAGCCTTTTGTGATGCTTAAAATAAACTTAGTCAATTTCATACATTTCTCACGTGATTTTTAAAAAGGAAACCATATTGGATACAAAGATGAGAATCTTGTGGGGTGCCACTTGTCCACTATATATCATTATGATATTGTATTTTTCATGCTATAACCATGCACCCCAATTGTGGTCAAATTTAGTCTCAAGAGAAAAAGAAAGAGGCATTAGAAACTTGATGACTCAATTAGATAATCTCCTCCTACGATATCCAAGCTTGTTCAAGATGGGAGTGACAAGGAATTCCTGAAAAAATGTAGTAATTGGTAGAGGAGTGACAAGGAATTCCTGAAAAAATGTAGTAATTGGTAGAGGCATAGTAAATATCCATACGCATAGTTCACATTTGAACTAGCAATATGTGTCCCTTAGGAACTAAATTTGACACAAGTTGTTTCCCTAATGCTTTATCCTATTCACTAGAAAAAATATGAAATAACATATGCCTCAAAATTGAGTACCACCTAAAAGTGTGAGATAGATATCCATAACTTATCATCACCTTATACAAATTATATAGTTCTTGTTATGTCAACCTAAAATATCTTTCAAATTTTTGACATTAAAAGGATTTAATTCATCATTCATAACAAGTTCCAATTGTAATGACCAAATAAATCAATTATAAAATACTAAATGAATAAAGCAATAAATCAAACTAAAACACAGTTAAATGATCACAATAATAGAGTAAATAAACAAAATTGAATTAAGCATGATGCAAACCTTGCAAACACACACATAATTCACCTTAGCACAACTTCATTGCTCTCCTCTATTTCACCTTGGGAGAAATGGTATGAATAATCTTTTCTCTCAGATTTATATTAAGTACAAAAGCACCTGCAAAATATGAGTATAGTTTTCCTATGTGATCTAAGATGAAAAAATGAAAGCTAGGATGGTTTGATTTATAGATATTTGGTGACATTGATCAACAATCAAGATAAGAAGAGAGGTTGAGAACATCAATGGTTGAGAATTGATGAGAAGAATTGAGGTTCAGTTAAATGGCTGCATGATTTTAGATAACTAATTGCATTATTTAATTAAGAGGATTGATTGGAGTGTTAACTCAAATTGACGGTTAGTGAACTGAATTGATTGCTTAGAGGAATCAAAGTGAGTGGGAGTGAAGTGGATTTGATTGATGAGTGGACTGATTATATTGATTAGTGAATTGAGAGTAAGTCTTAGTCAATAGGTGAGGTGGAATTTACATGAGTATTTAATAATTAAATAAATTTAATTATTTTTTACATGTGCAAGGTGAAATTTAATATAAAAAAATGATTTTATTTATTTCGGAAGAAGATAATGTTGAGAGATAAATGAATTAATTAAATAATTAAAACAATTATTTAATTTAGGAAGTAGAAAATGGATAATTAATTAAATAATAATAAATTATTTAAATTAAACTTTAGAATAGAAGAATAATTAGTAAATTAATTATTTAACTAATATAGAGGAATGGATAATATGAATTTAAATAAATAATATGAAATTATTTAATTATCAGGATGAAGTGAAAATGATTGTTAATTTAATTATTTAGTCGGAATTAGGTCTCTACACCAATAACCTTCAATTTTTATTGACCTTCGACCTATAATTTGACAACCATTTTACCTTATAGTTGGTATTATCCCTATGATAGTTAGGGTAATTCCACTAGGTCAATCTTCTAGTTTATATTGATTTCAAGTTGGAAGGAGTATTGATTAATTCCTTATTTATAGTAACTAGAACCCTATTGGCTATAGCTCTGACCTCTCTAGATTTTGGGTCATATTACTTGCACAAATATCCCAGCAAGTCCTCATTTAGGAAGCAAATTGGCACTATTAGCTTTGTTAGGTTAAACCTCCAAGGGTTATTTATAGGTTTAGACTAGAAAGACTTAATGGAGAAATATTCTTGAACATATCCAACCTATATTACATATATCAATATCCCTCACTATTCTATTGCATCTTACAAATAATTGTTTGGAATCACTTTTTCTAATCGTTTCTTGAATTTCTTAGGCATATCAAGCAACTAGTTTATTAAATCTTAGGAATATGGTCTCTTTGATGATGTGGAAGACATCAAGTTGATATGGGTTTTTCAAACATTTTTAAATTTTTAAATTTTGATAAAAAAAACCTTATTCATTAAAAAAAAAAACCAAAAACTTCTAAAAAAATAATAGGTAACCTCACTTTTTAAAATTAGCAAACACAACAAAAAGAGAACCAAGAATTTATATAGGAATGGCATAAAAAATCACATGAATAATTGCACAAACTCCACTACTTGTACTAGTTTCAAAAACCTTCTCTATAAAATGATGAAATCTTAATTTAAGAATGCACTTAACCTCTCTTAGCTTGAGTAGACACTGCTCATGAAATCTATTCTTTTGAGATTTCAAGCTATAGTAGAATAGAATTATTTTCCAAAGGGTGTGTGGCTTCGCATGTTGTAGTAGTGCCACATTAATGACATATTTTAGTTTGGATTAACTCATTTAAAACAACTTTCAAATGGGACCCCTAATCAATTTGGAAAGAGAAAATTAATGGTGAAATTGCACTTCCGCAAGTAAGAATTTACTCTTTGACACTTTTTGATATAAATGGTGGATGTATTACAATTTGAAACTATCACACTCCATTAGTTAGTATTGGAAACTTATCTCTTTGGTTGATAACAAATATGAGTGTGATTGTTAAGGTGCTTCAATTTTGGATGAGTTTTATTTGAGAAATTTGGCCTTTTATATATCCATAGAGTTATAGTTGAGATAGTAGGTAATACTCTATGAAGCTATATCACACATTGGCTAATGGGAATTTTGTTGAGAACAAAAATTATTGATGTGAAGATATTGTTGATGCAACGAGAAACAAGTACATCAGAATGTTCATCGAAAGTATTATGGAAACATGATCAATATTTTATTTCACCATCTGGACATGACATGGATTTGATTGGATACACACAACATGTGAATAATATGACACAAATGGACATGAATTAAAATAAATCTTACTAAGCATACACTCAAGTGAAAATCCAAAGAAAAGTGAAAGGTTAGGTCCCTACAATATTCATTACATATTGAAAAGAGTATTTTAATGAGGAGCATGCTCATTGATGCATAAGTCCAATGTGATGTAATAAAACGCTTCCACACATTATGTGATGTGATGTTTAGAGATGTAGGGCTAGTGAATTTGCAACAAAGGCTTAAAAACAAATACATAGTAGGCATGTGTATGCATATGAAAAATGGGTTGGATTTAGATGAATTGAGTGTGCACCAACTAATAAATTATATAATTTGGTACATCACAAATTTAGGAGGACAACATGGAAAATAATATCTAATGATGCTAATTATCTACAAGTGAGGATCTATAACCAAGAGAAGGCACTTGTCAATGTGAACAATCATTATTATGGGGTTGGTCAATCATTATGGAAAAGACATAAAATGACAACTTAATAGGCCATGAATAGGAGAAACGTGTCATTGGGGAAAAATAACACAATACATTAGGCAATAGGAAAAGAGAAAGAAAAGTAAAAACCATTACCCAAGGCACAACACACACAATGGGACCATAGAACCAATAGAACAAAGATGATGAAATACATATCAACAACTAGAAGCAATTTTTTTAAGTATCCAACACATCAGGCAACTAAACCAAGTACCATGTTTCATTTTTTTTGTTTCACCATCTCCTCATCCATGGGTAGTTTATAGTACTAGCAATCATCTATTTCCATTACACCTTTAATTAATCTTGGCTCATAAACATTAGTAAACAAAGTAAAAATACATCTAAAATCACATACTTGCTATACCTTTTTAGTTGCCTCCTCTACCAAGAGGATCACCTCAAAAGACAAGGTGGACGTTCTACTTCTTCTTCTAAACTATTTGAGCTCTTAGTACTATCCTCCTTGTTAGGTCCTATTAGGTCTCAAAATCATTTCTCCATTTCCTAGAACCAAATCTCATTCACAAGGCCAAGGTTATCATCATGCAAGTGAAATCATCTCATCAATAGAACAATGGATGACTCTACGCTCTCTACGAGAGTGGGTTTCATCTCCTACACTTTACGCTCAACATAGACTCAAGAGGGTATTCCCAAGGGTATACCTTAACAAGTATTGAGATCATAGATTATGAACAATAATTCAAATTAAATGATAGCTAAACCCAACTTGTCTACTTGGATCCAAAAAATAGATATCCGTTTATAGAAGTATAAAAAAATAAATCCCAAAACTTTATCATTTGGCATTTTCATCGACTGCCACATGAAGAAGGTGAAGACAAGCAAACAAATATTCGAGAAAAATGATATCTGTGTTTAAAAATGGAAATCTAAACCAATTTTCTTTAAAGGTATGTTATTTTTAATTATTTTTCTTCAAAAAAAATGTTTTAGCATTATTTGTTAACAATTTTAGTGTAAAATAGGTTTTTATATATATTTTTATTTTGTAATTAAAAATTGTTGATTTTTTAAATTTTCAACATTAATCAGGTGTTGCAATGGTTGAGAATCCAAATCCTCCTCCAGAAGGAAACCCTGCCCGGCCAAATCCTCATCCACCACCAAATCATCCCTTACAAAACCCTCCTATCTATGACTTAATCAATGACAATTTAACTGAATTGAGGAACATTTTCCAGTTACACCATAGGCACCCTCACTTGTATGCAATGAAAACCACTTTAGAATCAATAATTTCTAATCTTGAAACCCTCACCAACCAACATATTTCCTTTTTAGAGTGGTGAGAGGCCAAGAGGCAACAATATGTCTGTAGACATGTAAAATATACTGATTGATCCTATACACCTGATCTTGATTTTACTAACACTAGTTCATCTTGAATCATCTCCTTTGCTAATGTTTAATCGAATCATTTGTATTTGATTAAATTCATCACATTTCATCTCTTAATTAAATAAATCAATTTTATCTGATTAAGTCATCATCTCACTTTTAATTAAATAAATTAATTTATTTAATTAATCTCTAAGGCCATCTCATTAAAATGAAATAAATTAATCTTTATTTGATTTAATCTAACATAAATCTAAAATAATTATTCTTCTCATTCTTGATTTTTTTAAATCCTAAAATCTAAATCAAAATGTCAAATCAAGCTAATCTCCCTTTAAATTAATCAAATCTTGATTAATGCTAATCTTAATCCATCAAATCCTCTAGCTTTTGCAACTTGCTCATGAAAATCATTTTAATTGATTTATTATTTATCTCTATTTACTTTCAAAAAGGCATCAAAGAGGGAATATTCTTTAAATTCAAAAAATCCCTCCAAAAGGGTTTGTACATCCAACAAGGCAGTAAAACCTCTTACATGTCCTTTGCCTTGAGCCAAGTGGCATTAACTTCATTTTCTTCTCCCTCCAACTTGTCATTTCATCAATTTTAAAATTCCACCTAATTGCATTTAATGTGCACATTCACCAAAATGTGCTCCACCTTTGTCCACTCACATGTTGACAAGTGGCTTTTTGATATTGATTGATCTTTAGTCCCACATTCATCCATTTTTCCTCATGCTCCATCTTTCTCATCTATAAATAAGAGGCTCTCATTTGGATTTTGGGGCCACAACTTCATGCAACATTACTATCTTCAAGTTTTTGAGCAATCTCCATCCATCTTTATCCATTTTCATTTATTTTCATATTCTCATAGCTAGGTTATGGAGAAATTTCACCAAGGAGCATCAAATCTTCACCATTGATCATCAAGCTTGCAAGGAATTGTGAAAGGGCCATTTTCCACATCAAAATGGAACCAATTCCCCCATGGGATTAAGAGTTTGATCATTTAAATAGGATTTAATAACTTTTTAATTGTGTTTTTCATATTATTTCTTGTTTTCATGCTTCAAATGAATTTCATGGGGAACGATGTTTCTAACTTGCATATGGGACTAATGTTGTGTTTATTCTTCATGTTTGTGTAGGTATAGGATCACCATTCATATTTTGGCGCTAGAGGGAGGGAAAATTTGAAGAGTCTAACATGTTTTTTTGAGAAATTTTATTATTTTTTGAAGTTTTTGTGTCTACAGGAAAACAAGACCACTAACAGAGAAACTGCACCACTATCAATCCAGCGGCACTATTTAGCGATGCTGAAAAACTCCAAACTGCGATGTTGTGTTCTTCCCACCAATAAATTTGAATTCCAAACTGTGACGCTTCACCATTTTTTTGTCATCAGTCAGGCCAAACTCCAAACTCTATCACTGGCCAAAACAATGCCGCAATCACGCTCACTAGTTTCTCCACAGTCCACCGCTATCAGTCCCAACAGTGCTATATAACAATGCTGACTTCTTTAAACTATGCCGCCATCATAGACTACGCCGCTGGAGTTGGGTAAAAGGCAATTTTCAAATTAATTTCAACATGTGCTTCTTCATTTTGATTGCTTTTGACTCCTAACTGGTTTTTGGCCTCTGTTTCTGTAGTATTAACCAGTTTTTGTAGGTTGGCTTGATCAAAAGTGAAGGGAGGAAACAAAGACAAAAACTTCTCTATGGCATCATCATTTCATTATATCAAGTGTTTTTAAACACTTTGGGGAGAAATTATAATCCCTTTTCTAAGGACTCTGTCATCTTCATGCTTTTTAGGACTCAATAATTTTCGTTTGGGCTTAAAAAGAACAAAACAAAGGGATTAAAAAGAACCTTAGGAAACTTACTAGATTTTGTTTTGGACTTAACAATTGAACAAACAAACTTCAAAGTTGGTGCTTAAAAATAACTCACATTCTTGCTTTTGAAGGATTAAAATGAACATGTGCCTTTTATGTTTTGTAATCCCTTATCCAAAGTAATATCATTTAAAATACATATGCGCTTCCCTCGCACCTCACGTCGATCTTGAGAATCAAAAGGATTTTTGTGATATTAAGTTGTATAAGTGATTGCCTCCACACTTCAATTTGGATTCTTAAAATTGAACAAAGTTTGTGAGTGTGAGTTAGGTATATCGCGCGTGTTCTCTCTTTGTTTCTAAAACAAGGATCGATCGAACTACGGATGTGCTTGCTCACTTTTTTTTACCCTTAGAGGGCTTGCCTGGTGGGAAAAAGTAACCACCCCAGGGAACGACCCAACCGGGAACACGCTAAAGCCAAGCGACTTCCACCCGGTATATAAGTGTGGGTACTTGAGGAAAGTTCAAGTATCACGAGGATTTTTCTGACAAGAAGGGAAACAATGGTCTCTTTCCGTATGGATGATCCCCCATGAATGAAATTCCTATACTGGAACCTTTTGTTTAGAAGTCCAAATCCTTATCTATTTGTTGGTGCAAGAACGGTCATTCTGAAGCCGCCCCACATTCTTGTGGTTCTTGGTAGAGATGAGAAGTATGCCATGAGAGTTTCATGGGTACTAAAGCTTGGTTGATGGGTAGAAGTGAGTACCATGGAGGGGAGCCAGTGTGGTCAAGCTTTTAATCATCCGCCAAGAATAATCGCAGCTAGATTTATCCAAGTGGGGATTCAACAAATATTGTCTCTTAATTATCTATAGGGTTGTGCATGTTCTTGGAATTAAAACAGTTTGCTTGGATCTAAAACATTGGAAAACAAACATTCAACATGATCATCAAATTTCAAAACCTTTAGAGGAAGCAAATACCTTTGACAAAATCCAAGTGTTATCGCTTTCCCTAGGGATTCTATCCTTAGAGGCTTCTAAACATTTGAATTTACATCACAATTTTCTCTCACTAAAGTCAACAATAGGAAACTTTTGCCTTAATTTCCTTGATTTCCACATAATGGAATTTGTCGGATGAGAAGAAATTGGGACATTAGACATTTAGTTTGAAAACCTAATCAAGAAAGTGTTTGTGGTAAAAAGAACTCATTAAGCAAAGATAAGAAACAATTGGACCTCACACATGTTCTCTTCCAAATGATTTCCTGAAAGATCAAAATACGAAAACCAAAGTCCAAAGGTCTTAGTCAAAAATCTCACAAGAAACGTTTGTCTATGCTTTACGAATTTAGAGAATGATTAACCTTCAACTTTTACAAACATGCATCAAGGAACAATCCAAATTTGTATTCATTTTACTATTGTCAAAATCCAAGTCCCTTTCAAAGGTTTGAGTATCTCACATAGGAAGTAATAGCATGTTCTTCAACACCTTGGTCTAGTAAACAAAGGCCTCTCTAAGTCTCTTAGGATCAAAGTCAAAACACTCTCATCCATCCTTCAAACATCAAAATCAAATTCACCTCACAAACAACTCTTGGAAATCTTGAAAAAATCCTTTATGCTAAATTTTGGGCAAATCCTTTGAAATCAAAATCCTAATCATCTTGTTTGACTAGTTGTGTGTAGATGAATCCTTCTTTGCACACTTAGTTAAATTATCATCTTGTGGACAAGTTTACTCTAGGACAACATCCAACCTCTTAGAGTTTATGAGTTCATTATCCAAACCAAATCCAATCAAAATCAAAATCAAATAAAATCAATCCAAAATCAAATCAAACATCAATCCAAAAAGTCCTAAAGTTTAGTATCCTCTTCAAGGTTTCCTAAAGAGTTCCAATCATCCACCAATCATCCATGTCTCATTATCTCATCACCATCTTTGATCCTCAAAATATCTTAGACTTTCTTTTTTGTACCTAAAGATTAGATCAATCCAAAGAATTAGAGGTTCATCTCTTACATTCTTGAAAATTGATCCCTATTTCATGGTTCAAACTAGATCTCAACACAAGAAGAACATGGAAATGAACAAACAGACATCAACTTCGAGTGACTTGAGTCAAACCACTCCCGAAATCAATCCCATTGGATCTAGCAATCCCACACTCAATCTTCCTCCACTTCCACAAGATTCTCAAGAGGAAGGTCAAGTAGAAGACATCAGTAACAACGTCTTAGGGATGACACAAGATAAAATTATTGAAATCCAGTCCAAAATCCCAAAACTCACAGAATCGTCAATACCATGATGAAGCTCAATCCCTCACAATATATGCTAGAATTGGCTAAAGAAGAGGCTAAACTCCCTTCCAAATATGATGTGAGCACTCTTGTGGAGAAGCCTCTTGGGATTATGCCCCCAATTTATCCACACCCCCAATATCATCCACACCTCCATTTCAAAGCATCCCTTAAACCATCCCCCAAATCACAACATCCATTGCTCCAACTCAACCAATTGTCAACAAGGGGAGCTCATTGCTTCATGCACTACAAACACACCCCTTTGTGAACAACCAAGATTTGGACGCAAACACCATCTTGGGTCAATCCATCCCATTGAATCTGCTACACCCATATGTTCCGCTCACCTTTCATGACCCTAATGATCCATCATCTTTTCACGCAACACCGACATATCCTCTCAACACACAAACCTCTCTCCCTATGAATTCACAAGGAGAAGGCAGGCTATTTGGACCAGGAGGCATCTTTGACCCCTCATCATCATCATTCTCTCAAGGGAACACACCACCCATTTTCCCACCACTTCCACCTTTTCCATTAACATCCACACTACTCCTCAGTTTAGGGAAACCCCTTTTACCCCCCATCAATCAACAAAGTCAAAACAACCCCACTATCATAAACCAAAACATCATACCGAATCCTCCAATCTTGCCATAAATATCACAACAATAGATGGAAACCATCCAAGCAACATAAGAAATCATTGCACCATCCATAAATGTGGTCTCTCAAGGACCAAGCATATCAATCACACCATCCACCACACAAATCCCCACCATCAATACAATGAAACCTTTCATCACAACAACAAACACCATTCTGAATCCGCCACCACCACCGCCACCAAGACCAAACGTGGCCAACCAATATAGCATCACCTTGCAAGCAACTCAACAAGCCTATCAAAAGGCACTTTAGCAGTTCCAAGCTCAACAAGCACAAAACATGTAAACTACACAACAAGTTGCTCAACAAGTGCAAGCAACTCAAGTCACACAACAAGCACAACAAGCACAACAAGCACAGTAGGCTGCACAAGCTCATGATTATATGCAATCCTTGAAATGGAGGCACCGAAAACATTAAAACAGCTAAGAGGCCTACAAGGAAGACTCCAGTCCATCCGCCAATTCATAGCGCAACTAGCAGACAAGGTTGTCCCCTATTCTCATCTACTCCACAAGGGGGTAGCATACATGTGGGATGAGAAGTGTGATCAGGCCTTCAACAAGATCAAGGAATATTTACTCACATCGCTTGTCCTCATGCCACCAATTCCAGGCAAACCCTTGATCTTATACATATCAGCAACAGTGGCAGCTCTCGATGCTCTCCTAGCACAACATGATGAAAATGGGAAAGAGAGAGCTATCTACTATATCAATAGAACAATGGTGGGACATGAGCTGAACTACACATCCATCGAGAAAGCTTGCTTGGTAGTCATGTTCGAAGCATAGAAGTTCAGACATTATATGCCATCCCATCAGATAAAGCTCATCCCAAAGATAGACCCCCTCAAGTACCTGCTTTCTAAAGCAACGCTTACAAGGCGGATGAAAAAATGGGTTATGATCCTCATAGAGAATGACATTGAGTATGTGGAATGCAAGGCCATTAAGGGACAAGCAATTGTGGATCAACTGGTAGAGGCACCGATATACTCAGAGAACCCACTTGTATCAAAATTCCTTGATGAATCAATTTTCAACCTAAGTGTAGCGGATCATTGGAAAATGTACTTTGATGGATTCTACACACAACATGGGTCAGGAGCAGGGATCTTCTTCATCACCCCACAAGGGGATTGCATAGAAAAATCATAAAATTTGTCATTCCCTTGCACAAATAACATTGCGGAATATGAGGCTCTTGTCATAGGGTTGAGAATTGCAATGCAGTGGTAGATCATGGCACTCAAGGTCTATGAAGATTCACAACTCATAATCAACCAGGTAAATGATGAGTATCAAACAAAGGATGACAAGTTGACTCCCTATAAGAAACTGGTGGAAAGCCTTAAGGAGTTCTTCATTGATATCACATTTGAGCAGCTACCAAGAGCAAATAACAGAGCAGTGGATGCGATGGCTATGATCAGATCACTCCTAGAAATCCCACGCAACATCCCAAAGCAAGAAATCCTCGTAGAGCAGCTTCTCGTACCAGCATTCGAGGTACCAGAGTTTGAATTTGTGTGCGAAATTGTTGGTCCCGGTGATCCTTGGTACCATGATATATACACTTACCCGAGAATAGGATTCCTCCCAGCCGACATAACACAGAACCTCAAAAGAGCCTTTTTCAAGAATTCATTTCGTTTTGTCATCCTAGGAGATACCCTATATCATAGAAGCATTGAAGGGACCCTTTTACATTGCCTAAATGTTGAGGAAGCTTTGACTACCTTAATTGAGGTACACAACAATATTTGGGGTTCACATTCGAGCAGTATGACCTTGGCCAAGAAACTGCTAAGGACGAGGTACTATTGGCTTACAATGCAAAAGAGAAGCACATGATTATTTCAAAAGGTGTTTGCAGTGTCAGTAGCATGGGGATCTCATCCATGCACCAGTTTAGGAGCTCCACTCGATTGTTACACCTTGGCCCTTTTCACAATGGGGGATCGATCTTGTTGGAAAAATTACCCCCACCTCATCCAGTGGAAATAAGTTCATCATCATTGCCATTGAATACTTCATGAAGTGGGTAGAAGCCATTCCCATGACTTATATCATAGGAAAGAAAATATCAAAGTTCATCCTGAACTACCTAATTTTCCGCTATGGTGTCCCTCAAGCCATTATCTCAGATAACGGGACACCTTTCAAAAATCAGGATGTTCGTGACATATGCCAAAAGTTCAAAATCCAACATCACTTTTCCACTTTGTACTGTCCCCAAGGAAATAGCCAAGATGAGGCTACAAATAAGACCATCCTAAAAATCCTCAAGAAAATAGTCAATGACGTTGGTCATGATTGGCATCTCCAATTAAATCCTGCCCTATGGGCCTACCGAACAAGCATCCGCACACCAACAAGTGCCACCCCATTCTCCCTATTGAGATTGAGCTCTCGTCACCAAAAATATCGTTGCAGAATCTCATCATAGATGAAGAATATCAAGTGTCAAGATTAAATGAGCTAGAATTGTTGGATGAGCGGCACATGAATGCCTTAAACCATCTACAAGTATACCAAAACTGACTCAAGCAGAGTTACAACAAGAAGATCAGGAGTCAAAATTTCCAAGTCGAAGAATTGGTGCTGAAGGAGAATCAAAAGAACGTCCCAAATCTAGACGGCAAGGGAAAATTTAAACCCAATTAGTTAGGACCCTTCGTCATCACAACAAGCTATAAGTCAGGGGCATATCAGTTATCAACACCAGAAGGTGAACCTCTGCAGGAGCCCATGAATAACTCCCATATCAAAAAAAATTATGCCTAATCTTTCAGGGTATGAAACCAAAAATACAAAAAAATCAAAAAATACATAAAATCCAAAAAAAATAGAAAAAGGATTAAAAATAGTAAAGAAAAAAAATCGTCCTCTAGTGAAAATCACTTCGGTGGCGCTTTGGGCAAGTACCTTTGTGAAAACCTGGCAAACATGCGCCTTGAGTAAATAAGCACTTTTCATCCACCAAGATCTCCACAACTTGTTCTGTATCATCCATCCATCATGCTTCCATCATCTATCACACTCCATATCTTCATCCATCATCCATCCGCATCTGTATCATAGCTTGGTCTTGTGTTCATATCATGATCCCTCCTAGTACTACTCGTCCCATTCTCAAGGTCAATTTGTCCTGCCTTTATCAGAGTAGTCTATTGCATCATGCTGGGGGCATGTTCTCATCGAATCAAATTTGTGTATATTCTTGAAGTCTTCCCTAAAATAAAAAAATCCAAAAACATTCAGAAAATCAAAAAATCCAAAAAACATTCAGAAAATTAGAAAATACCAAAAACATTCATAAAATCAGGAAAATCCAAAAACATTCAAAACATATCAAAATCCAAAAAAGGTCAAAAAGTCAGTCAAAAAGTCAAAAACAGAGTCATCTTTTCGAACTACAGGTCTCTAAGCTCTGAACGTAGGCAAGGTTGGTCTTTGATCATCCCCTGAGATACTTAGGTTAGTCCTTTAGGAGTTCGTCATAATAAACTGGCAATCCATTAGTTCATATCTCATCAATAATCGAGTTTGTGTCAGTCGAACTACATGGTCTTTGCATGTATAACGTAGGCAAGGCTAATCTGTTGATCAGCCCCCGAGGCCCCTAGGATAGGTCTTTAGGTTAGTCTCTTGTCAAAATCTCAGAAAACCCCAAAACACTAAAAAATTGAAAATCAAAACATTTGTAAAATCTCAAAAATACCAAAAAAATAGCCTCAAAACATCAAAAACATCCAAATATTTGAAAAAATCCATCCATCCCATCTCGTTTTCACCTGCAATAAACATCACTCATAATAAACAGTCATCATCCTCAACCTTTGGTGAAATAATCAAAAACAAGTCTAGAAGGTTACAAGTGAAAACTCAAAATGTCAAGGTCTCAAGTCTAGGTCAGTAGGTGAACAAGTTGGTCAACTCTTGGTACTAATAGCCTATCATCCAATCAATCCCAAAATCATCTGATAACATCATGTCCTAGGATGCATCCTTCCTACAATGGACATCAACATCAGACATCACCGTAGTTTAGTCTTGGCTAGTAGTATGAAGAACATTAGCTTGTCTGTTTACTTTATCTTTGTCTTTTGACTTATCTTATTTGTGCTCATTCCAATGACCTCTCGATGATGTCCAAATAAAGGGATTGAGAGAAATGAATGGGGCAACGATCATTATCTTTTTATCTGTTGTGCTTGTTGGATATTCTTGTAATATAACCTTGGTCATGTGTGCTTTGTTTGGGTGTAGGGAGGATGTTTTAGGTGTCTTGTTGACCAAAAAGGAAGGCTCGCCTTTCTATGTTTTGGTCTGAGATGTTTGGAATATATCAACTGCATTTTAGATAAGGTTATGTATGTCAGGTGTGAACATGAGTAATCCTATCTGATTGTCGAGTCAAAGTCCATCACACTAGGTGCAACGCCATCCTGGTTCTTTATACCTTGATGCATCGTGCCTATGCGTATTATCTATTAGGGTTAGAAGCAGATATCTAACAGTTAAATGCAGATTTGATCAATAAAACAGAGAAATAAATCACACAGAAAATTAGAGTAGAAACAAGACAACACATAAAATTTAGCGTGGTTCACCCAATCCAGGCTACATCCACAAAATCGCAACCATCCAATGATTTTATTATCCAGTGCAAAACTTATTACAATCTCGCGAATAATCACCTTTTTCTACATACTGTAACCCCCATCCCAACCCCTTATAACAAGCCTTTTTGGAAGCTTCTAGAATTAGGGTTTTTACAAAGTCATTTTTTTTCTTTTTTGGTGACGACGCAAAAAAAATGGGATTTTTTTTTTCTCAGGGGCTGCCGCCTCCGAACCCCTGCCTGGGGCCTGGCCCGACCCCAGACCCCGGCGAGGATAGATGTCGGGTGTATAGTTTAGCATATATAGTTGCCACATACCAACATTATCAAACATAAGGTAAATAGCCCTTTTAAAGTCCCAATTCCTGGTAAGCAAAGCATCATCATCATTGTCATCATCTCTAATAAAGTAGGCTTGTTGGATTCTCTTATTTACTTCTTCCTCAGATTTGAGTATGCAATAGTAGCTTAATGTCTATGATAGCAAAATATTGAAGATAGTTGTCTCGCTAATAACATTTACTTACACATGAACTAGATAGCATAGAATGGAATAGCATAGAATGTGTGTGTGTAATAATAAAGATAGGTTTCTTTAATAGAAAACCAAATTGGAATGGAGGGATAGGATTAAAAGACAATATGAATTAACAATCAATGGACAAGAATGAAAGTTGTAATATGAAATAGGGTAAGGGAAAAGTTAGGGAAAAGATAAGGATGGATGGCCAAGATTGAATTATAAAATAATTCAATCAAGGGTGGAAATTGAATGAGACAAGAGATAAGATTTGGCACACAAATGTTGCTGGAGGAATTTAAATAATTATAAAATTATTTAATGTAGGAAGGAAAGTGAATAATTAAATAATTAAACATTATTTAATTATAGAAGAAGTGGGAAAGGTTGACTTTTTGAATTAAAATAATGATTTAATTCAAAAGTGGGAGAAAAGGAAAAATTATAATATATGGAAGAAGAGGCTAATGAATAATTAAATAATTAAAATAATTATTTAATTATAGTAGAAGATAATAATTAAATAAATAAATAAAATTTACCTAATTATAGAGGAAAGGGGATATTAGTGACGTAATTAAATAAATATAATTTATTTAATTAATCAAAGAAGAAATAAAAGGAAAGAAACAAATTAATTAAATAATTAAAATTATTTAATTAATAGAGGAATTATGACATTAGGCAATAATCAAATGACTAAAATTATTTAATTATTAGGGAAGAAAAGGGGATCGACGAAGAAAAATAGTGTTCGTAGGTGAAGGACAATTTTTAGTGTCTAAATTTTGCCCCTCTTTGATACAATGCAATTTATAGCATTGTGCCAAAGAAATTTAATTCAAAAATATGCCTCAGCATGCCATGGTGAAGACAAGATAGACCTATGCCCCCTAGATTTTTTTTTGCAAATTTTGAAAGAGTTTTGAAAAAAAAATTGAAAAATTATTTCGATAAGAAAATCAGATAGTGGATGAATGCAAGGATTGATGCAGAGAAATGTTAGTGAGAGGAAAATGTTAGCATGGAGTTAGTGGAGACAAATAAAGATTGATATTTTTGTATGCAAGGCTTTGCATTAATCATCATGGGGAGATAAAAATGTGCAAAGTGGACAAAAAACACCATCATATGAGATAGACCAAGGTGTACAAAGTCATTCCCTTGCAAAAAATAGAGAGTCACAGACAAGGAATATCCTAGCTCATACTAAAGGAAAAGTTTCCCCAATGTTTTTGCTAAGACAATCCACAGACAACAATCAAAGAAAAGAGTCATGAAACATCATTGATCCTCTAAATCCTTCATGGGACATCCTCAAGGTAGCTAGTAACATGACTCATAGACAAATCCAAAAGATAAGACAAATTCAACAAAGTCAACAACCATTTAGATCATTTGTCAATGATTGTTTTCCGATGTTTGATTGACTAATTTATTGACAGGTTGATTTGTTGACAGTGCCTGATTTTAGGAGAAGAAACATGTCATATAAGACATCAAGTCTAGTTTCGATCATGTAACCACCTATATAAGGAAAATGACAGAATCAATATATGACAATGTCTGGTTTCAGGAAGGACACATCCTATATAAGACAGATGACTGACTGATTGAATGTTTGATGTCGATTTTATGTTTAACAGATTGGGGAAATTGACTGATTTGGTTTAAGGACTTGTTGGATAGTTTGTCTTGTTAATTCATGCTTTGATTTGGGGTTTAGATGACTATTGGCATCTGATGACAATGCCTGATTTATTGTGATGGACTCAACAAACCTTAAAGGACTGACCTAGGGCCTCAGGGGCACATCAAATGATGACCTTGCCTATGTAACAATGTGCAAATACCTCATAGTTCGACAAATTGTGACCTTATTTTGTTTATTGCAAACTGATTCATGATTGACTTTATTTGACAAACCCTAAAGGACTGACCTAGTGCCTCGGGGGCTCATCGACTGATGGCCTTGCCTACATTATACATGTAGAGGCAACGTAGTTCGACTGAACTTTTACTAACATGACTTGACACTGACTCTGTTATGGGATATTTGAAGGTTATTGGAATGTTTTTGGGTTTTGACATGGTTTTATTTTTTTGAATTTTTGAAGTTTTTTGATTTTTTTGATTTTTGACGTTTTATGATTTTTTGGATTTTTGATATAATGATCTCCAATATTGAGTGTAGGATTGAGTGAAGGTGTAGGTTAAGTACTTACCCCCAGTCAGGTATAAGACCAATTTATTAGGGGTAGAATGGGATAATTTTATTGCGGGTGGATATGGAAGGTGAAAAGACTCATAATTTCAATCATTCCAGGTTATGAGAAGGATACCCAAGTGTTATTATGGATGGTGTGAAAATCGTGATGGTGAATTATTATGAGGGGTGGAAACTAGATAGAATGATGGTAGATGATGGAGTGAATGGCACCTATTTGCTAGGTTTTCACCACGACACTTATCCTAAGTACTACCGAAGTGGTTTTCACTATTGGATGAATTATTTCTATTTACTATTTGGTTGATTTTTTTGATTTTTTTTTTGGTGTCACCAAGATGCCTGTTTGTCAGGTTTTCATCAAGATGATGATTTTTTATGTTTTTCATTTTTTTTTGTATTTGTCAGGTTTTGACATGGCTCTTTGAAGCTAGGTGTGGAATTTGTGCAAGTGCAAACTATTGATAGGCTCTGACAAGGGTTCCCCTTCAGGAGTTGAAAGGTGATAATCTCATGATCCATAGACTATTATGATGATGTATGGACCCAACCAATTCAAATCAAATTTTCCAAGATTTTCTCACTTTGCTTGATTCTTTGGGTTCTCCATTAATACCAGGTCACCAATGTCAAAGTGTCGGGTTAAAAATTTCTTGTTATAGTTGTGATAGAGACGATTCTAATAGGCTTGTAGATGGACCAATGTATTTTGTCTCCATTCGTCTAGCAGTTCTAACTCATGAAGTCTAGATACCTGATATTCTTCATCATCAATCTACCCTTGCATGGATACCCTCAAGGAAGGTAACTCGACCTCGATAAGTAGGATGGCCTCAAAACAAAAGATGAGGGAATATGGTGTGGCTCCTATGGGAGTGTGGATACTGGTGCAGTAGGCCCATAAGGCGGGGTTAAGCTAAATATGCTAGTCATGACTAGTGTCATTGACAATCTTTTTGAGGATTCTGCTAACGGTTTTGTTAGACGCCTTGGCTTGGTCATTTCCTTGTGGGTAGTATGGATTGGAGAAGTGATGCTAGATATGGAATTTTTTAGAGAGTTGGTAGACATCTTGGTTCTTAAGAGGATGACTGTTATCAATAATGATGGATTGAGGGAAACCATACCGAAAAATGATGTAATTGAGGATGAATTTTGATATTTTTTTCTAGTAATGTATGTCATGGGGATAGCTTCAATCCATTTGGTGAAGTATTCGGTCACTATAATTAATGAACTTATGGCCATTAGACAAAGTGGGATGGATTTTACCTATGAGATCAAGTCCCCATTGGGTGAAGGGCCATGGTAATGTGATCAGTTGCAACTTCTGAGCTGGTGCATGTATTAGGTCTCCATGAATCTGACACTGCCAACATTTCTTGACGAAGAATTATGAATCTCGTTCCATGGTGGGCCAATAGTATATTGCTCTCATGATCTTCTTGGATATGATTGGACCACTAGAATAGGCTCCACATATACCTTCATGTACTTCATGCAAGGTCATTTGTGCTTCGTCGGTATCGAGACATCGCAAGAGGGTATTGTCAAGGGTGCATTGGTAAAGGGTATCACCGATGATGGCATATTTAGAGGTTTTGTGGATGAAGGTCTTGCGTTGATTGGCGGTTAAGTCATGAGAAATGGTATGTTCATGGAGGTTTCCTAAATGTCCTGGTACCATGGGGAATTAGGACCGAAAAGTTCATAGACCATCTCAGATTCAGGGATGTTGAAGGCTGATCAACAAATGTTCTACCAAAAACTCGTATTGAGGCACATTGTTTGGGATATCCAAGAGAGAATCGATGGTTTCCATAACATCTACTGCCTTGTTCTAAATGCAAGGGACCTGATAGAAGGTGATGCTATCAAATTATTTCCTGAAACTATCAACCATTTGTTTGTATGGGGTGAGATTTTCATCCTTGGTGTCATAATCATCATTAACATGTTGGATCACCAATTGGGAATCACCATACACTTGAAGACTCTTGATTTTCCATTTGATTTCCATGCAAAGTCCTATGAGAAGAGCCTCATACTCTACTATATTTTTGGTACATGAGAAGACAATCCTGAATGACTTGGGTATTGTGTCTCCTTGAGGTGTGATGAATAGTAAGCGTGCTCCAGAGCTGTGACTTGTGTGAGAACCATCAAAGTATAGCTTCCATGTCACTGGGGTGTCTAATGTGAATATGGAATCATTTGTAAATTTTGATACTAGTGGGTGATCTGCTTTGGTTGGTGCGTCTGCAAGTTGGTCGATGATGACTTGTCCTTTTATGGATTTTCTCTCAACATACTTAATATCATACTCACTAAGTATCATAACCCATTTAGCTAGTCATCCTATCAAGGTTGCTTTGTTGAGGAGATACTTCAATGTATCAATCTTGGCTACAGGATTTGTCTGATGGTTCAACATGTAGTGCCTAAGTCTTTGAGTGACGTAACCCACTGCAAGGCAGGTGCGTTTGATGGGACTATAGTTGAGTTTGTAACCTACAAGTGTATGACTCATATAATAAATTTCTCTCTCTCTCTACCTTCATCACCATTCTGTGCAACTAATGCCCCCAGTGTTGATGTAGTTGTCGATATGTAGAGTATGAGATGTCTTCCATCAATTGGAGGCATTAGGATGAGTGGTGCTAATAGGTAATCATTTATCTGTTGAAAAGCTTCTTGACACTTGTCTATCCACATGAATGGTACTCCTTTTCTCAACAAGTGTTGGAATGGTTAAAATTTGTCGACAAGCTATGCGATGAACCTATGGATGGACTGGAGTCTTCCCTATAATGTACCTAGCTAACTTATGTTGGTAGGAGGTTGCATCTCTATTATGTATTTGACTTTAGCGGGGTCAACTTCAATGCCTCTTCTAGAAACTATGTAGCCTAGGAGCTTTCCTGACATCATTCCAAATACACACTTCTTTGAATTTAGTTGTACTTTATACTCTTCTAGTATTTTGAAAATTTTGTCTTAAGACTCGCAAATGATCACCTCTTTTCAATGATTTAGCCAATAATTCATCCACATAATCCTCCATGAGAGTATACATGAGGTCATGAAATATTTTTGTAATGGCACGTTGGTATGTGGCCCCAACGTTCTTCAACCCAAAAGGCATGACATTCCAGTAGTGTGTTCCCCAAGGACATGTGAAGGCCATATTGTGTTGGTCTTAAGGGGCTATCTTGATCTGATTATATCCTGAGAAACCATCCATGAGGGATAGCATCTTGTAGCCTGTTGTCAAGTCCACAATTATGTCAATGTTTGGTAGGGGAAGTCATCTTTTAGACATGCCTTGTTCAAGTCTTGGAATTTGATACAAATGTGGATCCCTCCCATTGGTTTTGTCACTGGTACTAGATTTGAGATCCACTCTGCATAGTCGATCGATCAAATGAAGCCTAATCCAACAAATTTTTCAACTCAGCCTTGACCAATAAAGCAATTTATGGATGCATTTTCTTGAGTTTTTGTTTGACTGGTTTAACATCAGGAAATAATGGAAAGTGGTGAAAAACCAATTTAGGATCTAGTCTAGGCATGTCAACATAGGACTAAGAAAAATTTATTTTTCATTCTGTGAAGAAGGCTCAAAAATCAGGTTTCTCTGATTCTGTCAATGATGCTGCAAAGTGGACAATTCTAGGACTTTCTTTTGTGCCAAGGTTGACTTCCATAGACTATTTAATGAGCATAGGTTACTTCTCCTAGTTGATGGGAAGCATGTCCAATCCTCCATCCTTGGGTGCCTCAAAGAGGTTTTCACCTTGGATGCACCCTTTCTTTTTACTTTTTCATGGTCAAGAGGCACCTTGCGGTTTTCACCTAGAGACCTTTTTTTTTGTTTTGTCATTTTCACTTTTGCGAGTATTAGAGGGGTGGACAGACTCCCCAAAATATTTTATGTTATCCAAGTCTATGGTAAAACCAACTTTATGATCTCCACTAGGAATGCCTTCTCGTAATACCATGAACTCAGTGATGGCTTCATCATTCTCAAATACATCTAAGACGGGTGGTCCTTGTTGGTCCCAATCGATCAGTTGCGGGTACACTAAGGGAATGCCATCATCGGTATTTCCATGGTTCAATGTATGGGTGGATAAGGTAAAAATGGATGTATTTTTCAGGATCTTTGGTCAAGGTTTCAAATAGGTCAAGCTCCTTGAATGTCTCAACTAGGTCATAATTGTTGGATGTGTAAGAATCCCACTCCCATTCATTGGATTCAGTCTTGGTAGGGTAATCCTCAGGTGTATTGACATACTTTGAAGCACTTACTTCATTATTCAAATGTACCTTAGTACTAGGAGCCTTCATTTTTAATGATATGAATCCTTGCTCTAAGTTCTTTGGTCTTGTGGAGGGTAGAAAAGGTTCTGTCATCCCATTGTTATGCAAGCCAAGTCTACTGTGTCCATCATAGCATTTGCATCTAATAATTTCAAATCCTTTGCCATACTGCTCAATTGGGATTTTCCTATGTTCAATGTCCTCTTCTTCTCAGTATAGCCAAGTAGTAATGTCTTTTTCATTGATGGCTTCCTCACTTAGTTCTCCCCATTTTGTGAAGGTTGTCATGGGAGATACTTGAATAGTGACTTTGGGGTCCCTCTTGACTGTTAATGGCCTAACATATGAATTGGGAGATGTAAGTTTTCTAATGCAATAAGATGTCTTCATGTGATATTCGCCACACCCCTTGGCTTGAACCTGGATTTTGGGATAAGAAGGTGGATTTTTGGAGGTGGATGCTTTGGATAAGGTGGATGGATTGATGTAATGGGATGAGGCAGATGATGATGAAGCTTCCCAATTTATTGGAACTTGTTGTTCAAGCATCCCTCTTAGGTTTCTACAATATTGAAAAGGGTCTGGAATTCTAGCTATTATAATCTCAATGCCATTATATGGGAATTTGAGGCATTGGTGGTAAGTGGATGGAATGACTTTCATGGCATGGAACCATGGTTGACCAAGGGGGAGGCTATATGGAAGGTCTAGGTCCAAGACTTGGAATGTGGTGTCCATTGTTGCGATTCCAACTCTTATTGGTATTATTATAACACCCTTGGAAGAGCGTTCTTCATTGTCATAGGTTTTGATAACATGCTCTTTTTTGTGTCTACACATGCTTTAGAGAAGCCCAATTTATTAACCAATTTGAGGGTGCAAATGTTTAACCCCACTCCACCATCTACCAAGACTCGTTTGACTTTATGTTTATGGACAAAGACTTCAAAGTGTAAGGGATCATTGTGACAAGTCTTTTGGGTCAAATAATCTTGGTCGAAGAAAGTAACATGATGAGTATTAGCCAAGTATCCCACTATCTCTTGGAAGCGATTGGCATCAAGGTCAGTGGGAACAGTAGTGTCTTGTAAAGCTTTATCAAGAATGGCCCTGTGTTCAGGGGATATACGCAATAACTCAAGGATAGAGATTTGTGCGGGTGTCTTCCCAAAATGGTCTAGTAAGTTATATTGAGATTTGTGTTGTTGCTTTGGGGGAGAACCTTGTACAACTACCTTGGTTGGATGGGTATTTACAATGCATTCTAGTGAATTTTTGATGGTGATGGTATCGACGTAATCATTTGTGGCTCGAATGTGATAGATGGTGGTGTAGTCATATTTGGCATTGGTATAGTTGGAAAAATTGTTGTTCTTGGAACCCGAATTGGAGGCCTTTCCTTTTCCATGGTCATGCAACGGATCTGTAAATACTTTAGGGTCACTGTTAGAGGTATGTTGTTGTCCATCGACTTCTATGGTACCATTTTCAATGAGGTCCTGAATGATGTTTTTCAATTGTTTGCATGACAAAGTTGAGTGTCCTTTGGCATGATGATAGTCACAAAAGGTGTTGTCATCCCACCATGAAGGTTTGAATTACCCTAGGTCATATGGTTTTACCTAAGGAAGTATACTGACCTTAGATCGTAAGAGTTGTTTGAGGACTAATTCAATAGGTTCCCCTAAGGGGGTATGCTTGCGTCTTGTAGGAAATTTCTTTTGAGGTCTTTTTCCTTGAGTGTTTTGAAGGGAATTTATTGTTTGGTTGGGGACATGTGGTGGGTTGCTTGGTTTATTAGGTCCTTTAAGTTTGATTGTAAGACCGGTGTGTATTTCCTTTGCATCAACAACTTCGTCATTGGTGACATTTTTGTTGTGGGCCCAATATTTTTTCTTGCCATTTGAAGTGTTTTGGGCATTTTGTGTCTTGTTATATGTCTTAAGTTTCCATTTGGTGATGAGGGCCTTCTCTAGGATGGTGCCTTTTTCCACAAGGTTAATGAATGTGGTACAACAATGGGTTTGCAGTTGAAATTTTAAGTCTATGATCAAATTTTCCTCAAACATAACAATCTTTTCTTTTTTATAAATGTCAACAAGACAACGAATAGCTAAGATCCTCCATCTCTGGAAGAAAATTATAAAGGAATCACCCTCTTCTTGTTCAGTGTGACATAAGGTAGCAATGGTGATGTCATTTTCAATGTTAAAGGAAAAGTGGGTGTTAAACTTGTCAGCTAGCTTATCCCATGATCGAATGCCTATATGTAGGTGGGCAAACCATTCTAGCGCTTGTCCTGTGAGGATCCTAGGAAATAGTGTCATTAGATATATCTATTCGAAAGCAATGCCAATCAAGGCCATGTGGAATTCTCTCACATGCTCAATAGGATTTCCTTGTCCTCTATATTTGGGTAAAGTTGGTATGACATAGTGAGGAGGAAAAGGAGGCATGTATAATGTCCTATCAAATGGATATGGGCATAACTCTTGCATTGAGTAAGTCTTTTTGTTTGATAATGTCATGGTTTCCACTTGTTTTTGCAAGGCTAGCATTTGATTGGCTGGGACATTATATGGTGTGAGTGGCGTGTCCACGACATTTGCAATTGTATTTTTATAAGGACCCATGTTCATGTTTTACAATCCAATGTGTTGGGTGGATGTGTTGGTGTTGACATGTGGTTTGTTTGGAATGTTTTGATTTGGAATGTTATGGGTATATGATGGGATTTGATTTTGAGTTTGGATGTGTGGGATTTGAGTTTGAATTTGAGGGATGTGAGTATTGTGAGTTGGAACGTGTGAGGTGTTGGTATTGGATTACATTTGGAATGGGTTGGGAATGTGTTGACCTTGTGTACTTTGGTAACCATATTGTGTGAAGGGACCTTGGTTGTTTGTTGAGGAATGTTTACATTAGTACCTTGGGAAGTGTTGGTGTTTGATGTGTTTATTGGGGTCTTAGTTCCATGAACATGAACCCTTGTCCTCTTATTCTTTCCAAAAGGATTTGATGAGGAGGTACCCATAGCATGATATGTTCCAAATGGATTGAATGTGGTGCCAAAAGGTTATGACATTGATTGTGATGTCAGGTTGTGTCATGGATTGTGTCATGGATTGTGACATTGGTTATGTTCCAAATAAGGATGCATGGATTGTGGTGGATTCTTGTGTAAATCCTCCTAAAGGCATAGAAACATTCATTTGTGGGATGAAACCTTTGGAGGTAGAAGTGTCATGTCCTTGAATTTGTTTGTTTGATGGTGATTTTGGTCAAAGTGTATTCACATCAAAGCCATGAGGTAGTTTCACTCCACTATGTAAAAGTTTGGCTAAAAATCTTTGGGGGTCTTGTGTCACTATTTCATCTACCAACCATGCCACAGTAGGATTTTGGGTAGCTACTTCAACATCTTCCTCGGTCAATGGTGTTTGGATGTCTAGTTTCATGAACCTTGTAAAAGGATTTGAGTTTTGTGTGTTTGGTGACTCATTGGAAGAAAATCCAAATCTCATGTTGCTAGTGGGATTGAAAATCTCATCCTCATTGATGAAGTCCATTTCCTTTGTTTTCCTTTGTGCTCTTGTTTCAACCATAAAATACTTGCAAAGGAGGGGGTGAATGTGATATGATGTTTAAAGTATGAAAATGCAAAGGTATGACTATGACTAAGGTTATGCAACTATGTTTTTGGATTTTTCAAAGTATAAGGGATGTCTAATGATGATACCAAGATAAAGAGTCAAAGTGACAATAATTAAGATGTCAATAGGATAATGTCACTAAGGTATGCAAGATGACTATTTTTTGAATTTTTCAAGGTATAAAGGATGCCTAATGATGATACCAAGATAAAGAGTCAAAGTGACAATAGTCAAGATGTCAGTAAGATAATATCACAATGAGGTCAAAATATATGGTATGATTAAGACTAAGATATGCCAAATGTAATGCAAATTTGAAATGATGATGAAGGGGGAGGAATGGTAATACGACCTAAAATGATGACTAAGGTTATGAAAACTAAGCACCTTATGGTAAACTTAAGGTAAGGTCACTAACCAAACTAAGATAGCCAAGGTGACAAATCTAATTTATCAAGACCTCAAGTATGACAAAGACTTAAATAATGACAAGTTGACAAGGTGGTCTCAAAATAGCCTTGTGAGTTTAAAGAGCCAACCTAATTAACAAAGGACTAAATTGATTGAAAGAATAAGGTCAAGATAAATCTAATTTTGTAACTATGGACTATTCTAAAGTTTGATGAATTTCCAAAGCCAAAGCTTACAACAAGGTGTATGCAAGCTAAGAGGTGACCTAAAGTTTGACCTATGAAAAATGCAACTAATGCAAAGGTGAGGTAATGGATGGAATGAAAATGATAGGTCTGGTGATTGCAATTCTATGATCAGATGACAAGATTGTACTCAGGAATTGATCAGAAAGTGGAATGTTTCAAATTTCCCTAAAATTTTCAACAACTAGCAATTGTGTCATTCTGAGTGTCAGATGTAGTATTTGGGAATTAGTTGTGGTCTTCTGGTTTTAGCAATTATGGTGTTCAAGGCAGCAGTTGTGGTGAAACACAGTTAGTTGTGGTGAACAATTTGTTTTGATCCTAAGTTGACTGATTTTGACTCAATTTTGATATGATTTATTTGCAGTCTGAATAGCAAACCTTGTAAATAGTCTGAAAACACTTGGGTTGGTTTGAAATCTCCAAAAAAAGTGTGTTCACAATGTGTATGTTTGGAGGTTATTCACCTCAAATTTCCACGGGTATAACACATATCGAATGAAAAATCACACACATAAAGCACTTGTCTATCCCTAAGGTCAATGGCCAATGACGACACTCTTAGACCCACTCTAGGAATCTCCTTCGATGAAAGGGAGGGACACCCTTTTGGGAAAACCCTTCCAGGTTATGCATCACCTTTTGTCTATGAATGTGGACAAGTAGGGGCCTCCTGCAATGGAAGGATACCACAAATCACCCTCTCTATGGAAAGTTACTAGTTTCAACAAGTAACTTATGCTAAGCTAGGGATTTTCATCTCACATAAGGGAGCCAAATGTTGGGCGTAAAAGTCTTATGGGTGTGATGCTACACCCATGCACTAAGAACATCGCCAAAACTCAATCAAAAGGGTGGCTTCTAACTAGTTTGGTTATTAGTCACAACTCAGGGACATGTCACCTTGAGAGCATCTAGCAAGCCACTTGAGGCTTTAACCAATCCTACTAGGAGCATTTATACTCAAAGGTACCTCCCCATTCTGAATAGCACTGTACAGCTAACGCCTACATAGCATGAGGACTATGACGTTTCGTTGCATCCTTTTATATACCGCGGTGCCTGAGGGAAAAATCGGTTGGAGTCACCAAGGAGTTCTCCATATGGATGTGTCTCACTTGGTAGGCCCCTCTAAGGGTAAACAAAAGCAAGACAAGTATATTGTTTTTATCTCCAAGATCACACAAGGTGCGAGGAGAGAGCATACACAACACACTTTACTCACACTCTCATGGTGTTCATTAACCTTAATAAATCCAAATGTGTGGGTGATGATGCAAATGTTAAGGGGTGTTTTTAATTCTCAAGATCACCAAATGGTGCAAGAGAAGAGCATACACACCTCTAAAACAAAATGCAAAACCACAAGACAATGAAAACAATGGTTTATTTTAGGTCCCCAAATCAAAATGTGAGAAAAGACACTTGATGCAAAGTTATCAATTTTAAAGCCAATGAGTGTAGAAATGAAAGGTTAATTTTAAGCCCCAAATGAGTGTGCTATGCAATTTGTTGTAAATTTTAAGCCATATGAATGAATATGCAAGTAGTATTCATTTTAAACCCATGAGTGAGATAATGCAAATTGTTGTAAATTTTAAACCAAATGAGTGAATATGCAAGGTTATTTTTAACCAAATGAGTGTGAATGAACAAAATGAAATTGCAAAATGCGACAAGATAAACAAGTTAGCAAAATCAAATGAAAATGCCTCCTTTCCACCTAAGCCACATGCTACAAATAAAGTATTAGTAACCCAAAAAAAGCATTTAATGATAACAAAAAATAAAACAAGGATAACTTTTTCAAATCATAATGAAATTTAAAATTGTAAAATGCTATGGAAAGTGAAGACTTAGACCTACAAAACTTAGAAAAATATTTGTATAAAATTTAGCACGAAAAAAAGTTATAGATGAAATAAAACACAAATTTTAAGTGGGTTAACAATTGAATTTAAAAAAGAATAGTGAAATCAAAATAGAAATAACTTTCTCAAATCTGAAAGGAATTTAAAACCGTAAAATGTTGTGGAAAACTAAAACTCATACCTACAAAATCCAAGAATCTTGCTGCAAAAATTCTACATGAAAAAATTGTTATAGATGAGAATATCATGGATATTAAGTGGGTTTTTGCACTCTAATCTGCAAAAAAAAAATCTTACAAACAATCAAAAGATTACTTCACATCAGGTTCACCAATGTAATCTAGGGTAAAATTTAGGTTAAGGTAAAACAACATCAAAACTAAACCTATAAAGCCCTAAGCCAACAATAGAGCACAATCCAACATAAGAAACATAAACACAAAGTAAATATCACCTATTCCATGGTTGTTTGACCTCCATTGCTCTTCTCCATTTTGCTTGAATGTACTTGATGCCCTCAAATTTGAGTATGCAATAGTAGCTTAATGTCTATGATAGCAAAATATTGAAGATAGTTGTCTCACTAATAACATGTACTTGCACATGAACTAGATAGCATAGAATGGAATAGCACAAAATGTGTGTGTGTAATAATAAAGATACGTTTCTTTTATAGAAAACCAAATTGGAATGGAGGGATAGGATTAAAAGACAATATGAATTGACAATCAATGGACAAGAATGAAATTTGTAATATGAAATAGGGTAAGGGAAAAGATAAGGATGGATGACCAAGATTGAATTATGAAATAATTCAATCAAGGGTGGAAATTGAATGAGACAAGCAATAAGATTTGGCACACAGAGGTTGCTGGAGGAATTTAAATAATTATAAAATTATTTAATTTAGGAAGGAGAGTGAATAATTAAATAATTAAACATTATTTAATTATAGAAGAAGTGGGAAAGGTTGACTTTTTGAATTAAAATAATGATTTAATCAAAAGTGGGAGAAAATGGCAAATTAGTATGTCATTCAATAAATAGAATGAATGACCAACATCAAATTATAAAATAATTCAATCAAGGGTGAAAATTAAATGAGACAAGAGATAAGATTTGGAAATTAAATGAGACAAGAGATAAGATTTAGAAATTAAACGAGACAAGAGATAAGGTTTGGCACATAAAAAGAGGTCAAAGGAGGAATTTAAATAATTATTTAATGTAGGAAGGAAAGTGAATAATTAAATAATGAAACATTATTTAATTATAGAAGAAGTGGGAAAGGTTGACTATTTGAATTAAAATAATGATTTAATGCAAAAGTGGGAGAAAAAGACAAATTAGTAAGTCATTAAATAAATAGAATTTATTTAATTTATGGAAGAAGAGGTTAATGAATAATTAAATAGTTAAAATAATTATTTAATTATAGTAGAAGATGATAATAATTAAATAAATAAATAAAATTTACTTAATTATAGAGGAAAGGGGATATTAGTGACACAATTAAATAAATATAATTTATTTAATTAATCAAAGAAGAAATTAAAAGGAAAGAAATTAATTAATTAAATAATTAAATTATTTAATTAATAGAGGAATTATGACATTAGGAAGTAATCAAATAATTAAAATTATTTAATTATTAGGGAAGAAAAGGGGATTGATGAAGAAAAATAGTGTTCGTAGGTGAAGGACATTTTTTAGTGTTTACAGCTTCAATTTGTTTTGCTGTTATTTTTATCTTATCTTTTCGTTTACAATGACTATTGCTCCCATCATACCTACAAAAACAACACAAAAATGATTGTTATATTGATATTTATGTAAAAGAATGTACCAAAAGCATAATTTTGTTTGTATTAGACAAAATTCATGGGTTTTCGAACAACAGAGAGCATGTGCGGATCGTTGGAACGGTCAAAACGGTCCTCCATTTATTTTTCTATGGTCCCCAAAATGGATATTCGTTATGAATTCCATGCATAGGGCACAAAAGGTTTAGTCTTTATGCGAAGGGAATGGATATATGTTTTGTTTAGTATTTTTAAAAACCAAAGAATACATAAAACCAATATTATGTATTATTAATATATTATATATTATGATATATATAATATATATACTATATACTATATATTATGTATATTATATATTATATAATATATACTATATATTATATAATATATATAATATATACTATATATTATATAATATATATAATATATTATATATTATGTATGATATATTATATACTTGTAATGGCATGAATTTGCACCCTAGGCAAATTACCCATTCATTTACCCTTACCTTAGAAAATTTAAACTCGATGATGCAAATTCATCATCATCACCTTGTTCCTTCCACCTGGCCTCATCTTTTTGCGTCGTTGGAGGAATTTTTGTTAGGGACGTGCGCACTCCGTTTGCACGTCTGTGCACCGTGCTTCCATCCTAACATGATTCTTGCCCCTAGAATCTGCAGAAATGTTACATTTTTTATTGACTGTGAAAGTAATGTCTTTTTCCTTCCTTGATCAATGAAAATTAACTTCTTGTACCTCGACTTTACCAAATTCAAACTCACTTCTTCATTTTTCCTTCATACAATCTCTCCCATTCTGAAGCTCATTCTCTCATTCTCTAACTCTTCACACTTCATTCTTGCTTCTACACCATTATACTTGATGCTACAAGCTCTTCACTTAGATTCAACATCATACTCTTGTTGTAACACCATTAGCATTGCAGGATTATTAGGCTTCATCTTCTCTACGTGGTGGTGTCACTCTATCCCTTCCATTATTGGCCTTGAGTGCTCGTAGTTGGGATGGCAACATTGTATCTTTCTATTTGATTGCATCATCATGATTTTAGAGTAGCATTCTATTTGTTTGTCATCTCTATTTGGTTGTATCATTTCCTGTCTATTCTCCATAAATTTCTCTATCTTGTGGCATTATGGTTGTCCATGGAGGTGGGAAGACCAAAACAAGGGTCTGCTTGAGGCAGACCTCAAACACAACCCCAACATTTTTCTTCTTCTTCTGTGTGTAGGTACAAATTTTCCTCATTTGGAGCTAACTGAATGTTCAAAGTGTGGGTGGAGTGATATATTTTCCTTCCTTTCTTTGTCATTTTCACATTAGAGTAGATTCTTGTATTCTTGTTATATTTTTTGCATTTTGTTTCTTTTTTGCAAAACTATAAAATTCAATAGTTGGGTAGTTAGTAGGCATGTTGCACCTTTGATCTTCTTTATATACCTCTGTCTGTACGGGACGCCAACATGGTGTGCTAGAGTTTAGTTTCTTCACTTTCGTCCATTGGTATTGAGAAATCTTCTCTAATGTCCTAGGTATGTTATAGGTTTGTGTGTTGTAGGGTGTGAAGCCTTGCGACCTAATCTACAACCACTAGCTACATAGTCAGAAGGGCTCTTGGATATTTGGAAGTGGAATTTAGGTAGGCCACTATCAATTCCTGAATCCTTTGAGTCCTTTGAGTTAGTACCATCATAATACATGAATATGGTCTCATTCACGCATATTCCTCCTACTAAGTTTGCGAGTGCATCACCTAGCATATCATTCACCTTGTGGTACTTACCTTTGAATAAGGAGCCTTCTCCTTTATACATTCCTGCTCAGATCAATGAAAACATTGTGACTGGTATCCTAGTTGACCTGACAAGTAGAGTGAATGTTATAATGGAAGAAAATTTTCTTATAAACACCTTATATAGGGAGGATTATGAAGAGTCAAAGGAAACTCTCCATACACATGATGGGATCTCAGTCCCTCCTCTTGGCTCTATTTCTCTTTCGGTCTTGGTAGGACCCAGGGCTGTAGATACATCTTTTGTCATAATTATAGAACCTAACCTATTCAAGGTGAGACTAGGCATTCCTTGGCTAGCCTCTATGAATGGTATCGCTTATGTGGTTCATAAATATCTCAAATTTCCTTATGAAGTCTTTGTGCATGTAGTGCATGACACTGGATATAAACCACTAGTGTTGTGTGGGGGCTTTTCATTGGACCACTTTTGGACCGCTCCAGTTAGATCTCTCCCTCCAAGGAGAGATTTGTTGTATCATTCTTATGTCAAGTACAAGATTGGGAGCACAATGCCAAAAGTGAGTTATTTGGTGTCCCCCTATGTAATCTCTATGAAGAGCTCCATGATTATGTAGTAGCAAGCCACCTCTTCCGCTCAGAAAAAGGGGAAGGGGAAGCTTGCTCACACTCAAGTACCTTCTTCTTTTATGCCTTATGCTTCATCCGCTTCTTCTTCTCATCCTGTTGCAGTGTCTTCGACTCTTGCTCCCATGCCCTGCATGGGAGGTCTGATGGTACACACATGGAAAAAAGCTAAGCACCAAGTTTTTGAACTTCTAGTTTTGTCCATGGTTCCTAGACCCGTTGTTTATGGCAAGGGAAAGGGTCCTCATGGGGTTGCTCCTATGTCTCATCATATGTGGCCTCTTGTCATTCTTCCTCCTGCCCCTCTAGCAATGAATAGGAAGAGGCTTGCTTCCAAAGAACTTGTGTCTACTTCTCTACTTGTCGTTGTCTCTACTCCTGTGCTCCCTCATCTTGCTACTATTTAGGAGGCATTCCTTCCACAAGTGACAATTGTGGAGGACACTCCTATGGCAGAACATGAACCTCCCATCTCTTCTCAGGCTGTGACTTCTAGTGCTTAGAGCTGATGTAACTGGCTTGCTCGCAAGCGTAAGCACAAGAAAAAGGCTCTGACCACCGAACAAGCCACCTTGCAAAAGACGGAGGGGGAGCCAGTAGCTCCTATTTCTGCATCTTCTTCTGCTATGTCACTTTCTCCCGTTGTGTCCTCCTCAGTTCCAATTGCCTTTTTTCTACTTCTGGCTCCCCCAACAGGACTTGATGATACTCACCCCAAAAGGATGTAGGTTTTCATCGCTCCCTCCATGGAGCCTCCTCTTTTGATGTCCCTCCCAAACATCCCTCCCTTTTCTTAGCCCATAGACATGTCGAACACAACGATGGTGTATGTTGCGGCTTTGTATTTTTCCACCTCGACTTTCGCTTCTTCTGTGGAGATCCTACATCCTCCATTGAAGCGTAAGCTGGAGGACGACCTCACTGCAAGTGGAGGTCGAAAGAAGGTTCACCTTATTTAGAATTTGGTTCTGTCTTGGCTTACGTCTTCCTCATGATAAAGGCAACCCCTGGTTCCTCTAAGTTTGTCACTGCCCCTTTTGATGAGGTTGACAGTGGATCTCGGGTGCCTCCTTCTTCTCCCACCTGATTGACACATGGTACTCTGGTGAAGTGCATGTCCAATTCAGTGGATGATATCCTAGATTTTTCCTCAATCTTTACAAGATCGATGAATTTAGCCTCACAAGAGCTCAGTGGAGAAGACCTTGAGGGGCCTTCCTTGGCCCTTGTTGTAGGCAAGTCGGAGGGAACTTCCCTTGCTATCTAGCACTTGCAGGCCCATTTTCCCTCCCCCTATATAATGATCTAGATTGCGAATAGTACGACCTGCTGGTTGACGAGGAGTAGGGTGGTACTTCTTTATCTGTAAATTAGATTTTTTTGTGTTTGTGTTCTCCCGTGCTTGTCTTTTGTGTTTTTGATCCTGCCTGGAGGACCCTTGCTACCCTTGTAGATGCTTAGATATAGACACATAAAAATTTTCATGCACTTCCTCTATGTGTATCATCATTCTTCTATATGTCATGATTTTGCTTTTCAACAATTGGGGATGATGCAAAGCATTGGGAGCATTTAGGCCTTCTTCAATTTTGACCCAATTTTTATTTCATTTTATCTTTAAGTTCTTTTCTTCATGTTCTGGGAACTTTGGGGATTGATGATCGTTTGTTTATACACCATATTATATCTATCTGCATATATGAATATATCTGACCCCAAACTCTCAAATCCCCTTGTCTCTTGACTTTATCTCTGCTTGTTTTTGTCTATCTACTTCGTGATGTTGTGGTTCTTATGTGTTGTCCCTCGTGTGTGTGACAAAATTCCATTGGTACATCTCGTAATGTGTCATAGGGAACAACATCTCTGCCTCCCCTTTCTCTCCTTAGGATGTCACACACTTTATATAGCACACACCATCCTAAGGGGGGCTTCCATGCTTTTTTATTTTCAATAAGGTGAATTATGTGGCCAAAGAATCCCTTACTAAAAAAATTTCATTTTCCAAATGATGCATTCTTCAATGAGGACCCTTTAGTGAGACTTTTCTTTTGAAAATGAATTCGTAGTGAAAGAATCTAAAAACTTACCTTTGAATTTTTCTGATGAAAAATTCTAAAAACTTGCCTTTGAAAATGACAATTATTTCTATTGGATTCCTTGACGAAAGATCTTTAAAAGGATTCCTTGATGATAGAATCATTTGCAAAGAATGTCATGTCTTTCAAATCGGAGTATCCCTTTGAATGGGCCCCTTAGTGTCTTGATGGGTTCTCGATCGAAAGGAACCCTTTGGAAGCTTCTCCTTCAATTGAATGCTATGTGATGTGTGTCTATTTTGGATTTTTCACCTAACATGTTTTGTCTACAACTTAACATGTTGCTTTATAGGACCGAGAACCTACAAATATTCTTTACAATCAAGTTTTCCTAGCAGGACTGAGCACCTGTAAGGATCTTTCACATCAAACACTGTAGGACCAAGAACCTGTAAAGACCTTTCACATCAAGCTTTGCAGGACCGAGAACCTATAGGGCCCATGTTAAACTTTGTAGGACCGAGAACATGTGGAGCCATCTCTCTCTCTTTCATGTTAAGGTTGCCTTGCAGGACCGAGAACCTATGAAGCTGTGTCCTTTACATCTAGGTATGCAGGATCGAAGACTTGCTTCCTTGATAGTTAAGGTATATTCTCTTCAATCTCTTTCTTCTTTACCTCACATCCACTAGCACGTATGCTCGCTAAAGTGGGGGAAAAATATAATGGCACAAATTTTCACCCTGGGAAAATTCCCCTTTCATTTACCCTTAGAAAATTTAAACTCGATGATGCAAATCCACCATCGTCAACCTATTTCTTCCACTTGGCCTCATATTTTTATGTTGGTGGAGGAATTTCTATTGGGGATGGCATGTGCCGCACAAACATCCATGCACCACACTTTCGTCCTAATAGGATTCCTGCCTCTGGAATATGTAGAAATGTTATGTTTTCAATTGGATGCAAAAGTAACGTCCTCTGCCTTCATTGATTGACAAAAAATGACCTCTTACCTCCATTTTACCCAATTCAAACTCACTTCTTTATTTTTCCTTCATGCAATCTCTCCCCATTTGAAGCTCATTCTCTTGTTCTCTCACTCTTCACACTTCATTCTTGCTTCTATACCATTGTACTTGTTGCTACATGCTCTTCACTTAGCTTCAACAATGTACTCTCATTGCAACGCCATTGAAATTGTAGGATTATCAAGCTTGATGCAAGAGCATCTAGGGGTACAAGAAATCTTGCATCACCAAAAATATTTCTATTTTATTTTTGTTTATTTTCAATAATGGCTTAGGTGTTAGGAGAATAAATATTTTGACTTGCAACTTTGTAATTTCCCTTGTGGTGAAATTGTAATTGTAACTTTGGTGGGATTATGCATTTATAAATATTTTCTAAGGAAAATTTGGGAAAATACCCCTCTTGGGCATCCCATTCTTAGTGGGGACCATTTGGGGTGCATGGCTTGCATGTTCAATTGCATGCATTTTCATGTTTGTGCCACAGGCTTTGCATGTTGGTGAATATCCATATTTGGAGCTGTCGGAGCCATCAAGAATCATTGAAGCTGTCATAGTTGGCAAAGATCATTGGTCAAGAGCTAGAAACCCATATGTGGGTCATATATGTAATGAATAATTTTATATTTTATATTTGTATTCTTCTCAAAATGGGGCATTGGATTTCAAGGTGGTAAATTGAGGTTGTTTTGGAAACCAATGGTGGTGTTCTCCTCACACAATTTCTATATAATGATGCTTGCTCATTTGGAGAAAGGGGGATTTTGGAGATCAATTGATGGTTGCATACCCAGATGCTATCAAAATGATGTTAGAATGTTGAAGACATTATGTTGCAAATTTTTGTATGTATGAATCCTAGATTTTAAGGAATCCCATGAGCTTCAGTTTTATGTAATCATTTTATGATTTAGGCAAATAAGAATGTTGTTGATTTTCTTTCATTAAATCTGAAATTTAATGGCATATTGCAACCATCTTGCAAGTCTCTTTGTGTGTGTTTGATTTCAGATTTATAAGGGGAGTCTCCCTTCATCAATGGTTTAGAGTGGGAGTTCTTTAGAGTGTAGGCATAAGTGCTAATTAGAGGTTGTTTGCACCAAGACCTGAGGGTGGAGAGTGTGTGGATTTTGTTTGTAGATGGATGTGCAACCTACAAGAAGACATTTTTAGAGGGTTTAAGGAATTGAGGTTTGCATGGTTGTAAACAAATCATCGAAGGTGGTAGTTTACAATAATATTGGTGAATATTGAAAGAGGGTTTTGTAAACAAATCATCGAAGGAGGCAGTTTACATAAGTAAAACTTGAGGATTTGAAGATTTGTGTTGAGGCTTTATGAGGCCTTTAAAATGGAAAAGAGAAAGAAGAGAAGTGTAAGGAAGCTAAGGTAGCGGAACAACTTCCTACACTAACCTTGGGAGGAGAATAATGCATGATCAGTTAGCACAGACCAACATACATCCTATCAATAAATCGTATATAATTGTAAGGTTGAGACATATTTTTCCAACAAGAAGGACTTTTGTCATTGGATGGATTTTGAGGATTCCTGGACTTGAGAAAATCAGAGAGAGAATTAGAAAGAGAGCAAGAATAAATAAGATTTGGGATGATAGAATTGCAGCAACAAGTGGACGAATCAAGAAAAGAGAGTGAAAGGAGAAAACGAGAAAAGAGAAGAGTTAAAGGTCATTTTTATTATCCTTCTAATGATATTTTGATTGTAGGAAAGAAAGATGTATTAGGGTGTTAAACAAGTGGCACAAAGGAATAAGAAGAGGATGAATGCGAAGAAATTGATGAACCTAAAGTTGAGGAATGTCTATTGGAAGACATGAAGGATGAAATTATAGAGGTTTCAACAGCAACAGAAGATTTAAGTGAATGGAGAATGTTGAAGAAGAGGACACCAAAGTTGAAACAATAAAAGAGGAGGTAAAACTTGCATTTTATGAGTTAGTTGGTGATTCTAATTTGCTTATGAATTATGTGAATGGAATGGGTGAATATGAGGAAGCTGAAAGTTTTGTTGCAGCAGTAAGGAAGAAAGGAATTTTAGATTTTGATGAGGTTAGAACCACATCTGATTTGTGTTTGAATGATATGATGAGTTACAATGAAGAAATAATTGCAATAGTGAAATTTGTAGTAGAAGGCAATGAGGTAAAATCAAATTTTAATGTATGTTTTGATGAGGATAAGAATGTAGAAATGGATGAAGTTGTTGCAGCAATACATCAATTTGAGAAGGTCAAAATTGAGAAATAGGAAGTGAAGGTAAAAGAGGAGTTTAATAAAAGATATTTCTAAGAATGGAAATTTATTGCAGGGTAGAAAGGATGAATATTTTGATTGTGTTACTAACATTGAAATGGATGTAGAGGAGGAAGATGAAAAGGATGAATATCTTGATTGTATTACTGAAATTAAATTTTTAACACTGGTTATAGGACAAGGAAGTGATGGAGTTTGTTGAGGATTACTTGCAATCCGAAAGGGTGGTACTACCACTCAACTCCGTTTTGTGAATCCATATTCACAAAAAAACTTCCTATCCCATGCATCCGATGCAGGAGCATCTAAGGGTACTAGCAATATTGCATCACTTAAAATATTGCTATTTTAATTTTGTTTATTTTCAATAAGGGCTTAGGGGTTAGGAGAATAAATATTTTGATTTGAAACTTTGTAATTTCCCTTGTGGTGAAATTGTAATTGTAATTTTGGTGGGAATTATGCACTTATGAATATTTTCTAAGGAAAAATTGGGAAAATACCCCCATTGGGCGTCCCACTCTTGGTGGGGACCATTTGGGGTGCATATGCTTGCATGTTCAATTGCATACTTTGCATGCATTTGCATGTTTGTTCCACAAGCTTTTCATGTTACTACATGTCCATATTTGGAGCCGTCGAAGCTACCGAGAATCATTGAAGGTGTCATAGTTGGAAAAGATCATTGGTCAAGAGATAGGTGCCTATATGTAGGTCATATTTGCAATGAATAATTTTATATTTTATATTTTTATTCTTCTCAAAATGGGGCGTTGGATTTCAAGGTGGTAATGGAGGTTTTTTTGGAAACCAATGTGGTTTTCTCCTCACACAATTTCTATATAATGATGCTTTCTCATTTGGAGAAAGGGGGATTTTGGAGAGTTGGTGGTTGCATACCCAGATGTTGTCAGAATGATGCCAGAATGTTGAAGACATTATGTTGCAGATTTTTGTATGTATGAAGCCTGGATTGTAAGGAAGCCCATGAGCTTCAGTTTGATGTAATCATTTTATGATTTGAGAAAATAAGAATGTTGTTGATTTTCTTTCATTAAATCTGAAATTTAATGGCATATTGCAGCCATCTTGCAAGTCTCTTTGTGTGTGTTTGATTTCAGATTTGTAAGGGGAGTCTCCCTTCATCAAGGCTTCATCTTCTCTATGTGGTGGTGTCACTCTATCCCTTCCGCTATTGGCCTTGACTGCTCGTAGTTGGCAATGTAACATTGTATCTTTGTGTTTAATTGTATTATCATGCCTTTAGAGTAGCATTATGTTTGTTTATGCTCTATATTTGGTTGTATCATTTCCTTTCTATTCTCCATTTATTTATCTATCTTGGGAATTCTAGCCATTTGTGGAAGTGGGAACACCAAAATATGGGTTTGAATGAGGTAGACCTCATACACAGCTTGAACATTTTTCCTATTCTTTTGTGTGTATGTACAGGTTTCTCTCCTTTGGAGCTAACTGAAGATTCAAAGAGTGGGTGGAGTGGTATCTTTTCCTTCCTTTCTTTATCATTTTTGAATTAGAGTATATTATAGTATTCTTCTTGTTATATTTTATGCTTTTAGTTTCTTTTCCTCAAAACTGTAAACTTCAACAGTCAGGTAGTTAGAAGGCCTATTGTGCCTTTTGTCTACTTTTCAGACCTTTGTTCGTACAGGATGCCAATGCCTACTTGGGACGCCAATGTGGCATGTTGGAGTTCGATTTCCATGCTACCATCCATAGACAACGAGTAGTATGATCTATATTCTGAAGCCTTTGAGGCCGACTCACTTGATTATGATCAAACCTATCTCTAGTAGAAGGGAAACAATGCAATGCTTGCCCTTCCTTTTTAGCCTCTATCTTCCTCCATTCTAATCTATCTAGTCAACCCGAGGTAGTTTAGGATAGTTCGTTCCTTGGGACTCTCCCATGACTTGGAGTCTTGGGGGTGACAAATTCCCCTACTCTACAATACTATATAGTATATAAATTATATAATATATATTATATACACTGTGTTATAATATATAAAGTGAGAGAGAGAGGGAGAGAGAGAGTTATCTAGGTAGGTTGGGAGGGAGAGACCTAAGAGAGAGAGAGGGAGTGAGAGAGAGAGTTATCTAGGTAGGTTGGGAGGGATAGATGGAGGGAGAGACTAGAGAGATAGAGAGAGAGAGAGGGGAGTGAGAAAGAGTTATCTAGGTAGGGTAGGAGGGAGAGACTTGAGAGAGAGAGAGCATGTGGAGACTGTTGGAATGGTCAAAACGGTCCTCTGTTTGTTTTTCTATGGTCCCTAAAATGGATATCCATTTTTTTTAGTATTTTAAAAAATCAAAGAATACACAAAACCAATATTATGTAGTATTAATATATAATATATACTATATATTATTTAATATATACTATATATTATATAATATATACTATATATTATATAGTATATAATATATTATATACTATATAATATATTATATAATATATTATATAGTATATATAGTATATAATATATTATATAAGATATTATATATTATATGTAAGGAAGCTAAGGTAGCAGAACAACTTCCTACACTAATCTTGAGAAGAGGATAATGCAAAAAATTTACAGATCTTTAACAGTTATAGAAACTTAAATAGAAATAACCAAAAAATATCGTGCATACCACAACACAGTGATTTACGTGGGGAAAACCCTTTTGAGAGGAAAATACCACACTCCAAAATCCATCCAATGTATTATTCAAAAATCACAAAGATTACAATATACTTGTAGAGAAAGTTTCTCATAAGAGTATCACCAACCAGAGATCCAAAGGCAACACGACCACTATCAGACTCTCATAATACATCACAATACACAACCATAATACAACGCCCTCATAAAATAGGGTTGCCTTCTAGGGAAAGTCAAGCTAATAAAATATCGATCATCCGAGCTAAGACCTAATGATGAACGATCCAGATTTACAATAATTAAATATGAATAAAATTTTCCTTTCAAGGGCGCTGCCCTCAAACCCCCATTGGGGCATGCTGCCCCTAAACCCCCACTGAGGCACGCTACCCTCAGACCCCTCGCAAGGGGAGAAACACCCCTGTGTCCCCCGTCATCATCGTATGAATAGTAAATTATGTATAAATGGTAACTTATGTAATTGCAAGGTTGAGACACATTTTCCCAACAAATCTCCCACTTGTCGAACACCTTGCAAAAGTGATGGGAGGGTGTATAAACATCATCTCTTAATTGCTAGGGGTCGAAAGGGCCATAGTCTCTGAACACCATCTAAAATTCTCTATGCTTACAGGTTTATTTAAAGAATTAGCAACATTCATCAAAGGCTCTACCTTAACTAGCTTTACCCTGCCATCTTCAGCCATATCTCTAACAAAATGATATTGTGCATCAATGTGCTTGGTCCTTGCATGAAATGTCGGGTTCTTGGCTAGACATATCACACTCTGACTATCACAATAAATTGTCATTGCACTTTGTTTTATCCTAATACTTGAACACAATCTCTTAAGACAAATGGATTCTTTACAAGCATGAGTAGCTACCATATACTCTACTTCAATAGTGGACAAAGAAACCACAACCTGTCGCTTACTCATCCAAATAGTCACACCACCAAATAAAGTAACACATAAGCATTCTTGGATCATCTGTTATCAACATCGCCTACCTAGTTTGAATCCACATAACCATGAATATAAATGGAAATATTATCTTCAGTCATATTACTATGATAACATAAGGGATAATCTAAGGTACTGCACAAATATCTGAAGACTCTTTTAACTGCATCATAATGAACTCTACCGGGATTAGACATATATCAAGAAAGAACTCCCACTACTTGGGTAATGTCTGGTCTTGTACAAACCATAGAATACATCAAACTTCCAACTGCACTCTGGTAAGGCACTCTACTCATGTCTTCCTCTCTGATGGGGATGTTGGATAATTTGAAATAGATAACTTTATTCTAGTTGAAACAAGAACACACAATGGTCTACAATCCTACATATCAAACCTCTATAAAATTGAATTGACATACTTACTTTGGCCAATCCATAGCTTTCTATTTACTCTATCTCTTTTAATTCCCATCCCAAGAATGTGTTTAGATGCACCAAGATCTTTCATTTCAAATTTAGCAAGTTGAGATTTCAGTTTTGAAATCATACCTTTCCCTCTACCAATAAATAACATATCAACATATAATTCAATAAATAGGAAACGATCACCATCAATTTTATAATAAACACAATGATTTGATTTAGAATGCTCAAATCCCAAACTCAACACATATGTATCAAATTTATGGTACCACATCCTAGGACTCTATTTTAAGCCATACAAATATTTCTTTAATTTGAAAACCAATTTACTTTTACCTTTCACCATGTAGTGCTCTGGTTGTGTCATATAAATATCCTCCTCCAAGTCACCATAAAGGAAAGCAGTTTTCAAATCCATTTTCTGAACCTCTAAATCATAAACAACAACAATAGAAAGCAAAAATATAATGGATGCCATCTTTGCAATAGGATAAAATATCACACCATAATCAACACTCTCAACTTGATAGTAACCTTTTGCAACCAACCTCACTTTGTACTTCTCAATACCTCCATTTGTACAAATCTTTTTATTGAACACCCATTTGCAACCAATAGGTTTTCATCCTTTAGGAAATGGTACAAGATCCCATGTATCATTCTTTTTCAAAGGTTTCATTTCTTCATCCATGGAAATCTTCCATGATTTTGCATCATTCATACAGGTAATGCCTCTCCTATCGATCTGGGTTCATTTGGATGTTAGTATTCAAAGAAAAAATACATCTCCAATCATCAGGTGAATACCTTTCAGGTGGTTTTCTATGGCTTGTAGACCTATGGACAAGCTGAGTTGGAGTTTCTTCCTCCTCTTCTGAAGATTCAAAGCTAGATGAGTTCTCCTCAACTTCTTATCTATCTGTAGTCCTCAATTAAAATTTCTCATGTGTAGAAGGAAATTGAATCACATCTTCTTGTTTACTTTGTTATGGCCGCAATATAATAGAAGAAGGCTTAGTTTCTCTAAAAATAACACTTCTATTATGTATTACCTTATGTACAATAGGATCCCAAAGCTTGTATCCTATCACACCATAACTATATTCGATGAATATACATTTAACAACCTTGTTCTCCAACTTTGTTGCTTCTCCTTTGACACATGTGCATATTCCTTGCAAACAAAAAATATAAGATGTCTTAATGAAGGCTTGTGGACTGACCATGCCTCTATAGGTATCTTATCAACAAGAGCTGATTTAGGAGATCTATTAATCAGGTAACAAGTAGTGGCAACAACTTCAGCCTAAAACCTTTGTTCGAGACCAACACCACTCAACATACTCCTAGCCTTCTCCATCAGTGTCATGTTAATTCTTTCTACAACTCCATTTTGCTATGGAGAATATGGAGTTGTCTTTTGTCTATGAATACCACAATTTTTACAGAATTTATCAAAATCATTATATAAAAATTCACTACCATTATCAATCCTCAAACATTTTATTTTCTTTCCAGACTGCAACTCAACCATTGCTTTAAATTCTTTAAATCAACTAAAAACTTCATATTTACTCTTTAGAAAGTATACCCATGTCCTTCTACTATAATCATCAATAAATAAAAAATAATATGTGGATTTTCTAATTGAAGGAAAATCTACAATACCAAACACATCAGAATGAATAAGATCCAATACACCACAAGATTTATGAGAAATCGAGTAAAAATGAACATGGTTTCGTTTTCCATAAATGCAATGCTCACATAAATTAAATTCAAGATTACAATCAGACAACCCTTCAACAAGGTTTTTATTTTTCAAGGTCCTTAGACCCTTTTCTCCAATGTGGCCAAGTCTTTGGTGCCATAATATAGTTTTCTCTGTAGGTAACTTTGATTCAAAAGAAAGAGAACCCTTGGGTACACAAAATCCATGACCATCTACTGAAGGTGAAACCCTCACTTTTTCCACAAACTTGCTTTTCACAGAAGTACTATTGCACTCAACAATGCATGAATCAAGCTTATACAATGTGCGATATTTGATACCTCTAGCAATCACCATAGCACCTTTGACCATCTTGCATCCTACATCATAAAATACTACCTACACACCTGCATCTATTAGTTTGCTCACAGATAAAAAATTTAGTGCTAAACCAGGGATATGCAACACACCATTAATCATTTTTATTTTACCATAAAAAAACTCGATTTTAACTTTACCATGACCAACAATGTTTGAATAAGAATCATCACCTAAGTACACCTTACCTCCATCAAATTCTTCATATTTAGAAAAATAATCTCTATTAAAGGTCATATGGAAAGACACATTTGAGTCAATTAACCATGCATCATTACTTGCATGAGTTGCCAAAGCTGCAATGAATGCATCGCCATATTCCTTCTCAGACTCATAATTAGAATCAACTTTCTTCTTTTATTCTTCTTTTATTCTTTGTAGTTCTTATGAACATGTCCAAGCTTACCATAGTTCCAACAAATAGCTTTGGACTTTCTTGGATATTTGGATCTCCCATTGGACTTGGATTTATCATGCTTCTCATTCTTATTTCCTTTTTCCTTAGGTATTTCATGAAAATTTAGGCCCTCCTTGGAACTGATGGATACCTTCCTCCTCATCTCTTGAGAAAGCAAAGAACCGACCACATCTTCAGTCTTCAATATAATGGAAGCACTCTCAATAGCCATAACAAGAGAATCCCATGAATCAGGAAAAAAACAAAGCAAGATCTGACATTTCTCCTCATCCATTTTGACACCAACTAATGCCAATTGAGCCACCAACACATTGAATGCTTCTAGGTGGTTTTTAATTCATCCATCCTCTTCCATTCTTAAGGAATACGATTTCTTCCTCAAGAAAATCTTGTTTACTAAATATTTAGCTTGATACTTCTCACTAAGCTTCTTCCATAGTTTCTATGTAGAGGTCTGTACGTGGACATTGATTAAAATAGAGTTTTCCAAGCACAATCTGATTAGACCCTTGGTTTTACGATCCATAACATCATATTGAGCAACCTGAGTATGATCTATAGGCCTTGAAACATTCTCATCAAAAACATCCCATAGATCTCGATCTCTCAATAGATCCTCCATCTTCAGCTTCCACATTTCAAAATTATTTCCATAAAATTTATCCACCTCTATTCTCCCTAATGAATTTTCCATCTGAAAATTCCTACAAGATCACAAAGTATCTTTTGCACAAGCTCCCACTCAAATTTGGATTAGTTCAAAAAACCCAACAACCCACAACTGAAACCAAAAGTGATTAGGCTATGATACCACTTGTAAAGAAGCTAAGGTAGGGAAACAACTTCCTACACTAATCTTGAGAGGAGGATAATGCAATAATTTTATAGATCTTTAACAATTACATAAACTTAAACAAAAATAACCAAAAATATCGTGCATACCACAAAACAATGATTTACATGGGGAAAACCCTTTCGAGAGAAAAACCCCACACTCCAAAAGTCGCCCAATATATTATTCATAAATCACAAAGATTACAATATACTTGTAAATCAAGCTTCTCACAGTGAGTATCACCAACCAAAGATCCAAAGGCAACACGACTGCTATCAGACTCTTAGAATACATCATAATACACAACCGTAATACACCCTCATAAAATAGGTTTTCCTTCTAGGGAAAGTCAAGCTAATAAAATATCGGCCATTAGATCTAAGACCTAATGATGAATGATCCATATTTACAATAATAAAATATGAATAAAAATTTCCTTTCAGGGTGTTGCCTTTAAACCCCCACCAGGGCGCACTGCCTCCAAACCTCTCATGGGGGGAAACCCCCTATGCTCCCCCCATTGTTGTCGTATGAACAATACCTTATGTATCAACAGTAACTTATGTAATTGCAAGGTTGAGACACATTTTCCCAACATTATATAATATTATATATTATATACTATATAGTATATAAATTATATTATATATACTATGTTATAATATATAGAGTGCGAGAGAGAGAGGGGGAGAGATTTTATCTAGGTATTATGGGAGGGAGAGACCTACGAGGGAGGGAGAGAGAGAGTTATCTAGGTAGGGTGGGAGGGCGAGACCTAAGAGAGAGGAGGGAGTGAGAGAGATAGTTATTTGGGTTGGCTCTCTCTCAAGTCTCTCCCTCCCTCTATCCCTTGCACCCCACTCTCTTTCTCTCTCAAGTCTCTCCCTCCCTCTATCGCTTCCACCCCCTCTCTCTCTCATTCATATCTCTCTAGTCTTTCCCTCCCCCTATCCCTCCCACCCTACTTAGATAACTCTCTCTCTCTCTCAGGTCTATCCTTCCCACCCCTCTCTCTCTCTCTCAAGTTGCTCCCTCTCTTTATTGTAAGGAAGATAAGGTAGAAAAACAACTTCCTACACTAATCTTGAGAGGAGAATAATGCAAAAAATTTATAGATCTTTAACAGTTACATAAACTTAAACAAAAATAAACACAAATATCATGCATACCACAACACAGTGATTTACGTTGGGAAAACTCTTTCAAGAGAAATACCCCTCTAAAAGTACCCTCTATGATGACGTATCAACAGTAACTTATGTATTTACAAGGTTGAGACATTTTCCCAAAAAATCTCCCACTTGTCAAACACCTTGCAAGAGCAACCAGAGGGTGTATAAACATCATCTCTTAATTGCTAGGAGCCGAGAGGCCCATAGTTTCTGAACACCATCAAAACTTCTCTATGCTCACAGGCTTAGTTAGAGAATCAACAACATTCATCAAATTCTCTACCTTAACCAACTTCACCTTGCCATCTTTGACCATATCTCTAACAAAATAATATTGTACATCAATGTGCTTGGTCTTGGCATGAAATTTTAGGTTCTTGGCTAGATACATCGCACTCTGACTGTCACAATAAATTGTCATTGCACCCTTTTTAATTCCAATATCTGAACACAGTCTCTCAATCCAAATGGCTTCTTTACAAGTATGAGTAGCTACCATATACTCTACTTGAGTAGTGGATAAAACAAGCACAACCTATCACTTACTCATCTAACTAATTGCACCACCAAATAATGCAAACACATAAGCACTAGTGGATCGTATGCTATCAATATCACTTGCCCAATCAGAATCCACATATCCATGAATATAAAGGGAAATATCATCTTCAGTCGTATTAATATGATAACATAAGGAATAATTTGAGGTACCACAAAAATATTCGAAGACTCTTTTAACTACATGTCAATAAACTCTACCAAGATTAGACATATATCTAGAAAAGCTACCCAATATATTATACAGAAATCACAAAGATTACAATATACTTGTAGAGCAAGCTTCTCACAAGAGTATCACCAACCAGAGATCTAGAGGTAACATAGTCACTATTAGATTCTCGAAATACATCAATACACAGTCGTATTACAATGCCCTCATAAAATGGGGTTGCCTTCTAGGGCAAGTCAAACCAAAAAAATATTGACCATTAGATATGAAACCTAATGATGAACAATCCAAATATACAATAATAAAATATGCATAAATGTGGCTTTTGGGGGCATCGCCCCTGAATCCCCACTGGGGCGCGCTTCCCCCGGACCCCCAGCTAGGGGGGATGAGCCCCCGAGATCCTCATAGGGGGGTACCCCCCTACGCTAACGTATCAATAGTACCTTATGTATTTGAAAAGTTGAGACATATTTTCTCAACATTTATCCCTCCCACCCCCTCTCTCTCTCTCGCTCTCTCTCCCACACTAATTAGATAACTCCCTTCTCTTTCTCTCCCTCCTTTCCTCCCTCTATCCCTCTCTCTTTGTCTCTCCCTCCCTCCTCTCTCTCTCTCACTCCCTCCTCTCTCATAAGTCTTTCCCTTCCGCCCTACATAGATAAATTCCTCTCTCTCTCACTCCCTCCTCTCTATCAAGTCTCTCCCTCCCACCATACCTACGGAGTTGATGACTGCTCGACTATCTCTGATGACTTTGTCTCTGACCCTCTCAAGATGGATAGACTCCCGACCTTTGAAAAGGTTCTACCCCGATAACTCTCTCACTCCCCCCTCTCTCAATTATATATATTATAATGCAATCTATAAAATATACTATATATAATATATATAATATATATTATATATAGTCTATATTATATAATGTAATATATAATATTACATAATATAATATATTATATATATAGTATATAATATATTATATATATAGTATATAATATATTATATATATAGTATATAATATATTATATGTTATATATTATATATACTGTATACCATAGCAGCAAAAATCGTTTGGGGAAAAATTTGGCAAACCAAAAGTACAAGATTTTTTGAAAAAAACAAGAAAAAACATATTTAAAAAAATGTAAAAAATTGTATAAAAGAGACAAAAACTACTTTTTAAAAAATAATTAAGGGCATTTCCATATCATAGAGATATAGAGAGCAAATAAAATAGAGTATTTAACTGATGAATTGTAGAAAATAGGATTTTTTTAATTTATATTCATATTGTTGATTACATTGCATTGCACAAAGCATACTTCATAGTGCATAAATAATAACTAGATGGTTATAGTTGAAATTTTTTCAATTACAATATATTTTGTACAAGGTCAACTATAAACTAAATACAAAGTTCTAAAAAATTAAATGTAGCCAATAACTATTGCTACTACAAATAGAGCTATGCTACAGAGCTGCAGGTCCTGATGATGAAGGTGCTCCTGGTTTAGAGCCTCTCCTTAGTCATTCAACCTCATGACTAACCAATTTGGTCTCTAGGATCTCAAAATCCTTAGTCTCAAGAAATTCATTAAAAAGATAATTTTCCTTCGCTGAGCAAACACCATAAATTATAAAACGGGAATCATGGTTCATATTTGTGATTTGACAGTACTTGCAATTTCTAGAACACTATGAAAGGGAAATTATATGACAAAGGAAGCAATTTCAAAGTTCAACTTAATAGATTTTGGATCCAATAGCTCAAGATAGAGTATTAGAAAATATTTATGAAACAAAATCTTAAATCTCAAAAGACCATAAATGATATTGAAATGTTCTCATTGATAATTATTTTAGTAGATTTATAAAAGATCAAAGGGAGTGTTAAATTTTTTTCCATTAGATAATAAAGACTTGCTAGTATAAAAGAAGAGATCAACTATGTGAGCCACAGTTTTAGCCTTTTTTTTTTTAAAAGGGGTAAAAACTTTATTGAATATCAGAAGAAAGCATTACAGGAAAAACAAAGGGAGCAAGCCCTAGAAACCAAAATAAGCAACAAAGCAAGTATAGAGACAAAATCAACTATCTTCCAGTATCCTTCTATCCTCTTTAAGGAACCTATCCAAATCCTGACATAACTCAAGGGAAACCTGCATCCAATCCTCGATCCTCCAGCCATTATCATGCTCTGAAGCCCATTTAGCCAAGCAGTCAGCAACCTGATTCCACTCCCTCGGGATATGAACAAATGAAACCGCCTCCATCCTGGAGCTAACCTAAAGAATCCGTTGAACAACCAAAGCTAACTTCCAATTAATATTAGACATCTTTCTTCCATTCAACAGATTAATCAAGATCTGCGAATCAACTTCACAAATAACCTTTTGCCATCCCAAAGCAAGGGCCCACTCCATAGCATAAATAATGGCCAAGCCCTCCATGAGATTAACGATCTTCTCCCCCTCATGAATAGAGAAAATAAATATCACTGAACCCCCTGAATCCCTGTCGACCCCACCAATCCCAGCAGGCCCAGGATTTCCTCTTGAAGATCCATCAAAATTGATCTTCAAGACTCCAGCCGGGGAGGTAGCCACCTACCCATCCGTTGCACTCTCTTGGTCCCATGCCTGCATCTCCTTTAACCACCTAAAGAAGAATGTATCCCCTGAAGACCCAATCTATCCACCAAATCAGCATCCCCTTTCCCCAGGGGGAAAAACACTTCACTCTTAGCCACAACCGACTCCTGTTTCATACCTAATATATGCATCCACACCTACTAACCCACCAATTTAACACCGTGGAATATCCTGCGATTCCGCTCCAGCCAGATCTGCCAAAGAAGAAAAGTAGGTCTAGCATACCAAACATCCTACAAAAAGGAAGCCATTGAGGGGGGTCTTCCCATACTATACCAAAACTCCATCAAAGAGGAAGCATGAACAAAAGGTTGCTTCCAAACCTCCCACCACCAATGCCAAATTTGCACAACAAAGGGGCATCAGAAGAACAAGTGTGAGGAATCCTCTTCCTTTTTCCCATAGAGAACACAAACCGAAGGTCCCTGGAAACCCCTCTTACGAATGTTATCCCAGGTCAAGCACCTATCCCACGCTAAATTCCATACAAAGCAATTACATTTAGGCCATGATAGCTTACCCCACACCCTCTTCCACCAATGAACCTCCACCCTAACCAACTTATGAGCCAATAACACTTGATAACCACAAGCAATAGAGTAAATCCCCTTAGGATTGTGATCCCAAGCTATAATATCCTCTTCCAGTAGAGAGCTACAACACCTACTACAAAGAATCATTTTAAGCTCAGCCCTGCCTTCCTCCTCACCCATATCTGGCCACTGTGTGGGATCCTTCCAACAAGCCCTCTCCAACTGACCATAAAAAGAGAAGGACTTGAAGTCACTCACCCTAGACCAACCAGCCACAAGAAATCTCTGGCTCAAAGGAAGCAGGTGAGGAAACTGAGAGATAAGCGGAGGGAATCCATCCCAAGAGTCTGACCAAAAAAAAGCTTCTGAACCCCGTCTACAGATCCAAAATAAACCTTCCTTGATGAGCTTCACACCCTTCTCAAGAGTACTCCAAATCACCGAACCTTCCCCTCAAGAGGGTACCTAAGGAGATCATGTCGAGGGACACTAGGGAAATATTTATGAGATAATATCCTGGCCCACAACTGATCCTGCTCCACACACCATCTCCAGAAAATCTTAGCAGCCACAACCACTCCAAACAAATTTGATTGAAGACCCAGACCATCATATTGCTTTGGACTACACACATATTCCCACTTGACCAGGCTCCACTTGGAGGATGACAAGCATCCAGCCCATAAAAACTGTCTTTCAAGAGAATCCAACTCCTTAAGAAACCCCATTGGAGCCACCTGAAGCATACATATGTAAGTAGGGAGTGCTTGCACAATTGACTTAAGAAGCTGAACCCGCCCAGCAAAAGACAACCATCTATGTGTCCAATGATTGACTTTCACCTGGAACTTATCAATGATATTCTGCCAAGAACCCTTGGGAAGATGACCAACAGAAATTGGAATGACCAAATACGTAAAAGGGAGAACGCCTATCTGAAACCTCAAAATAATAGCAATTCTTCTCTGAATGGGGGCAGGCATATTGAAGAATAAGATGGAAGATTTATCATCATTAATCAATTGCCCCGAAGCCACAAGGTAAACATCCAAAAACCGTCTCAAAAAAGTAGCTTCCCTGACAGTAGCCATCCCCATCAAGGCAGTATCGTCGACAAACTACAAATGAGACTGCGGAGGTAAATCTCCACCCCATTGCCAACCTTGAATGATGCCTAACCCAACATTTATTTTCCACAAATGCCCAAGACTTTCAACAAGAAGAAGAAATAGGTACGGGGAGAGAGGGTCCCCTTGGCGGAGACCCCGAGAAGCCCCAAAAAGTTCATAATGATCTCCATTTATTAGTACCGAGAAGGATACTAACGTAACACAACTCATGACCCATTGGATCCATTCTTCACAAAATCCAAAAGCAACAAGGATCTTCTGAAGGAAGGACCATCTAACCCTGTCATAGGCCTTAGCCATATCCAGCTTAATGAACATTGTCTTCTCATGGGAACTAGCCATGGAGTGGATGGTATGAGTAGCAATAACAATCCCGTCCAAAAATCTGTCGACCCTCAACAAATCCACTCTGTTCCTCTGAAATCAGCACTTTAATCCACTTCTTCAATCTATCAGCCATTAACTTTGATATAATTTCATATGCCACATTGCAAAGGGAGATATGCCTAAACTGTGTTAACCTATCTGCCCCTTCACACTTGGGAATGATAGCAATGAAAGTGGAATTAAGAGCACACAACATTTTCTTGTTCCTCCAAGACTCTTGAACAACCACCAGAAGATCCAACTTTGTGATACCCCAGAACTCTTGAAAAAACTCAATTGGGAAACCATTAGGGCTAGGAGCTTTTCCTCTCTTAATCTGAAACACAATTTCCTCCAACTCCTTGAGAGAAATCTCCCTCATCAAATACTCACTCGCCTCCCTGGAAACCAACTGAGGGATACAAGAAAGAACTTGTTCCTCCTCGACTGAACCCCCTCGAGAATCCACTCTGAATAGAGAAACAAAATACTATGATGCCTCAGCTGTGATTTCCTGAAACAAGACAACACGATCCCCCTTGTCGTTAACCAATACAGAGATGGAGTTACTATGCCTCCTGGCCTTCACATAATTAAAGAAAAAGGCAGTATTTTTGTCCCCTTCTTGCAACCATTCAACCAATGCCTTTTGCTTCCAATATACCTCTTCACGCAACTCACATTCCTCCACCACCTTAAGAGTCCTAGCCTCTTCTTTCAAAAGATCCTCTGAAACCCCATTATCCCGAATCAATCTCGTAATAGTATTGAACTCTTCCTGAGCAGCGGCCTTATCATGAAAAATATTACCAAAACACCGTCGATTCCACCTTTTAAGTTGATACTTGATAAACTGAAGAAGCTTGGAAAAGGTATACATTGCAATACCAGAAGCAGGTCTACCTATCCTCCACCACACATCCACATGGTCAAAAAGAGTAGAATCCTAAAACCACAAAAGCTAGAATTTGAAGGAAGGAGATCGAGGCGCCCAAACAGAGATGATACTAAGCTTGATATTCTAGTGGTTCGAACCCCTCCAATCCAAAATTTTAGAGGAAGTAGACCACAAGTCGCCAACCCAATAACAGGAGACCAAGAACTGATCCAACCTCTCAGCAACACAGTCCTCACCAATCCTCCTATTATTCCAAGTAAAAAAACCATTACTATGATGAACATCAATAAGATTTAGATCAGAAATGCTATCCCTAAGAAGCAGCGCAGAAGGCTCCAACCTAGAAATTCCACCCCTTTTCTCATACAAATCCATGATAGCGTGGAAAGGAGCCAGGCTGCGAACATATCGTAGATGGGACCATAGAAGCTGCTTACCCTGATATTCAATAAGCACACACACATTAGAGAGGACAATACATTCTCCTATCACAAAGCATGAGGCCACCAACGAAATAGCAGATCTAGAAGACATCCACCAAAGAGGGAAGAACCTCTGGGGGTTCCATAAGCAAGCCACCCCCCCGGACGCACCGTGAGCTCCAACACACTAACACTCGCCATACTTCCACAACTTAGGTACCATATTCAACATACTCTCCATAGATAATTTAGTTTCCTGAAGAAAAAGAACATTCGGAGATTGATTCCTAATCAAATCATGAACAACTTTTTGTCAAGGGCCACTGTTCAAGCCCCTAACATTCCATGATAGCACAATCATTTCTGGGTACACAAGAAATGTGAATCCAAGGTCTCGACTACCCCTGACTCCACCAGAGTTTCCCCAGTTGATTTAATCTTTTCCAAATCCTTTTTCCTACCCAGTTTGGGATTCTTCTCACCAACCCCTTTCTTTGGATCCTTTTGTTGAATACCCATGCGAGAAGAGGACAAAGAGCTCTTTCCAACTTCCGCACCATTATTTATAGGCAAAGGAGAACCCTCTCCCCCATTCATCAAAACCCCAATAACAGGATCTGACCCAACCTGGAAAATCAACTACTAATCCATGTCCATTTGCCCAACACCCGTCATGTCCTGGACAACCGGCATAGCCTCCAAAGGAGGCCCATCCTTTCCTGAACCCAAAGTTCCCTGATCCAAGTTCATCAAACCCGGATTCACTTCCTGTTGGCTAAGATCGTCCAACACCTCAAACCTATTAAAAGTAACATCATCCTGCCTCTCCCCCAAAGTCCTCTTCTACCCCCGATTCCTATTACAAGCGTTGACAGGGATATATTCATCCTCCCCAGTACCATCACCCGGAATAGGCCCCTTCCCCTTATCAACCCTAGGTGGATTACGAGGAGTTTGGGCAGATTGGGTCACCATCGGCTTAGCCCTAGGGCACTTGCACTGCAAGTGTCCATACTCATGACAAAGTCAGCACCGAAAAGGTAGAGTTTCATAGTCTAACTATTGTACCCATGTATATGATCCTGCACTCACTTCCACAAAATCTGGCAATGGCATGCATAAATCAATTTCCACACAGATACGGGCAAAAGTCATTACCTTTTTAAACTGTGTCTATTGTGAAGATCCAATTGGTTTACCAAGCATTGAAGCCACCAAATGTAGAACATCCTCTCGCAAACATTCGACTGGAAACCACGGCAGATGAACCCACACTGGAACCCTAATCAGGAGCTCTTCAGTCAGATTGAAGCCCGCATGCCACAGCTTCATAAACAAGCCCACTTGGTTATAGAAATAGGGACCCCCCTCAAAAATCCTATTCTGATCAGCCATGCAATCAAAGGAAACCATAAAGAAATTATTTGCTAAGAGCCTAATCTCCATCTCCCCTTCTGACAGCCAGGTCCTCTGAGCCCAAGGTTCCAAAAATGGCAACGAGACTCTCAAACCCATAAACTTGGAATAAAAGGAGTGTTTCGAATAATATTTAATATCATCCACCAGCATCTCCATCAGGATAACCAATTTAGGTCTCTCTTTACATCTTTCCAAGCATCCATTAATCTTCGTAATCCTAGATCCTCCAAACAATCCAAAACCATTCATCTCTTGAACCAGCGTAAACAATTTTTTATCGAAAACCTTCGCACCCTATGTCAGAGGTTTTGATCCAAAGGCTAATTAGAAATCCATCATGGGGCTAACCCCAGATGATTCCCCTCAAGACATGAACCCAAAACGAGACCCTAAGCAGGCATGCAAGCCCTCAAGTCGAGAGAACAAAGGAATACACCCACACGAGGGTTAACACAATACCCCTTCGGTTTCACCCACAACCCACCAAATCTCACAAGTTTCAGCTTCAAAAAGAAGTGCCCTACACCCAATCGGAATAGCACACAACCCAAGGAGAATGGTTGCACACCAAACACCCACACAACGCCCAATGAACTCAGCTCCACGCGGGCCTTGCAGGTGAACAGAGCCTCACCAAGCGGTAGCACACCGAATCACACCCTGTCACCACCTCTCACAGAATAAAAGTAGGCCCAAACCTGCCGACACAAGCCAAAAAATCACCGTTGCGCGCCAAGGAAAGCCAACAATGAATGAAGGTAGACACAATAAAGCAACACCCTGATCATAGACAAATCCCCCCCTTTTTGCACCAGCAAAAAGCACAGAGAGCAAGCTAGGGCACAGACACCCTAGCTCAACTAGCAGAGATCAGAATTGCCATCCATTCTATCGATGAAAAGGAAACAATTTTAGCTATTATCATTCAAGTAAATTTTCCTTTATTTTGTGTATAAGTGGATGATGGAGTTAAAAACATTGATAGACTTTGAGTTGAGAATTTGAGAGATTATAGGTACAAGCTTCAATGGAAAATCAAAGCACGAGGAACATCTCCTTTCAATGGGACAATTGTTGTTGAAATCTATTTGGATTGTTAATGAGAAAATATATGAGGCCTGCTTCAAGAGGGATTAAGATAAACCCACAAGATTAGGGCATGACTTCTCTCAAGGTATGTATTAGTTTGTCTAGTACCTATTTAACATGCATGAATACTACATTGTATATGTCTAAAGCAATCATGTACTGTTATTGTAGTCCTTGCAAGCCTTCTAAACCTCCATGCATATGATGGTCCTAAATGGAATGTAGGTCCCTAAAAAGTGTAAGGCATGCATTTAAGGAGCAAGTTTTATCAATTAACAAAGCATTAAGCTTGAAAAATATATAGGAAATTTAAATATAACCAAAACAACCCTTCATTTTGATATAAAATATTGCTATACTTCATTTGTTTTAGCAGTACAAGCTGATTTTTATCTTTCTGATAGGAATCATTATGCTTTCAGTTCCACAATGTATATATAAATTGTTATGTATACACTTATGCTTCCCACTGGATTATATAATTGTTACTAACCTACCCGCTTGTCATTAAAACTTGATGGCTAGTGTCAAATTGAAGCTCCAAATTATCACACTTCATTAGCATTTGAAAAGGAAATTTATCCCAACCTAACCTTGATAATCTAAGCAACCACCTTGGTATTATTTTTAACAATTGATATGTTAAAATTTATTTGAATAGTTAGGATCACAAGAATTCCCAAAAATTATACCTATTTAGGTTGATATCAAGCCTATAGAGTTTCATTTCAATTTAGTTTGGCTTTCTATATTTACTTTTGGCAAGTACTCTTCTAAGGTTCAAACATGTTAAAAAAATAAGATAGAAGCCTTACTTAGTATTTATGATATTGTATACTATTTCCCACTAAATTGAGTTTTTGGATTTATATACATGAAAAGCATTACTATAAGCCTAATGCAAATGACAATAGTGTGGAATATAGAGAAAAAAGCAACACATCTCTTAACCATTCCATGTTAATGTCCTTAGCATCAAAAGTAGAAGCATACCAAAGAACATGTTTCTATTTTAATATCCTTAACATTTATTAGAGATATACATCCATTCAAGGTCGCCTACCTATGATTTTCCTCAACAGCCTGATGAAATCTAGCAAATCTTTGATGGTGAAACACGTTGCAACGGCCAACACTCAATTTTGTGCTAAAAATCAACAAAAAAAACCTAATTAAATAGCAATTTTGCATGGTTAGGGTTTTGCAATGGGTTGGATGGACATTTTTTTCACGATTTAAACCCTTAAAAATTGTTGATCATTGAAAATCATGGACGATTAAATCAGGATCTTTTGGGGAAAAAATCATTTCAATTGGAGACTTTTAAAATTGAGATTTTTGCAATTTTTGAGGATTTATGCTTCTATGCTATATTCTAATATATTTTATATTAAATATAATATATATTATATCATATTATATATTTATTATATATTAATAATAAAAAATATTTCAAAAACAGTAAAGGTAACAGATATTTGTTACAAACGGATATATGTTCTAAACGGGTACCTATTTGAAACGGATATCCATTTTTTCTGAAAAATCAACAACCTTGGGATTTCCCTCGAGGTTACCTTGGGATTTGGCTTGGGGGTGCCATACTTGGAAAGTCAACTACAAAAACATGTTTAAAATTTTTCCTTAGTTTTCTAGAGTTCTCCCTTGTGGTTGATGACTTTTTTAATCCAAATTTGATGAAATGAAAAGGGTTTATTGAGAAAAATGTCAGCTTTCCACCAATATAATATGTTCCTTATTTTGGATTTAATATATAATTATTATTGATGTTCTGCATGCATTATGACTCAAGTCCTAATTGATAGGTTGATTGAAAAACATCTATAATTCTCAAATGATTTCACAGTTTTTGAATCCAAAAGATGCACATTCTATGCTTCCCATATTATAGGATAAAAAAATTGAATTTCATAAATTTTTGACCAAGTTATGGTGGTTAGACAAACAAGTTTTAATATTTTTAAAAAGTTATAATAGAAAATTCATAACTAATTATTTACTTGTAAAAAATTATAAAAAAATGTGGCACATATGGGCATGTGTCCTCTACTTATATTGAAAGTTTCAAAAAAATATATTATTTATTCCTTGTACTTAGGTTGGTTAGATGTACACCTGCTTTTTATATTTTCCTGAAAATTTAGTACTATTGTATTGAAATTTCATTTTTTTTCCAAATTGATTTACTTTTTTCCAAAAAAGGACTAGTATCTTAGAAACTACATTCAATTTGCTATTAGTTATGTTCTTACATATTTTTCAAATTATGTTAACATCTTATTCAAATTTTTATGTCAAATTGCCTAACTTTGTTTTTCCAAATTATTATCACTTAAGGGCCTAGTTTGGACCCACATGATCCTGCATTGACCCTAGGCACAAATGCCATCAAATTAAAATCATTATATAGTGAGTATACCTCGTAATCCATATAGAACTACATGAACCCATATATGTAATACACAAATAATTATTACAAGCATGTAATATTTTAAAATATTAAAATATCATCAAATATCCAATACAATCATGTCAAAAAGTGTGACAAGAGAAAACCCACATAACAGTGATGATTTTTATAGAGAAATACAAATAATGTGGAGACATTCACTGCATAATAGAAATACATTTAATCCTTCACATGATTCATTGATTCACTTCCTTTCTACAACTAGACGTGATGTGGTTGAAACCCTAGAAAAATGCCTACACTTGTGTAGATTTGAGACAACACCAATAGAAACAACCTCTCTTTAAATTATCAAAATTGTGCATATAATAACAACCAGGTGTGACCCTAATCATTGTGCACTATAGAAATTCAAAATGCAAGGCCTAGATCTTTATCCCATCCAAAATGAACACCTCAAATCGATGGAGAACATTTACAATTACTTTTGGTAGTCAGGAAATATGGCACCATGTGTAAGGAAAGACTCTAGTGCAAAAAACACTTTCCTAATGTCAATTCATAGGGGAATAATGCAAGAGTACTTTTAATTCCAAATTACAGAGCATTAAGATTCACACGTAAAAGGAAAGAACATAATAGACAATACTATCAACAGAGAATGGACACCAAATTTACGTGGGAAAACCCCTTCGAGAGAAAAACCCACCACCAAAGAAAATACCACTTTATTCATAGTAAAAACAAATTACAATAAAGTTACAGATCCTTTCTTCACAGGTATTTTTTCTCTGATAACACACAACATCCAACCACAGTCAATCGCAACACTGTTACAATGTTCTTCTAACATATAGTACACTCAACCGAGACCAATCTTTTTCCTTCTCTCTCAACACGCAACACCAACCGGTCCGTCGTTTCCCTGCTATACAACCTTCAACCCTTCGATTTCCAAGAATCTACTATTCAAACTGATTGGTTCGCTTAACTACCAAGAAGCTCAATCATTGACATTATCCCACATTGACGCGAAATATTAACAGTCATTAGTTTATAAACAAAAGCCTGAAGACTTTAGGTATCCACGAGTTAGTCCTTTCGTTACCAACTCACTCATACACCGCATTTGACTATCACACAAAATTGTCAGTCGTTCCTTGTGGTCTCCACCAAGACATGCATACACCACTTGTGTAATTCCAAAGAATCAAGATGGGAATCTACAATATTCACAACAAGTCTCCCAGAAAAGACTTAAATATTTAACTTCCAACCTCCAAGTGGTCCCCACATCCATCGACATCCAAGTCACCGTCGAACGCTGTCATCACCATCCACACAGACTGGTCCCACCAAACCATTGGCTTGTCACTCAATCGGAGAAAACAAAAACTTCACAACCCCCAATCGGAGGTTAGGAAATTCCCAAACACCGTGACACTGAAGGAGATTGGCTAGTCGGGAAGTTAAGTAACTTCTGAACTCCTTGACAAGGTTCCAAGGTTAGAGATTGCAGCGATCCCACGACCAACACACTGTCACCCAGTTATCATCTTTCAGAACCCTGCGACATAGGTTACAAGTTTCAAGATTTGGGTGATAGGCCGACAAGGAAGACCAACAAAGGGGAAATCCGCCAAGTCTTTAACAGAGGTTTAAGCCAACAACTTGAGGCACATTTTTCAACAAGCTCCCACTTGACGAAGACATACTGGCTTCCTCCAAACTCGAACTTAATGAAGGTCATGGGCTTCAAGGCCCATTGAACTAACACACCACCTGTACTTATCCATGCTCACGGGCTTTGTCAACGCATCTGCAACATTCTCCAGAGTATCCACTTTTTCTAAATAGACCTTTCCATCCTCCACCATATCTCATACAAAATGATACTGCACATCAATATGTTTCATCCTGGCATGGAAAGTTGGATTTTTCACCAAACAAATAGCACTCTGATTGTCACAACAAATTAAAAAAATTATTGCACTGAACCCAACATCCGAACATAAACGTTTAAGCCATACAACTTCTTTGCAGGCGTGTGTTGTTGCCATGTACTCAGCTTCAATAGTGGATAGAGCAACTACAGTCTGCCACTTACTCATCCAACTAACATCACCACCATTCAACATGAAAATATATCCACTGGTAGATCTTCGGTTGTCAATGTCCCCTACCCAATCAAAATCCACATAGCCTCGAATGCTGAGAGAACGTTGTGATCCAAACGAGTTACCATGATAACACAAAGTGTATTGTGATGTACCTTTTAAATATCTAAAAACTCTTTTCACAGCATCCCAATGTGGCCTTCCTGGATTCGCCATAAACCAGCTAAGAACTCCCACTGCTTGGGAAATGTAAGGCCTTTTGCAGACCATTACATACATTAAACTACCAACTGCACTAGCATAAGGCACTCTAGTCATGTCCCTCCATCTCAGTAGGAGATTTTAGATAATCTTCAACATATAGCTTCGTTCCCTACAAAACTGGAACAACTAGCTGCTTGCAATCAGTCATACCAAATCTCTCCAAAACAATATGAATATACTTACTCTGGCTGAGCCAAAGTTTTCTACTCTTTCTGTCCCTCGTTATTTCCAACCCCAAAATATACCTCACTGCACCAAGATCTTTCATTTCGAACTTTGCAAACAATTGGGATTTTAGATCAGAAATCATAAACTTACTATTCCCTATGAACAACATATCATCAACGTAAAGGGAAATAATAAAAAGATGATCATTTTCAGTCTTGTAGTACACACAATGATTAGATTTTGATCTTGCAAATCTCAATGACAAAAAAAATGTTTCAAATTTTTGGTACCACATTCTAGGTGACTGTTTCAAACCATACAGAGATTTCTTTAACTTGTAAACTAGATTTTATTTACCTTTTACCACAAAGTACTCAAGCTGGGACATATAGATTTCTTCTTCAATATCTCCATGAAGAAACATTATCTTCACATCCATCTATTCAATTTCTAAGTCATACATTGTGCAAGTGACAAAAGAAATCTGATAGATGTCAACTTAGCTATAGGAGAAAATATTTCTCCATAATCAATTCCCTCTACCTGGGAATATCCCTTCGCAACCAACCTCACTTTATACTTTTCAACATTGCCTTTCAAACCAGTCTTCTTCTTAAACACCCACTTACAGCCAATGACTTTTCTGCCTTCAGGCAAGGGCACCAAACTCCAAGTTTCATTCTTCTCTAATGATGTCATTTCTTCATTCATGGCTTCCAACCAAGAGTTTGAATCAGGCATTCTAATTGCCTCTTTAACGGTCCTAGGCTCATCAGTGCTAGTAATTAAAGCATAGGCACAATTTGAATCTATCATAGAAAACCCATACCTGTCAGGTTGATGCTTTTCACGTGTAGACCTCCTCACAGGCTAGGCTGAGGCTGAGGTTGTGGTTTTTCTTCTTGTTCAGAACTCTTAGAGCTACTCGGACTCTCCTCAGATTCAGGTACACTGTCAATTTGTTGTTCCTCTTTTTTAGGTGTTAGAGGAATTTCAACACTATAATTTTCCTCCTTGACTTCTTTCATTCCTAACTACAAATCCACTGAAGAAGGTTTCAACTCATGAAAGATTACACTTCTACTGTATACCACCTTTTCAGTCACAGGATTCCAAAGCTTATATCTTTTCACACAGTGTCATAGCCAATGAGGATACACTTAACAAATTTGTTCTCCAATTTAGTTCTCTTCTCATTTGGCACATAAACATATGCTTCGCAACCAAAGACACGAACATGTCTCAGAGAGGGATTCTTACCGGACCAAACTTCCATAGGTGTTTTGTCAACAAGTGTCAAAGAAGGAGATCAATTTACCAAGTAACATGTTGTAGCCATAGCCTCAGCCCAGAACTTATGATCCAAACCAACACTGCTCAACATACTTCTTGCTCTCTCCATCAACATCTTGTTTAACCTTTTAGCAACTCCATTTTGTTGCAGAGTGTAAGGTGTTGTTTTATTCCTTTTAATTCCATGGTCCTTACAATACCTATCAAAATCTATAGAACAAAATTCACCACCGTTATCTATTCTCAAACATTTGATTTTCTTACCAGTTTAATTTTCGACCAAGTTCTTGAACTCTTTAAACTGACTTAACACTTTTGATTTACTTTTTAGAAAATATGCAAATTCCCTTCTCGAATAATCATCAATAAAGGAAACATAATATCTTGATTTCGATAATGAAGGAACATTTATTGAACCAAAAACATCAGAGTGAATATAATCCATAACACCAGAAGATTTATGAGGACTAGAGTAAAAAGAAACACGATGATGTTTTCCATATATACAATGTTCACAAAATTCAAATTCTAGGTTACAATCTTCAAGCCCCTCAACTAGGTTTTTATTTTTCAAGGCTTTTAAGCCTTTCTCACCAATGTGACCAAGCCTATGATGCCATAACATAGTCTTCTTTGCAGGAAGTTTAACTTCCAATGAATTAGCCCCTATAGGAGCTTCAGTCTCCTTTACACGGACAACCTTTTGTGACTTTGCAGAGACACTGTTACATTGAACAACAAGTGCGTTCAACTTGTACAGAGTACCAATCTGGGCACCCTGGCCAGCACCATTGAGCCTCTAGTAATTTTGCAGCCATTGCTAGAGAACAAGAATTGCACTCCAACATCATTCAACTTGCTTACAGAAAGTAAATTTTGAGCCAGACCTGGTATATGCATTACACCATCAATTCTCTTAATTCTTCCATCAGGAAACTATATTCTGACTCTTCCATGACCAACAATTTCCAGAGATGAATCGCTTGCTAAATACACCTTTCCACCATTGTATTCTTCATACTTTGTGAACCAGTCTCTATGAGATGTCATATGGAAAGATGCTCCAGAGTCTATCAACCAGACATCATCGGATGCCCGAGTTGCCAAGGCTGCAATGAAGGCATCAACTTCGCTCTAAGAAGAATCATTATTGGAAGAGTTCTTCTTCTTCTTTTTCTCGTCTTTGCAATCCTTTCGGACATGACCAGGCTTCCCACAATTCTAGCACTTCACCTTGGACTTCTTGCCAGGAGACTTTGATCTCCCTTCAGATTTAGATTTAGACTTCTTGTCCTTCTTCTTGCCTTTCTCCCTCGATCTGCTACGAACAACAAGAGCCTCCTTTGCCATCTCAGAATATTTTCTTCTCATCTCTTCTGATAACAAAGAAGCAACCACATATTCCATCCTGAAAGTGGTTGTCATGCTCCCAATCGCCATCACTAATGATCCCAAGGATCAGGAAAAGAACACAACAAGAGCATACATCGATCCTCATCATCTATCTTCACACTCATAGATGTTAACTAAGCAATAAGCATTTTAAAAGTATTCAGGTGACCATCCACAGATGCCCCTTCCTCCATCTTCAAAGAGTACAACTTCTTCCTTAAGAACAACTTATTCACCAAGGACTTACCCTGATAAATATCTCCAAGCTTCTTCCACAAAGAAGATGTAGTCTTCTCTTCATGAACGTTCAGGAGAACCAAGTCTGCTAAACAGAGTCTTATCAACCCTTTTTCTTTTCTATTTGTGAGATCCCAATATTCTTGCTTCATGCCTAAGGGTTTTGTTCTAGACACAGCAAGCCAAAGATCATGATCCACCAATAAATATTCCATTTTGAGTTTCCACAACTCAAAATTGCTACCATTGAATTTCTCAATTTCAATCTTTCTTGAAGTGCTTGCCATCTTAATCTGCAATCAAGATTACCAAGTTTCTACAAAACTCCCACTTTATAGTTGACACAAAAAACCAACCCAACCCACAAGGATAACACAACTGGCCAGGCTCTGATACCACTTGTAAGGAAAGACTCTAGTGCGGAAAACACTTTCCTACTGTCAATTCGTAGGGGAATAATGTAGGAGTACTTTTAATTCCAAATTACGGAGCATTAAGATTCACATGTAAAAGGAAAGAACATAATAGACAATAATATCAATAGAGAATGGACACCAAATTTACGTGGGAAAACCCTTTCAGGAGAAAAACCCACCAGCAAAGAAAAGACCACTTTATTCACAGTAAAAACAAATTACAATAAAGTTACAGATCCTTTCTTCACAGGTATTTGTTCTTTGATAACACACAATATCTATACAATCGGCCAACCATAGTCAATTGCAACACTGTTACAATGTTCTTCTAACACACAATACACTCAACTGAGACCAATATTTTTCCTTTTCTCTCAACATGCAACACCAATCGGTCCATCGTTTCCTTGCTATACAATCTTCAACCCTTCGATTTCCAGGAATCTACTGTTCAACCCAATTCGGTTCGCTTAACTGCCAAGAAGCTCAACCGTCGACATTATCCCACATTGACGTGAAATATTAACAGTCATTAGTTTATAAACAAAATCCTGGAGACTTTAGGTATCCATGAGTTAGTCCTTTTGTTACCAACTCACTCATACACTGCATTTGACTATCGCACCAAATTGTCAGCCATTCCTTGTGGTCTCCACCAAGACACGTGTACACCGCTTGTGCAATTCTAGAGAACCAAGACGGGAATCTACAATATTCGCAACAAGTCTCCTAGAAAAGACTTGAATATTTAACTCCCAACCTCCAATTGGTCACCACATCCATCAGCATCCAAGTCACCGTCGTATGCTATCATCACCATCCACACAGACCGGTCCCACCAAACCATCAACTTGTCGCTCAATTGGAGAAAACACAAACTTCACAACCCCCAGTCGAAGGTTAGGAAATTCTCGAACACTACAACACTGAAGGAGATTGGCCAGTCGGGAAGTTAAGTAACTTCTGAACTCCGCAACAAGGCTCCAAGGTTAGAGATTGCAGTGATCTTGTGACCAACACACTATCGCCCAGTTATCATCTTTTAGAACCCTACAACATAGGTTACTGCAAGGTTCAAGATTTGGGCGATAGGCCGACAATGAAGACCAACAAAGGGGAAATCCACCAAGTCTTTAACAGAGGTTCAAGCTAGCAAGTTGAGGCACATTTTCCAACACCATGAATGCTGGTAGGTGGAGTGAGTGGAAAAGAAAGGCATGCAACATTTTACCTCTATCAATTTACCTTTTGTGGAAATATGAGCCATATTTGGATGTCAAAATTACCAATTTTTAAAGAATTGGAAGCCATTCGAATCTATCGAAATGCCTCCAAAATTCCCACAAAAATCCACACCCATTTCTACCTATTTCATGCTTTTGCAAAATATGAGCTAGAACAAGATATGTAAAAATCCACCTTGTCTTCAGATCTAGTGGGGAAACCATCAACATTAGGATCTATCTTGAAGCCCTCAAAACCTTAGTAATACCTTATCCTACAAAACTTTTCCCCTCGTTAGGACATATCCAAACACCTGCAAAATTTCCAAAAACACTTTATTTCTTTGTCCAATGTGACTAAAACTCTTTTGCCCATTGTTAACAACCACCACTCATGCAACTTCAACATGTTTACTTTGTTGGAGCCTAGTTCCTAGGGAATCATCAACCACATCCTCTTATTTGCTTTCCTTTTGCCTTAGCGCAACCTCCATATTTCTCTATCAGGGGTTCCATGGGAACCAAGGACCAACGGTTCTTGGTTTCTATGGAACCTCTGACCACTTCACTTAGCTAATTTTGAATTTGACCTTGGGGAATAGGCTATAACCAAGATAAATAAATCACCAAAGGTTTCATAGGAACCAAGAACCCTTGGTTATCGATACCTATGAAACCTTTGACCACCTTATACTTAACTATTTTTCTGATTTTTTTAGTTTGAGGAATTGACTAAAATACATGGGAGGGGAGAATAGAGCCAACAACACACTAAGGCATGATGAACCTTACAAAATTCTCAAATTAGTTATTGATGAGGGATCATACCATATAGGCACACAAATGGAAGGGACTTAAGCAAAAAAGGACAATGAGAAATTGAGTCCCAACAGGTCCAATTTGAACATTTAGTTCAACATCTAGTGCAATCTTCTTAGTCTTTACTTGTTGCTACACAAATAACTTCTCATACTCCTTTGATTTCTCAATTGTAGTTGAAGGTTTGACCTCAAAAAATCACATTCTAATAGTTGATAACTTTTCCATCCATATGATCCCAAAGCTTGTACCCTTTCACACTAATGCCATAGCCAATTGAGATACATTTCACAACCTTATTATTCAACTTTGACCACTTCTCCCTAGGCACATAGGTATATGCCTCACAACCAAATATATAAAAAAATTGAAGTGATATTTTTGTTTTTCCAAAGCTCCATAGGGTTTCCTCCATGAGCATTAATATAGGATACCCATTGCTTAGGTAATCTTTAGTGGCAAATGCTCTTACCTATATTTTGTAGGTTGGGCCAATTTAGAATACTCCTAGCTTTATCCACCAACATCAAATTCATGTTTTTGAAATATTAATTCTATTAATGGGTGGATAGATTTCTCTTATGATTTTATATTTCATTATCCTTACAAAATATGCTAGTCTATAAATTAATACTTGAAAATGTTGTCAATTCTCAACACCTTAGTCTTTCTACCAGTCCAATTTTCTAAGAGAGCCTTAAAACCCATTAACCAACTAAAGAATTCAAATTTACTTCTAAGAAAATATGTTTGTCTCTCAAAAAAGTACCAATAAATGATACATAATACAAATATTTTGACAAAGAAGGATATTTATAGGACTATATACATCAAAATGAATAAGATCCAACAACCTAGAAGATTTATAAGAACTAGAGTAAAATTGAATATGGTTTTTATTTTTTATAAATAAAATAGTCACAAAAAATGAACTCAAGAGAACAATCAACAAGCTTCTCTACAATACCTTTATTTTTCAAGGTTTATAGAACTTTCTCACCAATATGACCTATGCACTAGTACCATTACATTTTATTTCCAATAATGACTAGGTACCTAAAATTCATGATCATTATAATTTGATGCAAAATATCTCTTTTTTGTAGATTCTAATGACTAAGGTTTAGACTCTACAAATCTCTTTACTAACTACATTAAATAAATATTGTAATTTATATAAGTGCATACATCAAGCCAAAATAAAGTACCAAAGTGAATCCACTTCATGAGAATTATAGCTCCTCAAACCACATTACAACCTCCATTGTTGAAGACCACTTGCATACCCGGATTATTAATTTTACTTATAGATAACATGTTTCATGTCAAACACAGGATATGCAAGATTCTAGTAATCCATTTGATCCTCCCATTAGATAATTAAGTCTTGAGTCTCATGTGGCCAATAATGCTGACATGAGTTATCTCCAAGTTCTACCTTCCTACTATCATACTTATTGTAATATAAAAATCACTCCATATAGGGATTCATGTGGAAATAAGATCCAAATTCAATCATCCATGCATCCCTCCTTGCATTTCCAATACTATGACAAATGAATCTCTTGAATCCTCTCAAGAATGTGTATTAGAATCATCAAAAAACTTAGACTTTTCTTGTTTCCTCCTCCTTGAGGTCTCTTCTAAAGTGGCCCATCTTGTTGTAGTTCCAACATTTTACCTTGGACTTTCCAAGAGACTTAGATCTCCCATAAGATTTAAATTTTCTCGTGTCCTTATTTTGATTTTTCTTTGTATCAACCATCAAAAGACCAATGCTTCCTTGTCAGATTTGAGAGCCTTATACCTCATCTCCTATAGGATAAGCTAATCCACAATCTTTTTTTCCACCATTTTTGAGAAACTGTTTTCAATAACTATTATGAGTTTATCCCGCGAGTCTTTGAAAGAACATAAAAGGGTCACACATCAATCTTCATATTCCATATCAACACTGTTGTGCATTTTTCATACACACGCCCCGCCGAGGTCGGGGACCCTCTTTTCTTGCTTTGCTTTCGTCGCTTGTTTGTCTTAGGGTCCTGACTTTGTCCCCTTAAGGGAAAGTTCGCTTTGGTTGTTTTGGTCTTCGGTCTTACCTTGCCCTCGTACTCAGCATTATGTCTCATCTTGATGCTCTTAACAGACTTTGAACTTTTATGGGGCTCCCTCGAATGATCCTTGTTTGAAATTTTGGTTTTACAAAGAAATTGGCTAAGTCCAGGAGAAAGTTCGGTTAATCTGAGCTAGCTCAGATTTTTTGAACCTTAATCTGGCCAGCTAATTCGAGATACCTCATATTAGCTGAAAATCCAAGCTCAACCTCTTTTTCCAAAAATCCAAGCTCAAGCGTTTTCACCAAATCTGTACGTTTAAGCATTTAATGCAGTTTGGTTTTAGAAATAAACAACTTTTTGATCAATCATTTGTCATTTTATTTTTCCATATGGTGTTTGATTGAAAACTTACCCTTTTTGAGCTTCACATTGCGATTTTCTTGCACTCCATTGCGACCATTTCGCCCATTCGCGTGTCCTTCCATTTTGGCATCCTTCTGTTCAAGGTAACTCGGGGTGATTCTTGCGTGATTTTCATTCACCATTGGTTTTGGTTTCGACTTCATTCCAAGGGGGTTTTGATTGCAGGATTTTGTGTCTTCTTTGAGTGGATTGATTGGCATCTCTGCTGGCTTTGCAGGTTTTGAAGGTAGGCGTTTCTTTCAGGCTTTATTTTCATGCCTTTGACCATGCCTCATTTTCTCTGTCAAATTTTCCCTAGTTTTCTTCTCGTTCGGCTTTCCCTTCTTTGCTTTCATTGTCTTACTATGTGAATAAGGGCATCAAGCTTGTGGTCAGGTTTGGGGTTTTTTTGCGCCATTCCTTCATGAATTCCCATGGCGATTAGGGTTTAGATTGACAATGATGCCAATGTCACTTAAGGAATGGGTTTTCTTGTAGATTCTAAAGGTGGATTCAAAATTTGGAAAACCCGACCTTTCATCCATCACATTTCGAAACACCTGCTTGGACCCACAAAAATTTATTGGAAATTAGAAACCTGGCTCTTTTCTCCGAAAGTCCAATCGGTTGATTGCCTTATTTGAAGAATTGATAATGCAAAACAATTACAAACTTGATCACGACCTCATCTAGCAACTAGTGAAGTTCGTGCCTTAGTGAAATTTTGAGCTTTGAAATAGCTCAGCTAATCTGAGGTAGCTCGGATTAACTGAGCCTTAATCCACCCGGCCAATCCCAACTACCTCAGATTAGCCGAGGTTGGTCTGACTCGTGCTTAAACTCCAAAACTCACATCCTCAACTTCAAACCCATCCTGAACAATGGATTTGGAGGTGATCTTGGTTCAAGAAATCATCAGGATAAAATTATTTTTCATCTCAAACCTTGTTCAACAAAGATTTCAAGGCCAACTAGGTGAATGAGCCAATATCGGCTAATCCGAGCTAGCTCGGATTAGCTGACTTCCTTCACTTCTCGCTTGGGATGCCTTAGTGAGACTATTTGATGATTCATTGTGTGAATTAGTGTGAATTGGTGATGAACTCCTTCCATTGAGGCTATGTAGTGCACATGAAATGATCAAGATTCATTTGGATTGGCATTTAAGCATGTTAGGACTTACATTTATTGGTTATTCATTAGTTCTTGCATATCCATCAATATTTTCATGCTATCATTTTGGGTTCACAGTGCTATCACTAATGTGCAGTTTGCATTATCATCTTGTCGGTATCGTTAATAGGAAAGCTTGTAGGTTATGTCATTAGTTGCATCTTGGTAATTGGTGTTTTCCTCTAAATAGATGCAAGGTGAAGTGAGTCTCGACAAGAAGACAAAGGTTTCTCTTGTGCAAGTAGAGGTTAGGAAGAGGTAGGAAAGAATGAAGTATGATTTTAAGGGCATTTGGATGGAAACTAGGATTGCATTAGCTCGGTCATGTATCAGAGGCACAAACATGGGGTATGTTGACTATGAAGATTTTCACAAAAGGATGTATGGTGAATCACCTACTTAGTAAGCTCAAGTTCACTCACACTGGCCTGACACAAGTTGTTGGTTTCCCTCCTACATAGCTGTGCTCGGAGCTGGTACTGGAATGTGTAAAGCATTATGACTCTAGCAAGAGAATAATCATTGGCCCACAAGGAAGGATCATGGAAAATATCACAGAAGAGTCCATTGCAGAGATCTTCAATATTGCTTCACACCACCACTTGATTGAGGAGATAAACATTGGTGAAGCAACTAAGTTTTATGATGAAAACCAAAATAGAGCATTGGAGATCATGAACAAATCCTAGATACTCAATTCGAAGCCTCATTATTCCAAGCTGCCCAAGTAGTTGCATAGGAGTTACTTTAAAATGGAGTACCATGATACAATAACCCTTCTAGGCAAGGTAATGGGAACCGAACAAACTCACATCTTCCAATCCTGGATGTTCTTCCCCATCACATGAATTGTGGCCAATAAGCATTATCACTGGGCAAGGATCATAAGCAACAATTTGGATTCTCAGCTGAGAAGTGTTCAGGAAACCAAAAAATTCAACATGACATCATATTTGGTGTACATGTTGGCACATAAGAACAAGTACAAAGGTTTAAGATGTAAGGGAGAATTGGGAAAAGACAAAATCTGGAATGTATATCCTCAGTTACAGCATAAGACTTCCAATTATAGGAGAGCCAATGATTCCTTCTTCATGTCAGGATAACCATGGATGTTATGGATTTCATCAAGCAGCACAGACAATGGTTCATACAGTTTCCCAAGTTCTCATACATACGAGTGCATGGATCCCCTATCGTCCCATTTAGATTGCCCAGATACCCAACCAACAAGCTTCTAATGCTAGAGCTGACAAGGCAGATGGTTCCCTTTGAGGAAATTTTGCGGTTTCAGATAAAAAAGAAAGGTTTAGGGTCTGAATTTCCATTAACAATTGGGACTCTGGAATCATGTCATTCCATTCAAAGTTCCCAACATTCAGAGAAGGAGATGGCATAGTTTGAGCTCTATTCCCACACAAATAGGGATCATTTTGACCCATATGGTAAAGCCATGAAGCTGGCTAACATGACTTTCTGACATGTGGACCATATTGAGGACTATTGGGCAAATTGGAGGAATGATTTTGAGGTGCTCAGGAGAATATTCTCTCAGATGCCTCTCAAGATGATAAGAATATACAGGATATTGGAAGTCCCCAATTAGGTGCAGGACGAGGACGTGAACCTTATAGAAACAAGCCTTTGCCACAAATAAATTGGTACGAGGAAGAAGTAACAGATTTTGACCGAATAACTGAGCCAGTCAAGGAATACTCAAGACAATGGGTAAAAGAAAAGGTGCGGGAATTGGAGGCTGGTGGTGTCAAATTCACGTATGACTTGATGGGAGACATAGAGTCTCATTCTGAGGGTGGAACCGATGGAGGAAAGGATGATGTATTTGAATCCCAAGGCGGTGAAGAGCAAGGAGGAAGAAAAACAATGGTAATAAAGAGGAGAACTAGAAGTCAAACGCAGGTAAAGTGGGGTGAGAAATCACCTCTCATGGCCAAGAAGGCTCATCAAGAGGACACTGCAATCACAGAAGATGAAGCACCTTAGCTTGTAAGGAAAAGGAGACTTTTCATAGAAAGGGAGAGGATAGAAAGGCCAAGAAAGGAGGTGCCAAAACTGATGCTCCCACTTCAGCTAGGATCACGAAGATTGACACTTTTGGGGAAAAACCCCAAATATATGTAAGAAAGAGCCCTCCTAAACAAAGGCCATCTCCCACAAAAGAAGTAGAGGAGGAAGTAATTGTTATTGATGATTAGGAGGAAGAAGTGAATGTTGGAAATAACTCTCCTCCTCAGAATGTCCAAACATTTGAGGATACAATTCGTGAAGAAGGCAAAATATCCCACAATCCCAAGCAGCATGAGTCAGAAGATGATAAGGTCTCCACCCCTACTAATGAGGAATGGACACGTATGATGCAGGAGTTGGAAACATTTGGTTTTGATGCACACAACAAAAATGTGGAACCTAGAGTTCTTCAAGAAGAATAGCCCAAGTCCTTGGCTAAAAATATAGATAATAAGGAGAAGGATCAACCTTCCATTGAAAAGGATGTGGAAGAAATTGTGGATAGTCCACAGAAAGATAAAGGTGCAAAAGAGGCTTCCTTGGTGGAGAGGAATGTTGAATAGTCCAATGTCTCAGAATGGCTGGAGAAACCAACAACTAAGAAGCCTATAATCGTGCAAGAGGAAACTCTGAGTTGGGACACATTGTTGGAACAATGGGGACAACCCAAGTAGAGAAATAGGGCGTGGATGGTGTCGAAGATTGCACGTGAAGAGTTTAACAATAAAATTGTACATGTAGTATTCCCTCTGGCTGACAAATTCAAGGATGAGGTCCGACCATCAGACTATTCCCTCTGGCAGGCAATTATTAGAAGGTTGGACAATGAAACTGCAGAGAAGGAGAAGTTTAAGAAGCAACTGAGTGACATTTGCAGGTATGTCCAACATCTGATGAAACCACTGCAGACTATAGGTAGTGAAGGTACGAGTCCTGAGGGGTTGTTTCCCAAGGAGGCAGTTTCTGAAATTGAAAGGCTAAAGAGCTCCATTCATAATACCCAAGAGTGGCTCCAAGATGTCAGCAAGAGAGGAGATGGGGCAATTGAACAAATTCTCCAAGTTCATACATATGCTTCTGATTTCCTTGTACATAACTCACAGTTTACCGCAGACTACAAGAAGTTTGATGAGTCAATTGTGAAGGAATTGAGGAAGGTTTTGCAAATACCAAAAGATGACTTAGCACAACTAAATGTCTCCCCTCGGGATGTATTTGACAAAGTGAAAGGATGGCTAGAAACCTAGAATTATAGGAAGGAGCTCTTGTCCAAGGTCCTAAAGAAGATTGCAAAGATACAAGGGAAGATAAAAGAAATACATGATGGCTACATTTCTTTCCTAGAAATTGTGACAGGAAGAAAGAAGTTTGAAAAAAAAAACATGAATTTGACAACATTACAAGCATGGTGGCATGAAGTTTATGCCCTTTTTGATGGTGCACCAGTTATGAAAGAACATCTAGAGGACGCCGCAATTTATATATCCAGGTTAGATAAATACCATGAGTTGCAAAAAGAGTGGAATAGGGAAATTCCATAGTACTTGGATGAATTTAAAGGATATAAGGCCAAAGTTAGGTTCATACCAGTTCCAAACATAGTAGAAACAGAAAAGATTCTAGAAATAGTTAAAGATTTGATTAAAAAGTTGGATGTTGACAAGGCGGAGAGAGCTGGAAAAGATACTGCTACGTAGGATTCACGTCTAGCAGGCTATAAGTGGCGTTTTCCAGTTACAAATTCTGAAATAGAGCGTGTTCAAGGGTTTTAAGGTGCCTATGGGCCCCACTAGCCGGTTTTGGCAGCCATTTTTTGTCCTTTTCCAGATTTGTACTCGGTCAACCTTGCATGGCCGACCTTGAACTACCAAATTCGAATGCATGGATGCCTCATTATTGTGAGCCCTATTTTGGGACGCCCAAGGGGATTTTGGCCTATAAATTGAAGCTCTTGGTTCATTTTTGAGGGTTAGACATTGTTAGAAAAGTTGAGCATCATTGTAATAGCAGTAGTTGAGTTAGAAGTTAGAATTATTTTGAGGGAAAGTGTTGAAACATTGAGAATACTAAATTTTTCCAAATCTGGATGATGCAATATAAGTAAAGACATTGTCTTTTGGTGATCTTTCTCGTGTTGTCTCATTCTGCATGGTTCTTGTTATTCCATAGCTTTCAAATTGCTATAGAGTTATCATTTGCATGTTAGATTTTGGAGTTAAAATTAGATGCAGTAGTGTTTTAGATTTAATATTTGAAGTGTTTGAGCGATCTGTGGGTCCATACTTTTAGCAGCTTGTTGATTGCAAGTTGTTGTGCAAAGTTAGCCTGGGCCTTGATTTTATGTGTTAAGTTTGGTTGTGGGTGTTTGTCCATTTCAATCATTTGATAAGGTTGATTTGTATGAATTCTTATGATTTGAAAACCTTTCATTCCCTAGAAGATTGCACTACTTCTGTGATACTGCAGGTTCAAGATGGGTTTAGCAAAATTTAATTTTAGAGGATTGGTTCACTTCAAGTATTGAGTCATATGCACTGTTAATCTTAGGATTAGTTTATTTTTCAACAAATCTCTCTGAACCCTTTATCTCTTTTGTTGTTTTATTTAAATCTAGGTTAATTCTAGGAATCAAGGCATCACTGTATTGTCATATTAGATGATTTTTGGAACTTCCAGCCATTGCTACATAAGTCCTCTTCTGATTACCAACATTTTCAGATATTATCTGAGTTGTTTCTGCATTGTCAAGACCTAGCATTAGAGACCTTGGGGTCATCTCTTGAGGCTTGCTGATAGAGATTCACCTTTCAAGAGAGATAGGATATCATATTTTTTCTGAGTTGTGGCTGTGCAGAAAACACCATCAACAAACACCTATGTATTATAATAAATTTATAATCATGGTTAATGGATATAAATGTTGAGTGATATAATCACCCCCACCCATTCTCAAAGTGTGAAACTTCTTCTATAGAAAAATATTGTTAACTAGGGATTTAACTTGGTACAAATTCCCCAAATTTTCCTAGATGGCGTTGTGCCTTTTTTGCACACACGCCTCATTCAGAACAGGGACCCTCTCTTCCTATTGACTTGTTGGGTCATTTTGTGTCATTTCCTCATTTTGTGTGCCCCCTAATTTTGTTGTCTAAAATGGTAAGCGAGCCTCATAGTATCATTTCAAGTTGGCCATGTTTCACCCTACAAAATTTTCTAAGTCCTCCGGGTCCGCCCTATCGGATTTCCTTGGCCGAATTTCCTGCTCGCTTGATTCATTTTTTCCTTCATTTTTGACTTTGGTGACAAGTTTTCTGTGGATTTGGGATGTTTTTGTGGTGCCTAAGTGAACTTCCAAGGTTTCGTTAAGTTTCGGGAAGTTACAAAAATTTCATTCCGAGACCCGGCCCCTCCGTGGCCGTTTCCGGGACTCCGTCCCTCCTTGGCTGTTTTGAACTTCCGCCGGCCCCCAATGACCCAGCCTTCGGGACCTGACCCCTCCATGGCCGTTTCTGGGACCCGGCCCCTCCATGGCCATTTCCGGAACTCTACCCCTCCGTCGTCGTATGAGACTTTCCTTCCTGGTCGTCGTGTGCTCATTGCCATTTCAAAAGGCGGTGACCCTCCGGCTTTCCCCTTCCAAGCTTCCACTTTTTTCAAATGGGTCAAATCTCAAGGAATTTTGTCTTGGAACTCTTTCTTCCCCTTTTCCCATGCGCTATAATTGAAAAATCTTGGTTTTTCCAATTTTTCTAAGGTTCGGGAACTTCCCTTCTAGTTTGTTGTCCCTCATTCGCTGTCTGCCTTCCTTCCGCCTTTCGTCCATTGCCTGACTTGGCGCCCGCCCCCCTTGGGCCCGCATTAATGTTTATGGTCCAAATGAGCTCCAAATATGAATATTATGATCTTTTGATGATGCATGGATGCATCTAACAAGGAGTTTATGGGATTTGACTAACGTTTGCCTTGATTTGTGTATGAAAGCACTTACAACACCTCATGTATGCAAGATTCAAGAAGCCTACTGAGGGTCCATTAGGAGACCCGTTGAGAAAGTTGAACAAGGAAAAATGCATCACTCCTATCACCATTCATTTCATGTTTGCCTCTCCCCCTAGCACCCACCAATAGGGTCGGCATTAGAAGAAGACCTGTGCCAAGGAAGTCAATGACAAAATGCAAGGGGGTGGCCTTGAAGAAGGCATGAGGGAGCTGTCTGCTCGAATCAGGGGCAACCAATCAATTGATTCCAATCATCGATGGGATCGTTTGATCCAACGAAGAATGATGCAAGTCCATCAAGCAAAGGAAACCTTCCGACAATTTCAACTACAGTGAAAAGGGCAACCAACTAAATGACAAAACTGCTACAGTGTCAGGGTCACTAGATGTCAAAACAGGAAAAGGACAAAATTTTATTTTAAATTATTGAATATTGAGGGGTAGGTGAAACCCTAATGTAATCAAATATGGACCACACAATGTAATTCAATCATATCCATTCATTTGGGCTTTGGAAAACTATAAATAGGGGCTTTCCCTTCATTTGGAAGAGGTTGGAGAGCTGTTGTAAAAAGCATTTGCAGCAATAGAAGACAACATTGCATGATTTTATGGATGTTCTCTTTGATTTTTCTCATCTTACATGCATGGTTCTACCTTCCATGTTAGTTTTAGTATTAGTTTCTTGAATGGATGTCATGATGGTGTTGTTATAGTATTTGATGAGCTTCCAGCCCATACTTTTAGCACTTATTGATGACAAGTTGTTGTGCAAAGTTAGCCTAGGCTTCTTTATGTCATTGTTGCAACCTAGTTCAATTGCATGTTCATGATGTGTATGTGTAATTTGAAAATCAGCAGACCTTAGAAGATTACACTAGTTTTGTGTAGCTGTAGGTTTGTCTTGGTCAAGAAAAACTCAGTTTAGGAAGCCTGTCTACTGTAGCAACCACCATTGTTACTATTCATTCATAGCTTAGGATTAGAACAACTTTCTTAACCCTTCTCCTTTTGCTATTTCTTTTAGTCCTTGGTTAGAGTAGGATCTCAAGCATCACCATGAAGCTAAATCAGATGAATTTCGTGGGTTTTAGCTTGCTGTTTTGAGTGGGCAGCCACTGTTCATTCACTTCCAGCACTTTAAAATTGTATTTGCAAGCCCAACTTCCCACACTTTGTAACTCATCCGTAAGTTCGCCTTGTGATTCCAGCAAATCACATAACATCAATTGAGATATTCCAAGCACTATCAAGACCTTACATTAGAGACCTTGGGATAGTGTTCTACAATCTTATTGTGGAAGATTGTCTTTCAAGAGAGGTAGTGCACCTACGCACTACCTGTGTTGAGAAGTGCATAAAAAACACATCAACAGATGGTTCTTATGGTGAATTCTCCATAGATATTTAATAACATGGAATATACCAAGTAAATATTAATAAGGCTTCTTACCTTTCTATCCAAAATATCCCAATGATCTACAAATACTACAAGTGGTTTAGATTTAGATAGTGCAACTCATTACTATTGATCTATGATAGAATCCTTTATTTTGAGCTTCCAAAACTTAAAGTTAGTGCTATTAAAATTTTCAAAGTTTACATTAGATTTGATTGCCATCTTCCCTAAATTAAAGACATTCTCTATGTACACTCCAACTCAAACTAATATCATTACAAAATCTACCTTCTCTACACACTCTCCCACTCAAATCAAGACTAGTATCAAAAAATTTGTTCACCCAATGGTACCAAATGAAAATAAGTTGTAGTGTGGAAATATTTCCTACACTAATTTATAAGGAGAGTTGAATAAAAAATATGACTTAAAATAATTTGCAAGAAATAAACAACACAATAAATGCATTCACCATAACATATGATGTATCTTGGAACAACCCTTTCAAATAAAAAAATCTAGCCTCCAACTCCAATCCAATATATTAATCAATAATATTATTTATTACAATATAATTTAGGCAAGGTTCCTTCACAAGAAACATCATAGAAATTCATATCTAGAGATACTAATTGTTGGGTGAATATTTTGTAATCCCTTTACAGATTATGAAAGAGTGATTTCAGCCACAGTTATGATGAGATAAATCTCTCCTCTCAGAAAGGGGAGGCTCCCTTCTTACTGTTTATTGAAACAAAAGCAAACTATTATAATCTAAAGGTATTTACACTAGCTTTAACCATGTGGGGGGTGTGTTACATTCATTATTTTATCTTATTTTAGAAAATATGTTTACAATACTTCATAGTAATATTCAATAATGCTTCTACACTTCTAATATTAACCTAAACAATACAATCACTGGTATTCTTGATTAAACGTATGAATAATAAAAAGAGTGCTAGTATGAATATGTGATAAGTGATCGGAAGACACACAAAAGCATAAAGTCTTTTCGCTGACTTTAATGAGAGTTTTGTAGTAACCAATGACATAATTTGAAGCACAAAGTCTTTCAATTCACTTCACAAAAAGATTCATGTACCAAGTGAATAATACCAAGCAGAAAGTCTTCAAATTAGCCTCCATAAAGATTTTAAAATAACTGTATCACCAGTTGTCCGCATAAAGTCTATCAACTAATAATACCAAGGATCCATGAAATGAATAATTACAAGCCCAAATTCTTGATATTTCTCCACCAATAAATGTTGTCAACACACACAATCTCAAGTAAATGATATGACACAAATTTCATATAACTTATCTTGAAATTCCTCTAATTGTAATAAAGAAACACCACTTATCCAATTAACAAAAAATAAATCAATAAGAATGACATAAGAACATCCTTACTCATACAAATTTGATTCAACAAAATGTTTGATACCAAAATTTCCTTCTTTATTAATTGGAATTGATTTTGTAATTTGAAATCAAAGTCTCAAAGTTGATTCTCAATTTGGGCAGCACTTCATTGCAATAGATTAAAGGTAAAAATTAAAATGAGCTCTCTCATATTTATAGATGAGAGCTAAAGAGCTAATCTATTCAACATTGGAGTACAAAATTATTGGAGGACTTCATTGCCGTTACATGTATTTACAATTTTACAAATGACAAATGACATGTAAATTATCTTCGACTAAAAACAAAAACTTGTAAATGACAAAAACATAAAACCTAAACTAAAGCTCGTCATGCTTCTTCAGGATCATTTATACTTCATTATCTAGCACTGAGTATGTTTGATGATGCCATGAGTTCTTGATATCGAATCTCTAACAGTGTTGCAGGATTTTTCATGTCGCCCAAGGTATTGTTTCAAGTTCTCCAAAGTTAATTGGATATCAAAGATTTAATCCATTAGAGGCATTGAAAACGTCTGGTCTTCAAATTCCTTCTAAATCATGTTGACAAATTGTTGAACAACATTATCTGGGGGAAGCAATTTATGACTATCATCTCGTAGCTTACATGGAATTTCTTCAATTTTGTTAATAAGTTGCAAATCATGTTCTTCACCAAGTTCATGTGCAGATTGTAGATCATTGAGTAAGTTGGTGAGGATAATGTCTTTGTGAATCAAAGACTCTTCAATTTCCACATACATGTCTCGGTTGGGAATGATTCCAAGTTCCTCCAGGGTATTCAATTTGATTTTTCTCATTTTGATCCAAGCTTGCACTTTGCTCTCCATATATCCTCTTTCTCTTGAGAGAAAGCATTTACAGTGTCATCCAATTTTTCCATTATGTATTCCATCTTTTCCAGCTTCCCCATGGCGGACCCTAGCATTTCCGTTCCCAATGCAATTAAGCGATCAAGATACTCACCGACCACTTTTCCCCTAGTATGTACCTTTTCCACCTTTTGGATGATAGGATTTTTAGCACCAAATGCAATTGCCTCGGGCTCAATAGATTCAGAAGATTGGGTAATCTTCTATAGCATGGTTGTAAGTTGTTCTTTCTTCACCTTATAGTGATACTTCATCTTCTTCTAATTATAAAATTTCTCTATGAGAGAATCTAGGGTAGATTGAACATCTGCCTTTGCACTCTCATGAGTTACCTTGCCCAATTCTACCCTTGTGATAGAGTAGTATGTGATATCCACTTCTTCATAAGTTTTTTCAGAGGGAGGCTAAGCTATCTCTGCATACTTACTACCCACTTTATCAAATAGCATCCTAGAAAGAGTCTTTGATTTCTTCTTAGTTCTTGTCTTAGCAAATGTAATTTGTGCAAAGTCAAACTCATTTGGAGAGATGGATTCTTTCCTCCTCTTTTACATTTGTGATGGCAACCATGGTGGTAACGGTGATCTCTCCTCAAGTTGTGTTGCCATCATATGGGATGTAGTATTTGCATTCACAAAGGTGGTAGTCATGATGGGAGGAGTGTCAGTTAAAATAACATTGGAAATTTTAGCACTAAACACTTGCATAGAGTCATTCAAGAACTGCTCTAAATCAAAATGTGATGTAAGTTCAAAAGATGGTGAGTACAAACTTGGTAAAGAAATAGGAGAGCCATACACATTATCTAACCCTTATTTTGGGCTTTCAAATGACAACCCTGAGATAGGGGATGAATGCACAGAATTTAACAACACTTGTTACCAAGGGAGGAGCATTAACAAGAACATTAGACACATATGTGATCTTAGGAGGATAAACACATTGGTAATTGAAGGAGAGGAAATAGGGGGATCCTCGGGAATTTTGTCTTGAGGAGATAATTCAGATTCCTCATATCTCTCTTCCTCAACTTGCCCCTCTTCCTGCACAGGCTCTTCTTGTGCCTCAGCAGATGGCCCCTTTGTAGCTTTCCCACTCTTCTTCTTGCCACCCTTGACCACAAACTTGATATTTGGCTTTGAAGGTTTGTTGGAGCTTGGAGCATCATTTTTGTTCTTGGTCCTCAATTTAGACCTCTTACCTGTTTGACCTTGTGATTCATCTTCTAATCCAATGAACAAAGATTTCATATGTATTCCTCTTTCTTCTAGCCAAACATTTGTGTTAGCTAAAATGGGCTCAAACCTTTCTTGGATCGAGATTACGTCTTTCTAGGACCATTGGATGGGAGCAAAAGGTGAGCCTACAATATCCTTCCTTTCGTACTCAGGATCCAATATATTGGCATCATCCCCTATATGCTCAAGGACATCAACGAGATCTAATTTTGTTATTTTATCTAGAGTTAATCTGCAATAACTCATTCTCCTATTTTCTTGCTCCATTCTTATGTTAGCCCATATGTCTTCAATTTGATGTACATGAGAGAAATCCATTTTGATTTGAGACTTCATACCTTTGTAATCAAAATCAGATCTTGCTTTGTACAATTTTATTGTTGTTTGCTACATTTTTTATTGCACCACCTTAGCCTTGTGTGAATTTTGAATGGAGTATCTGTTGATTGCTAGTGGAAACTTGAATCTGAGTTTATGGAATTCCATTTTTTTACTATGCACCACAATAATTTTCCTGCATAACTCCATTAGAACAATTTTATTCCTAGGATAACGAGGAAGCATATATGGATAAGTAGCAAAGAATCCAACTCTCAAATAAGTAAAAGTTGGAAATTATAGATAAAGGAAACCATATTTGTTCACAACCTTCCATGCTTCATTAGATACTCTTTTATTCTCCAGTTCAAGATCAAAGGCACACATGAGTGGAGCAAAGAAGGCATTGTTCACCCTTCTAAAATGATTAATACTACCTTTGAGAGTGATCTACAGAAAATAGTTGTAGACTTGACTCACCTTTCTGTCTCACTCAGTGGTTAGACCTAGAAAATTCCTCATGGATGTTGCAGTGTAGAAAAAATATGATGTCATGTAAAACTTGTGTGTTGTAAGCACTTGGGTCAAGCACTCATGGAGAGCGTTGTTGATTTCCTCACCCCAAAATATTTGTTACTTCCCTTTCAGAATAAACTTGATGTACATGTACTTCCAGTCCTCAAAGGTAGATGAAGTAGGTAAACCATGTACTCTACTGAGAAGAGTAATGAGGTCATTTACCTCTTCTATGAAATCACTATGAGGAGGATTTTTAGGCCACCTCATGACACCTGGTCTAGGGGCCTTCAACCATTTACTGTTAATCATCCTTTTGGCAGAATCAGGATCTTTATCATATTTTTCCTGTGCAGATTCTTTGGAAATCTCCACATATGTGTTAGCACTTGGGCACATGAATAATTTATCAAAAAAATATTCATCTAATTCCATCACCACATTCCCATTTGAATCATGGACCTTCCTGTCATCCTTGTTGTAGTTAAAGGCAACTTGTAGTACAAACTCAAGATTTTGAGTGCGCTACTAGAAATGAGGCCACAAGATGTATGTTACTGTGAATAATTGACTTCATTCCATTGTCCAAGGGTTGTTTCTTAGTCTTCTATATGAACTCAGACATGTCCACATGACCAATCTCTATATCCTTGATTTCATCCACATTTGAAGAAATCATTGTAGGAGGAAGCACACCTTGGTATTTTTACTTCATAACTTTACCCTTGGAAGGAGATGGATCTGGCATTGGAAAAATAATGGCCTAGAAAAAATGCAGATGCAAGACAATCTTGGAAAATGTGCACAAAGAGTTGCATGACAAGATTAGCATTTCGTAGATGTCAGGAAAAATTTGCATTTACGAAATATCAATGAGGATGAATAACATAATGATTGCACGAAAACTTGGGTTTGAGCGTGATGAATGTGGAAAACAGAGCACAAAGGGTTAACTTGGAAAAGCAGGAAAATTTCCAGTGTCAAAGAAATTTTGGTGAAAATGTGCATATGCATTGCAAAATGATGAAACTGCAAGTGGATAGAGATGTCTTTGAAAAAAAGTTGTAGTCATTAAAAATTAATGACATTGCAAGGGGGTAGGTCTTTGTTTACTAAGTCAATAAAAATTACCAATTTTACAAATTTGTGAACACTTTAGCTTCTTTTCAAATTGTCAGATTCTAATGATCATACAAAATTTTTGTTTTTATTTGTCAGGTCAGGGGAAAACCCCAACCCTACAAATGGGGTAATTCAATTTTACTTGCACACTTGGCATAAAATACCAATTATACAAGTGTTATAAATGAGTCTTGTACATGGGTTATTTTCACCCATGCAAACAATACACATGAGTCTTTATAAGGGCAAGTTAAAACCCCGCATGTACAAGATAAACATATAACCCTTTGCAAGGTCAGGGAAATTCCCTGACTATGCAATAATAGATCATTCATGGAATGTACCATCAGCAAAAATCACCAATGGTACAAATGGAAATGCTTGGTTCATGTAGGTTTGGGTGAAAAACCCGATCCCATAATAGGGATAATGCAAATAGACAACTTTTTTTTTCATGTGGTTTTAACCTACGTAAGCAAAGAAAAGCTAAACTCAACACGGGGTTGGGGAAAAACCCCAACCCTTCATGAAGAGTAAGATGTTTTCAAACCTACTGGCTAGTGGATATGGAAAACCTTGTTATTTCGGTGAAAATCACTGACATTGCAAGGGATGTCCGATTACTTCATATGCAGGGGTGTGAAAAACTTCCGCCTCTACACACAAAGGTTAATGCTCATTCAAACTCTGTGTAAAACGGGGTTCTAAATCCACTTCAAACAAAGGCACATAATGAAGGATTTGCATTCAAATAAAGGCTCCATTGAAAGAAAGGAAAGTCGAGCAAAGATGAAACAAACTCCAAAATGGAAGATAGAAATAGGGAAAACCTAGGGTTTGTAGGCATATACAAAAGACATATGGTAAATTGATTATACAAAATAGAATTTAATATAAACACAACAAACCATTTTAAAAACAATGATATGCAATCAAAAACAACAAACCCTAAACATTTAACAAATGAAATTAAAACAAATAGAGGCGAAAAGGGGCAACATATCGGAAGAAATAAAAATAACCATAGCTTGAAACTTGGTCAAAATCCAATGCAAACCACAGTCGAATGAAGTTGTAGTTTTCAAAAAAGCTCACAACAAAGGTAGGAGGAGGAATGTAGAATAAAATGAGGAAGATAACAAAATGAAACCATAGCTCGAAACTTGGTCGAAATCCAATGCGAACCATAGCTCGAAACTCGGTCGAAATCCAATGCGAACCATAATCGAATGAAGTTGTAGTTTTCAAACAAGCTCACAACAAAGGTTGGAGGAGGAATGTAGAATAAAATGAGGAAGATAACAAAATGAGGATGATGACCCTGACCCAGACGGTGGTTTTCTTCGACCACTGCTTTCTTGGGTTGTGCTTCTGGAGGGGCTGGTTCTGACGTGTACGCGGGTGGAATACTATAGATTGGTCCCTGCGGGTGGGGTTGTTGGCACTGTTGGTGCGAGGAACTTTGTTGTGCTTGGTCTCCTGCTCGGGTCAGCTTTGGAGACTGTTCTTCTTTTCCTACGGTGGCTGGAGATAGTTCTCTAGCTTTTGTGTTGTTGGATGCCTTCTCTGTGTCTCCCCTGTTGGTGCTCTTCTGTGGTGCTATAGGTGGGGACTCTGTTGATGCCCTGGGTTGGGGTTTCGTAGCTGCTAGTGCTATTGTGGCTTTTGATGGATGTTGGAGGGAAATTTTGTTTCCCTTTGTGTTTTCTGGTGCTGGGTGGTTTCCCCTTCCGCTTTGTTGCTCCCTGCAGGGTGTGTGGGGTTGCTTGGGCTTCCTTGAAGTTTTTGGGTTGAAGAAGGGGCTTATTTTTGGTTCTGCTCAGTGTAGTAGGATGGCTTGGGGGCTTTATTTGTTGGCCCTTTCTTCTTCTCTCTTCTTCTGGGGTGTTCTTTGCTTCTGTGCATTCTCTGTGTGGTGGCTTTTCGGCATGGTTGCGGCTTCCTTTTGGTTGGGAGTGTGGGTTTGCTTGGGCTTCCTTGGAGTTTTTGGGTTGAAGAAGGGGCTTATTTTTGGTTCTACTCGGTGTAGTAGGATGGCTCGGGGGCTTTATTTGTTGGCCCTTTCTTCTTCTCATTTTTTCTGGGGTGTTCTTTACGTCTGTGCTTTCTCTGATTGGTGGCTCTCCTTTGGAGGTTATGCCAGCACAGTTGTGGTTTCCAAAGGGCAAGTGGATTTCATTGCCTATTATCTTGGTTTGGAGACTGTTTTGGGTTGTTGGCCCATTTGGTGGAGTGTTTATGCCGCTCAAATTTGGATTTTTTCTTCCCTGTGCTCTGCTAGGTTTTGTGTGGACCTGCACTGGCGTTACTAGGAGTTTTTCATGATGAGAGCAGGTGTCTTTCTTAATTCCTTGTTCATGGTTTTCCCCCCATGTGCCTTGTTGTTCTTCATTGGTGGTTGGGGGTTGATGCTTTGGCTAGACCATGCTGTGAGTATGGAGTTGGTGTTGGATCAGCTTTGTTCTATGCTGAAGGTTTTGAGGGCTGGGTGGTTTTCAGAGATATTTTTGAAGACCTAGTTGTTAATGATGTTGTTGCTTGATTTGGTTCTCCTTCTCACTGCAGTCCCTTCCTTCTCTCTAAATACTAGGCCTTCTTTTGAGGTGAAGACCTCTCCTTTGGAGGTGGAGTCCTCTCCCTCTCAGGTTGAGGTGTGTTCTATGGTTGAAGGTCTCTTCCTGCTTTTCCCATTGAGGGGGTTCCCATTTCTTTTGAGGTGGAATGGTGGTTTGCAATAGTGTTGTGATTGTGGTGAGTGGGATGAGTTGGGTTTTGTCTCCTATAGAGGCGGAGAGCGCAATTGGATTTAATGGAAAACGTTTGGAGCCTCGCGTTCTTGTGATGACCTCTCCTATAGAGGGGGAGAGGGTTTGTTGTTGGGAAATGTTTTGTCTACTTATGGGGCTCTGCTTTTGCAAACCTTTGACTTATTTTTCTCTGCCAATGGTTTGGAGAGACCAATATACTTGTGTGACTGGCTTGCTATGGGCTGGTTGTTGCAGGCTTCTCTCTTGGGTTTAAGGTCCTTGCCAAAACCTGGTTGTTTTGGGTTGTTGGTCCCATCAAAACCAATGGGTTCTAGATCCATGAAAGATCTTGGTTCTGTGTTGGGCAGCTGGTTTTGGCTATTAGTTTTTCTTTGCTTTGTTGCGGGGATTTATTGACTTCTCTTTAGGTAGCTTGAACATCCTTGTTTGGGTTTCAGGTCCCTTCAAAACCTGATGGTTTCAGGTCCATTCAAAACCTATTTTTCTCCTTATCAAAAACAAAATAAAACCAATTTAAACTCAAATTGAAAAGACATTAATATGCCATTAATGACACTCGTGCAAAGCCAAGATTGTAGGAGTGGACATTTATGGTAGGTTACAAATTAAAATTCTGGAAAACTTGCAAGGTCGTCGAAAAATCTTGACTTTACAAGTATTAAGTTACATCTTGACTTGCAGTGTCAGGGAAAAACCCTGACCATGCAACATTTTTTAATTTTGCAACTTTCACTTGCAGGGTTGGGGAAAAACCCCAACCTTGCAAGTATAAAACATTTTCTAACTCCTATAAACTTAATTTTCACAATTAGCACAAAGAGATGAATTTTGACGAACCGGTGGAAATAATTGCTCAAAAGAAGTTTTGATTCTAAGGACTATGCACGAGGGAAAATTGAAATTTGCCTCGTTTTATGTGCTTAGAGTACACGAGCTACAAAATGGACAAGTTTCGTAGGGGTTATCCTATGAATTAAAAGAACAACTAGATTCAAGGATAACAACTGGCTCTAGTTGGGGATCTTCCTTCAACCATTCTTTGAAATGATTGAAGGGAGAAGAATTTCAATCTCTAAGTTCCTTCACCCATCCATTAGGTGTAGAGTCAGGCGACAAAAATAAAAAAGACTAAAAAAGATTAAAAAATAAAAAGACGCAAAGACTATACAATTATTTACAAAAAACATGTCACCTCACTAAGTGAAGAGTTTCAGGTGTTGTCCACTGTGTGGAAGCAAAAATAAAGTACCATCTTGATATTCAAGCAAGAAGCTATTTTCACCATAGAGTTGGTGAATCTTGAATGGACCTCTCCACAATGAGTCAAATTTCCTGTGCATTCCTTTTGGCTCTCTTCTCTTGTCCCACAAAGGAACTAGATCCCCAACTTGGAAATCTCTTAAATTTTCCTTCTTATCAAAAGGCTTCTTTACTTGATCTTGGTACTCCCCAGTATAGTTCACCACTTGAACATGCTTCTTCTCCAATTCGAAGAGATACATAATACGCTTGTCGAAAGAACTGTCAAATGTCTCATCCTTAATGGCCTTGGCCAATTTGAGGGCGGGAAATTCCAATGTGATTGGAATCTCTGCATTCAACCCATACACGAGTTGGAATGGTGACATGCCTATCACCTATTTGGGGGTAATTCTATCAACCCAAAAAGCATCATACAATGTCTTGTGCCATGATCTTTGGTTCTCATCAACCAACTTGCAGATGATAGTGACTAAGTTCTTGTTGTTGGATTCTTCCTGACCATTACCTTGAGGGTAAGAATATGATGAATGCGACAAATGTGATTCCATGCTCAAAATAGAACTTTGTGATCTCACTTGATGAGAATGCAATAGCATTGTTTGCTACAATTTTTTTTGGCACACCGAACCTAGAAATGATATTCTCTTTCAAGAATCTACAAACTACCTTTGAAGTAGCATGCTTCACGTGTATAGCCTCCACCCACTTGGTCAAGTATCGGTGGTTGTGAGAACATAAAAATGTCTTTCACTTGAAGGTGGATTTACAACACCAATGAAGTCAATGCCCCATTGTTGAAAGGGTTCTTCAATGACAATTGGCTTGAGTGGAAGAGAAACCAACTTAGGATTTCCTATGAACTGTTGACATAGTTTGCATCTATGCACCCAATTATACGCATCTTGAAATAAGGTAGACCAATAGTACTTAGCTCACAAAATTTTGTGAGCTCTAACTGATGCATAAAAATGTCCTCCACACACCAAGTTGTGTCCAAAGATTCCAACAGTTTACTTTGTTGAGCCTTGTCATCACAACATAGAAAAGTACCATCCAAGCTCCTTTTGTAAAAACCATTATCCCATAAGACAAAATTCGCTACCTTAAGCTTGACTGTCCTTTTCTCCCTATGTTTCAAATGCTCTAAACATTCTCCATATGTTAGAAAGTAAGTGATATTGGAATACCATTCGTTAGTTGTACTAACGAATAGAACAATAGGAATATCTTCAGAGCTTACCTCCTCATAATTGGAAACTTGATCAGGATTGTTGTGAGCAATAAGTTGGAACAAACGTTTACTATGAACAACTTGGTGGGATTTATGTCCATGTCATACTCTTGAATTTTGGCAATCCAATTGCCCCTTTTTGTACCAAATTCTTGTTGTGTCAAGATGGACTTGATGGTAGAATCAAGCACTAGTGTAGTGACATGACTGTTAAGTATGTAGAACCGAAAATGATTCACTACCTTAATCGTAGCAAATGCATGTTTTTCCATTTGAGAGTACTTCATTTCCTAAGCTTTTAATGGACAACTCATGAATGCAATAGGGGAATCAAACCCCTCATTATTCTACTACACCAAAATTGTTGATAGTGTATATTCAGAAGCATAACTGTACATAATGAACTCCTTAGTGTAATCTAGACAGACTAACACTGGTAAATGTGCAATAGCTTCTTTAATATCATTGAACACAGCCTTGCCTCTTGCAGACCAATGAAAGGTAGTATTTCCCTTCATCATATTCACAATATGACACATATTTTCCATGAAGTCAAGGACAAACCTTCACAAGAAATTCACCTTATCGAAGAAATAGTGAACTGCTTTCTTACTTATAGGTAGAGTAAGAACTTGAATTTCTTTGACCCGTTCAAGATCAATTTTGATAACCTCCTTGGACATGATGTGACCAAGAATTTTTCCTTCTGTAACTTCAAAAATTGACTACTTGGGATTCAAAGAAATTCCATGTTGTCGACACCTCTCTAAGACTTGTCTCAAATGATTGAAATGCTCTTGACGACTTTTGGAAAATATTGTTAGATCATCAAGATAAAACACAATGAACTTACCCATGACATCACAAAAATCCAAGTCTAATTGCTCATTGAAATGTAGCACCAGCATTGATAAGACCAAACGACATTATGCAGTAAGAAAAATTACACCATGGTGTGGTAAAGGCGGTCTTATGTTGATCATCTATGTTGACCTCCACTTGGTTGTACCTTAAGAAACCATCCAACATAGAAAGCGTCTTAAATCCAATTACCATCTACAAAACTTGATCTATCATTGGTAGAGGATAATCATCTTTCAATGATAACTGATTTAAATTTCTAAAATCTACACATATCTGAATTTCCCCATTATTCTTATGAACTGGAATGATATTGGCTATCCACGTTGAATGGTGGATAGGAAATATGATCCTAGTGTTCAACATCTTTTGGACCTCTAAAAGAATGGTTCTAGAAATCTTAGGATTGTATTTCCTTTGCTTTTGTTTATGAGTCAATGATCCCACCTTCAATAGAATTTCATGTTGTACTTCCTTTGGGTGAAAAGACTTCAAATCTTCATATGAGTAGGCAAGCACATCAATGTATTTCCATAGAAATTCAACAAATTGGTCTTTCTCTTTAGGAGTACAACATTTTTCGATGTTCACCATTTTAGGATCTACTTCAATTCCCAAGTTGATTTGCTCAACTTCATTAGATGATTCAGAATTGGATTGTTGTTGCTTTTTGACATAATGGCCATGTTTTTCAAAAATTATTTCTAGGGATACCAATCCCTTGGGAATCTTATTCCCTTTGAGCTGCAGAAACTCCTCGCCAGTAATTGGATCAATTTTAGAAATAGATTCTCGGTGTGGAGAATCACTACCTTTAAAGCACAATTCATCAAAATTTTCTACCTTTTCTAGAAAGGCCACAATCTGGTGATCATCATTGAAAATTTTTCAGTTGTCTGAATTTTATGGAACACTCGAATGAAAAACTAGCTCAATGGTGTAGGTAGAACAATGAAAATCTTTATGTGGAATCAAGAGCGTAGCTAATACTGCTAAAGGGTCATCTCTATCATTGTACTCTCTTGGGACAACGAAAAATATTAAAAGCTTCAAACTCTTCTATACCGTCCCAAACCAAGTTACGGTAATGCCTTAGTTTCTCGTTCTTATTTTAATACAAGTTTATCACTTGGAAAATGACTAATTCAGCATCAACTTGAGCATGTAAATTTCTTATTCTTTTCCTTCGTGCAACTTCCATTCCTAACAACAATGCTTCATACTTTGTAGTATTGTTAGTGTTGTAAAACTAGAGTTTAAAAGAAAAAGGAAATAATTTTCCTTATGGGGAAATAAAAACAACTCCCACTCCCAAACTTGTGGATGAGCAACTACCGTCAAACTCAATTTTCCAAACTTCATTTGGATCACCAAGACAAGTAGCTTCAAAATCTGAAACTTCATCGTCAGATACAATTTCACCATCTATAAATGATGTATCATCCAAAGACAACTCTTCTAAAGAAGATGATTTTTTCTTTGAAATGGATGAGCCATCAATTTGTGACTCATTTCTTGTCTTTTCACTTGAATATTCAGTATCTTCATCTATTTGTAAAAAGTATGTTCCCATACCTGAAGACTCAAACAGGATTTGAGATATTGGATCATCTAACTTGGTCACAGAAAATTTTGATTCCCTTTCAAGAAGCAAATTTTGCATAACACCCTTGACATGTATTTGAGCTTCAAACATATCCATATTCATTTCACCTCCTACATCCTTGTAGAAGTTTCATCCAAGAAAAATACCATAGGGTGTAGGAACATTTGCAATGAAGACCATCATCTTGATTTTCTTATCTAGGAATGCAACAAACACAAATTGTGCATCCTTGATTTGCTCGATCAAAGGCACTTGCTTATTCTCCATAGAGAAGCAACGGCCAAAATTCTTTGTAAGATTCAAAAAAAAAGTAGTAGCTACCTTGGTGGGCATGACATTATCAGATGCATTGGAATCTATTACATAGTTTACTTAACTTAAAATCGTTAACAAGCAAAGAGATGTAGAAAGGGTCTATTCTTCTAGGAACAAATGAAGGAATAGAAACTAAGTTACTTTGAGGAAACTTAGATTTTGGAACAACAAGGATATCTAAAGATGAATCTCTACTAGGGTGAGTTATCTTATCTTTAACAAACTCAACCAGTCTATCAAACTGGTCAGGATTGGCCTTTAGATATTTAGCTTCAAACATTTGTATCTTTATCCTCTTCACATGATCAATTATGTCAAAGGCTTGAAATGAATTAATCAAGGAGGATGGGGTAATTTCATTGCTAGGTTTAACAATAGGAGCACTGGTCTTTGGAACCTGAATATTGGTCTTTGGTGTTGAGGAAACTATAGGAGGACAAGTGGTACTTAATTGCTTATTGGATGTTGTATCTTTGGGTTGCATTGGAACATGAATTCCTCTTTTAGAAATAGTCATTGGTGGTCGTGAACTATCCTTTGCTTTTGTTGCATTAGATTGAGGTTGATCAAGTTGATTTTGTTGTGAACATGTGAACACAACATAAGCATCAGTCACAAGATCCTCTTCATCAGATTCATTTTCAACATGTAGGTAGCCAATATTTGAGTCGCCAGTTGGATCTGCTTCCTCCTCTTAGAATTGATTGACATTTTCCTTAGTAGGATATTCCAGTTGTGCATAATTGTCTTGCTCAACTTCATAATAACCCATAGATGCATTGTTGGGAGGAGCCTCAAGAGCAAGTCTTCCTTGCGGTGCATGAAGTCTATTCTGATTTCTATTACTGGAATAGTTGGAAGAATTTGGAAAGGTTCTCCTTGGAACATCCTTGCATGGAGCATTAGATGAACCTTGAGAAACCTATTTCTTCAATGCTAGCAATTCATTTTCCAGTTTTTGCATCATAGGATCAGTGCTTGTGTTAGTAGATAGAGATGAAGATGCTTGGCGTTTATTTCTATTTGATTCTTTTCTTATTTTACCAACAAGAAGCAAGTCATCTTCGAAGCTAGTAGCCAACTATTGTGCTACTTCAAGATCAGCTAGAACTGCCCTCTGTAACAAGAAACTTACCTCTAGTAGTTGTGTGTTAATGAAGAAAAATTTAAGATTATAAGCCATTGGCTTAGCCTCAACAAGAATACTTATTAGCAACTTATTGAATTTAGCTACGAACTCACACATGGGTTCATGTGCTTCTTTTCTCATGGGTGATCCCACAATACTGGTTTACAATTTTTGGCCAAACTGGACACTAAAATAATTTTTTTTAACTAAATCTTCACTTTCGGGCACCTATAGCGGCTAAACCGTGAGGAATTTGAAGATGATGCAAACTAGAGTTTCGTGACATTTTTTCTATAGATTCTAAATATATTTTTTCAAAAAATTTGGATTCAGATTGCACTTCTTTTCCATCTCCCTCAAAAACTAGTTTTTTAAAACAACATTTTAAAAAAGTGACGCTCACCGTATAACGCATAACTTTTTTTCCATGAAGGATAAAATTCTAATTATTTCAAATTTAGATTTTTAACTCTAATATCTAGTGCTTCCACTTGGTTAGATATTTTTTTATTGAATATTTTTTCTTTAATCAATTTTCGAAGTCGAACCAATTACAATTCAGATATAGCGTGACCGTATAATGCATAAATTTTTTTGTATGTATCGAAATTCAAAAAAAATTGTTGGATCAAGGACTTCAATATCTGGTGCACTCATATTTTTCAAAAAAAAAATTGATAATCTGTTATTTTTCCACATGTGCATAACAAAGAGCTTGATTTTTGGTGAAAAACCTATGTTTAATAAAACTAAAAAAACAAATAGATAATAAAACCAAAACATATTAAAATTATATTCATTGGATAGCTCAAAGGACTACCTGATTCCAGTTGGGTTTGTGAAGTCTCTTCCATTTTCATCTTCAACCCGAGCTCTGAAGTGCAAAAATTTTATTTTTTCTGTGAACAAGGTCAAAAATCAGGGAAAGGGGGGGTTTGAGCAAACCAGGGTTCATTCAAACCCCCTTCCATAAAGGGGTTTCCAATTGTTTTTTTGGTCGATTGGTCCATACATGCATTAAATGGGTTCGCTCGAACCCTGGTTCAAGCGAACCCTCTTTTGGTTCGTTCAAACCAACTAGTTCGTTCGAACCCCCAAAATGAAATTTTTTGGCATGAGGTCATTTTTTACAAGTTTTCCTTCCTCATTCGAATTGTAAACCACTTTTGTGGGTTTACCCTCATGGTTGTAAGTTGTGCCAACAAAGCATGTGCATCTTCTGTAGGCTTGAAACGTTCTTCAAATTTGGTACAGAGTAGCCCAATTGGTAACAAAACCAAGAGCAAGAGTGTAAAACCATTTTGTAGATGCTCCTTGTAAGGTCTCAATGAAAAACATTAAGGAAACATCCTCATGCTTAATTCCAACAACACCACATACAATATAGAAAGTAGTAATATGTTCATCAGGATGTTGTTTACCATCACCATAGAACTTGGTGATGTTCTTGTGTGAAACTCAAGGAAGTTTGTACAAAGGGCTTGCCAAATTTAAAGGGCCAAAAGAATTACCCCAAGGACCACCAGGTGGTTGAGCTGCCATAGTTCCTTGAACAATAGTCGCTTGAATTGGTGTGATACATAAAGGCCTTAGAAAATTAGAAGATTCGCTTGGAAGCAGTTATCTGATTCTTCGAGGTGGATAACTTTATGTACTTTGTAATGGTGACCTTGCTCGTGGAGGAGAAGGAATAATATTATGGCATTATAACAACTCAAAGAGATGATCAACTTGACCTTGCACCCTTTGACTGTGAGTATACCTTCTATATGCTAGAATGTAGTCCTTGAAACAAAACAAAAATCAGCAATAAAAGATATTCACAAACTTTGCAATAAGACACTGGAATACTTGTTTACTTCAATCGAAAGCGTAAGGCTCTAGTTACATGCTCGTATCCCCAACAGAGTCACCAAAAAATTGTTGGGTGAATATTTTGTAATCCCTTTACAAATTACGAAATAGTGATTTCAGTCATAGTTATGATGAGATAAATCTCTCTTCTCATAAAGGGGAGGCTCCCTTCTTACTTTTTATTGAAACAAAAGCAAACTATGCTAAGCTAAAGGTATTTATTAACCATGTGGGGGGGGTGTTACATTCATCATTTTCTCTTCTTTAATGATGTGGGGGGGGGGGTGTTTACCCTCATGGTTGTAAGTTGTGCATGTTGGGTGAAAATTATGTAATCAACTTTTCGATAGATTACACAACTAGGACTTCAGCCACAACTATGTGAGATATAAATCTCTCCTCTCAGAAAGGGGAGGCGCCCTTCTTACTACTAACATAATCTATAGTAAAACAAATAAAGTAATTACAGAATGTACACGATACTTACTAAGTGGGGGGGTGTCACATTCATCCTTCTCTCTTTTTTCAAAGAAGATGTTTACAATGCTTCACTGTTGGAAGTTCTTAATTCACAATAAACTTAAACATTCAACAAGCAGTAATACCAATATCTCTATCTTGTCAAAGAAAAGCATAGAGATACTAGGAGTGATAAACAATAAACAAATAAAAGAAAGGGGAAAGCTCACGAAGGCACAAAGTCATTCCGTAGCTTTTTCAATGGTAGGTTTGTGAAGGGCGTATCGTTTGTTACATTAAAAACACAAAATCTTCTTAGATGTAGGAATTCCTTGAACAACATGAACAATTACAAGCACAAAGTCTTGTAGATCATTCAACAATAGTTAACCAAACATAAAACATAAACCCAAATAAAATATGTAGCACAAAGTTTACATGAATTACTTAGAGTCCTTTAGATTTCATAAGCTAATCACCACCAATCCAATCAATCCAACGCAAAGTCTAGTATGCAATTTCTTCCTTTATTGATCAGATTTAGATTCACAAAAACATGAACACAAAGTTTCACAATTTGTTGCAAATTGAGTAGCACTTCGTTGCAAAAACTAAAGGATAAACAATACAATAGAAATCCAACATATATATAGAAAGGGAAGAGAAAAATTAGGAAACTAATTGAGAAAATCAAGGAAAGTTAGGTGAGCGATTTTAGGAGATCTCACCTAACTTTGACCAAATTCAAAGTGTAATTTTTCTTAATGACTTGGTGCATTTACACTTTTACAAAAAGACATAAAATTTCAGGAAATATTTACAAGATGCATAATGGGAAGCATCAAAAATGTCTAACACTGGAGATCAAGAGCCTTCATGTTTCCTTGCTTTGGGCATAGAAGTCTTTGTATTTCTTCCTGGTCTCCTGCACAAACTTCTCATCCAGACCAACGATGTAATCCACAATGGTGTGAATTCTCATGATCGATCTCATGGCAGATGAGTGAACCTTCTTGCACCTGTCAAGATGCATTTTTAGGTTATCTAATGTGAGCCTTGTATCACACATGACGTTCAAAGAGGCTTCTAAAATTTTTGCGTTGTCGATCAACTTCATGATGGCTTCTTTGAAGATCTAGGATATTTTTGTGGCTGGCAGGAAGATACAATTTTCCTCAAGAAGTTGTGCTAGTAACTCCTTGATTCCTTTTTCAAGAATCACACGATGTCCTTCAACATCTTCCTGCACTTGGTGGAGATCCTCCGCAAGAGATTCAATCACTTGAATTCGATGTTTCAAGGATTCTCTTACCTCAATGAATTTTTCTTTGTCAGGAATTACCCTGGATTCCACCAGTTTACTGAGCTTTACCTGTTTCAACTACGACCACAACAACAGGAATTTTTCCATTTCTTTGCACTCTTGGGAAAGTACACTTTTCTCATTATCAAGCTCTAGTTTTCTCATCTGCAACAATTATAATTTGAGATCTGTGTTCTATGATCTTTTTGACAAAATCATACAACACCCTGCCTTTGGAGGTGAAATTTTTCAGCTTTCTTGACAGCTAGGTCCTCAATACTTACCATTGCCAGTGGTTGTGCAGTAGTTGAAGATCCTGCAAGTCTCTTTACAAAAGTGGCATAATGCTCTACCCTCTACTTGTACATATTGCGAGCTTGCTCCATTTTATCCAGTCTTCCAGCCAAGATATCCAATGTCACTTGCGCATCTGCTTTTGCACTTTCATTGGTAACTTTGTCAAGCTGGACTCTTGTTACTGTGTAGTCCTCCATATTGACATCTCCTTCTTCATGCGATGGAATGCCAATTTCCACATACTTGTGACCAGTCTTGTCAACATTTAGTCTTGAGTATACTTTCACCTTTTTCTTCCCCTTAGCTTTTGGAGGGACTATCTCTTCAAGGTCAAGCTCCTCTGGAGAAATCATTTGTTTCTTCCGCTTCAACACTTGAGATATCAACCAAGGGGGAAGAGAGGAGGTGTTAACTTCTGGATTCACCGTCAACTCTGTCGTCATTGTCACTTCTGAAGTTACCATTGGTATTGTGACAATGGGAAAAGTGTCTGTCATTATTCCTCCTAAGACTGCACATTGAGTTGATCACGTATTGATTCATTCATGAATCGATTGAACTCAGTTTCAAAAGTGATATCATATGATGGTGATGATAGGCTAGGAATAGATGATGGAGGACTTGACAAAATATTAACCGTGTGAATGCTTGTCACCGAGGGAGTATCAAGCATGGTCGATGTTGTAGGAATAGTGGATACCTTTATTGCAGGAATGCTTGTGGTAGGAATAGGTGATGAAGGAACAAGAGGTGGAGGAGTACTTGGATTTGGAGGAGTGTGAGGAACACTGGAAATCACAGGCGATGACATTCTGGGAATTTCCTCAACTACATTCTCAGGTGGAGACATAGTTCTTTCTTCATCATTCCTAGGTTCTTGTTGATCACCCTCTTATCTTTTTGACTCTGGTTCACCTTCAGAATCACCTCTAGACTCTTCTTCATCTGCGGAATCTTCTTCTTCAGCGGAGTCTACTTCTGCATTGGAGTCTACTTTTGTTGAAACTTCTTCTTCAACGGATTGATCACTGGAATCTCCTTCTTCATCAGAATCTATCTCTTCAGAAACAACCCTTTTTCCTCTGGGGTGAGATGGTTCAGATTTCATAGTTTCTCCTTCAAGGATGGATAATGTATCCTTCTTACAGACAGTAAATTTGATCCTCAAGCCTCTTCGTGAAGAAGTGGGAAGAGCCATAGATTTTTCTTCATGCAGAGTTCTTACTGTCGGTGAGCTTCTTCCTCAGATTCTTCTCCTTCCGAATCTATTCTGAAACTTTTCATTTTGAAGCAATGCTTATGTAACCATTCTGTAGTGTTAGACAAAATTGACGCCAGTCTTTCCCTAATGCTAACACTTTCCTTTTTGGACCATTGAATTGTAGGCAAGAGCCTCTTGGATATTTCTTGTTCATCATAGACAACATTCATGATATCACCAGGATCTGTAAAATCCTCTGGTAGGTCAGCAACCCCAAGATCTCTGATCTGTTGTACGGTCAACCTACAATAATCCATTTTGTGAATGGCTTCCTCATCTCTGCAAGCAGCCCGGATGTCCTCAAAATGATACTGATGATGATGACCTTTCTGTAATTGCCTTCTGACATCTCGGTAATCAAAATAAAACCTATATCTATAGGTCCTGATCGTCATGATTTTCATCTCTGCATAGACTGATTTGGCCTTTTGTACATTCGGTATAGTATATCTACCAATTGTTAGTGGGAACTTGAATCCCTGATTGTGATTATTCCTCCATTCTTTGTGCACTGAAATCAGTTGTCTGCACATCTCCATAAGGAACCACTTGTCTGAGGGGTATCGTGGCAGCATGTAAGGGGAACCAGTGAAGCACCCTACTCTTAAATAAGTAAAAGTTGGGAATTGTAGGAATATGCATCCAACTTTACTTACCACCTTATAGGCCTCATTAGATACCCTCTTTCTCTCAAGGATTGGATCAAAGATGAAAAGAAAAGGTGCAAAGAAAGCATCAATAAGCCTCCTGAAATGATGAAAGCTTTCTTTCAACTCCAATTGATAGAAAAATTTGTACACAGGTGTGGTGTGTCTATTTCCTTTTGTAGATAGACCTAGAAATTGTCTCATCACAACTGCGACATACACCAGATAAGAAGTCATAGAGAACTTCAACGTGAATGGCACATTGATCAGCTGCTCATGTATTTCATCACTGACTTGTTTTCCCCAATCAATGTGAACCTTTTGTCTTCTTATGATTATGATGTATTCGTACATCCAGTCATGAAAAGTAGACTATTCAGGAAATCCCTTCACTCTGCTCAAGAATGTGATCATATCTTTGAAATCTTCTTTGAAATCACTTCACAAGAGTCCCTTCGGCCATCTGGAAACACTCTGCCTGGGCTTTTTCAACCATTGGCTATTTATCATATTTTTAGCCTTATTGGGATCAACATCATATACTTGTGCTTTTTGTATTGAGATGTCAATGTACTTCTCCATATGTGGCACTCTAAACACAATATCGAAGAATTCAGGGTCAAGTCTTAAAATCTCGTGCCCAGAAGAATCAATCACACTTTTGCTTTCCCTAATGTAGTGGGATGCAACTTGAAGGACAAATTATGTATTGTGCGCAGTACACCAAATGCAGGTTATTGTGTACGATTTCTCTCATAGAATCCTCAAGAGGCTTTTTCTCAGTTTTCGCTGCAAAATCAACCAGGTCTTGATGACCAACCTCTGTGTCTTTTATCTCTTCCACCTTGGATACCACTACGGTCAGCAGATAGAAACCTTGATACTTATACTTCATTTTTTCTTTAGCTTTTGAAGACAACAGAGGTTTTCTGGAAATCATCTAAGAGCAACTGAGTTCTATGATCAACAACTTTGACGATCTTGAAAAGAGACTGCAAGATGTGGAGTCAGAACAAACATTAGTCAAAAAATAGCATGGGGATGCGTGAAGTGAGCAACAATGATGAGCAAGCATGGAGCAAATGATGAGGCACGCAAAAGGATGCACAAAGTGGAAGGAACAAGGTTCAAGACGAAACTGGCAAGTTTGAAGTGTTTCAAAGCAAAATTGGGAAAAGTGTAAGGGCGCTGAAAATCAGTGCCCTTGCACTTAAGCAAGATGAACCTTGTGCAAAGGCGTTGAAAAACAACGCTTTTGCACTTTTTCGAGTTTAATGAATTTTTCAAGTCTCTGTCTTGTGTAATGGCGTTGTTTTTCAGTGCCACTACACTAGAGGTAAAAAAGAATATGTCAGGGCACTGAAAAATAGCACCCAGACACTTCAACCTGAAAGGAATTTCAAGTAAGTGTAAAGAATGAAAAACTTCAACGCCAGTATACTTTGAACACAAAAAGGTAATGTGTAAAGACGTTTGAAAACAACGCTTGGGGTTTTTGAAGCATGGAACGCTTGAAGTCAACATTTGGTAACTTGTATTGGATTGCATTTGAATTTCCTTTCACCATCACTTCACAAGTGAACAAAAACCATGCGATTTTACTCACAAAACGTGAGTTTCTTTCATTGCTCACATAAAATCATCAAGAAGGATGATGTGAGAAGATATAAAAATGTGGGAGTATGAGCGAAAGGAGAAAAATGCATTCAAAGAAGAAAGCCATGCCAAAAAAAATGATGGAAGTTTAATTGTGTGATGATGTTCCAAAATGTGATTAGGGTAAGAGGAAAACAAGCTCATGAATTAACAAGACTCCAAAGATATGGCGAAATAAAGAAAACGCATGGGTAGAAGAAAAACGTGTGAAGAAATCAAGAAAAACGCATTTACAAACCATTAAAATGTACTTAAAACAAAGTTAAAAATGAATGGAAAAGAGGGAGGTAAGAAAAATGACTTACCAAAAAGAGAGGACGTGAAAACTTGGTTGAAGAGGAACTTCAGATTTCTCACAAAACGCGTTTTGCAACTTGATGAGAGTTCGTCCAGCAAGAAAGAAAGGAGGAGAAAGTCACAAAATAATGAAACAAGACACCAAGAATCACTCTTAAGTGAGTTTAAAAACCTAAGTCGACTTCAATAAAAAGTGGCATAAATGAAGGCACGAAAAGTGAAAAGTGTAAAATACATGAAGAAACGTGCCTAAGCCAATTTTTGGCTAAGTCTGGGAAAAAGATGTAAAGGCACACTTTTTCAATGCTTTTGCATCTTTTAAACAATCACCTTTATACAGGGGCACTAATTTTTGGCGCCCCTGCACTTTCAACACTTAGCCAATTTTTTGGATGTGAGTTGGAGAGTTGGTTTTTAGCACAACTGCACATTTAACAATTTCACTAAGTATTAACAGTGAGACTTCGTGAAGGAGCTCGTTTAGAAGGTCTTCACGAGGCGAACATAGGGGGATTCTCAAACTGATTGTTTGAGTCTTTGGAATGTATTTTGAGGTGGCTTGATAATCACCTCATTTTGCGTGCTTGAACTTCATGAACCTAGGAAACAGACAAGTTTAGTAGGGGGGTTATTTGTGGAACGAGCACTGCTAGATTCTGCGATAACAGTGCCAACAAAGCATGTGCATCTTTTGTAGGCTTGAAACGTTCTTCAAATTTGGTACAAAGTAGCCCAATTGGTAATAGAACCAAGAGAAAGAGTGTAAAACCATTCCACAGCTGCTCCTTGTAAGGTCTCAATGAACAACATTAAGGAAACATCCTCATGCTTAATGCCAAGAACACCACATACAATATAGAAAGTAGTAATATGTTCGTCAGGATGTTGTTTACCATCACCATAGAACTTGGTGATGTTCTTGTGTGAAACTCAAGGAAGTTCGTGCAAATGGGTTGCCAAATTTAAAGGGCCAAAAGCATTACCCCAAGGACCATCAGGTGGTTGAGCTGCCATAGGGCCTTGAACGATAGTCACTGGAATTGGTGTGATACATAAAGGCCTTAGAAAATTAGAAGATTCGCTTGGAAGCAGTGATCTGATTCTTTGAGGTGGATAACTTTATGTACTTTGTAATGGTGACCTTGCTCGTGGAGGAGAAGGAATAATATTATGCATTATAACAACTCAAAGAGAGGATCAACTTGACCTTGTGCCCTTTGACTGCGAGTATACCTTCTATATGCTAGAATGTAGTCCTTGAAACAAAACGAAAATCAGCAATAAAAGATATTCACAAACTTTGCAATAAGAGACTAGAATACTTGTTTACTTCAATCGAAAGCGTAAGGATTTGTTATATGCTCGTATCCCCAACAAAGTCACCAAAAAATTGTTGGGTGAATATTTTGTAATCCCTTTACAAATTACGAAATAGTGATTTCATTCATAGTTATGATGAGATAAATCTCTCCTCTCATAAAGGGGAGGCTCCCTTCTTACTTTTTATTGAAACAAAATCAAGCTATGCCAAGCTAAAGGTATTTACACTAGCTTTAACCATGTGGGGGGTGTGTTACATTCATCATTTTCTCTTCTTTCAGAAAAGATGTTTACAATGCTTCATGGTAATATTCAATAATGCTTCTACACTTCTAATATTAACCTAAACAGTAATCACTGATATTCTTGATTAAACATGTGAATAATCAAAGAGTACCAGTTTGAATATGTGATAAGTGATCAGAAGACATACAAAAGCACAAAGTCTTTTCACTTCCTTCAATGAGAGTTCCATAGTAACCAATGACGTAAGTTGAATCACAAAGCCTTTCAATTCACTTCACAAAAATATTCACACACCAAATGAGTAATCCCAAGCACAAATTCTTTAAATTATCCTCCAAAAAGATTTTAAAATAACCGTACACCAGTTGGAGCACAAAGTATGTCAACTAATAATACCATCGATCCATGAAACAAATAATTACAAACCCAAAGTCTTGTTATTTCTCCACCAATAAACGCTTTCAACACACATAATTTCAAGTAATGACATAACACAAAGTTCATATAACTTATCTTGAAAGTCCTCCAATCATAATAAAGAAGCACCACTTATCCAATTAACACAAAAGAAATCAATAAGAATGACATAAGAATATTCTTACTCATACAAATTTGATTCAACATAGATTTTGATACCAAAATTGCCTTCTTTATTAATTGGAATTGATTTTGAAATTTGAAATCAAAGTCTCAAAGTTGATTCTCAATTTGGGCAGCACTTTGTTGCAATAGATTAAAGGTAAAAATTACAAATGAGCTCTCTCATATTTATAGACATGAGCTAAAGATCTGATCTAAGAAAAGTCTAACTAATTTGACTTATTCAACATTGGAGTCCAAAATTATTGGAGGACTTCATTATTGTTACATGTATTTACAATTTTACAAATGAAAAATGACACGTAAATTATAGTAGACTAACTTCAAAATCATGTAAATGACAAAAACTTGAAACCTAAACTAAGGCACGATCAACCTTCTTCCACATTCTTCATTAGGAATTCATCATGCTTCTTTAGGATCATCTATACTTCATTATCTGGCACTAAAGTATGTTTGATGATGCCACGAGCTCTTGGTACCAAATCTCTGACAATGTTGCAGGATTTTTCATTTTTCCTAAGGTACTACTTCAAGTTCTACATAGTTAATTGGATATCAAAGCTTTGATCCATTAGAGGCATTGAAAACGCCTGGCCTTTAAATTCCTTCTAAATCATGTTGACAAACTGCTAAACAACATTATCTTGGGAAAGTAATTTATGATTATCACCTTGTAGCTTACATATAATTTCTTAAATTTTGTTAATAAGCTACAAATCATGTTCTTCACCAAGTTCACATGTAGATTGTAGATCATTGAGTAAGTTGGTGAGGACAGTTTCTTTTTGAATCAGACTTTTCAATTTCCACATACATGTCTCGATAGGGAATTATTCCAAGTTCCTCTAGGGTATTCAATTTGATTTTTCTCATTTTGATCCAAGCCTGCTCTTTGTTCTCCATATCCTCTTTCTCTTAAGAGAAATCATTGCAATGTCATCCAATTTTTCCTTTATTCCTTCCATCTTTTCCATCTTCCCCATGGCAGACCCTAGCATTTTTGTTCCCAATGCAATTAAGCGATCAAGATCATACTCACCAACCTTTTTTCCCCCATTATGTACCTTTTCCACCTTTTGGAAGATAGGATTTTTAGCACCAACTGCAATTACCTCAGGCTCAATAGATTCAAAAGATTGAGTAATCTTTTGTAGCATGGTCGTAAGTTGTTTTGTCTTCACCTTATAGTGATACTTCATCTTCTTCTCCTTATAAAATTTCTCTATGAGAGAATCTAGGGTAGATTGAACATTTGCCTTTGCACTCTCATGAGTTACCTTGCTCAATTCTACCCTTTTGATAGAGTAGTATGTGATATCCACTTCTTCATAAGTTTTGTCAGAGGGAGGCTAAGCTATCTCTACATACTTATTACCCTTATTATCAAATAGCATCTTGGAAAGAGTCTTTTATTTCTTCTTAGTTCTTGTTTTGGAAAACATAAGTTGTGCAAAGTCAAACTCATTTGAAGAGATGGCTTCTTCACTCCTCTTTGGCATTTGTGATGACAACCAAGGTGGTAACAATGAGCTCTCCTCAGGTTGTGTAGCCATTGTATGGGATGTAGTAGTTGCATTCACAAAGGTGGTGGTCACGATGGGAGGAGTGTCAATTAAAATAACATTGGGAATTTCAGCACTAGACATTTGCACAGAGTCATTCAAGATCTGCTCTAAATCAGAATGTGATGTAAGGTCAAAAGATGGTGAGGAAAAACTTGGTAAAGGAATAGGAGAACCAGACACATTATCTAACCTTGTTTTGGGCTTTCAAATGGCAACCCTAATATAGGGGATGAATGCACAGAATGAATCAACACAACAGGTGCAACAACACTTGTTATTGGGAGGGAGGAGCATTAACAAGAACATTAGACGCAGATGAGGTCATGGGAGGAGGAGCGAGAATAGACACAACATTGGTAATTGAAGGAGAGGAAACAGGAGGATCCTTGAGAATGTTCTCATGAGGAGATAATTCAAAGTCCTCATATCTTTCTTCCTCAACTTGCCCCTCTTCCTGCACAGGCTCTTCTTGTGCCTCAATAGATGACCCCTCTATAGCTTTCCCACTCTTCTTTTTTCCACCCTTGACCAAAAACATTATCTTTTGCTTTGAAGGTTTGCTGGAGCTTGGAGCATCATTTTTGTTCTTGGTCCTCAATTCAAACCTCTTACTTGTTTGACCTTGCGATTCATCTTTTGATCCAGTGAAGAAAGATTTCAATTGTATTCCTCTTTCTTCTAGCCAAACATTTGTATTAGCTAAAATGGGCTCAAACCTTTCTTGGATCAAGATTACCTCTTTCCGGGACCATTGGATGGGAGAAAAATGTGAGCCTGCAATATCCTTTCTTTCATATTCAAGATCCAATATATTGTCAGCATCCTCTATGTCCTCAGGGACATCAACGAGATCCAATTCCCTTATTTGATCTAGAGTTAATCTGCAATAATTCATTATCTTGATTTCTTGCTCCATTCTTATGTCAGCCCATATGTCTTCAATTTGATGTACATGAGAGAAAGCCATTTTTATTCGAGACTTCATACCTTTGTAATCAAAATTAGATCTTTCTTTGTACAATTTTATTGTTACCTGCTACATTTTTTATTGCACCACCTTAGCCTTGTGTGAAGTTTGAATGGAGTATTTGTCGATTGCTAGTGGAAACTTGAATTGGGGTTTATGGGATTCTACTTTTTTACTATGGACCACAATAATCTTCCTGCATAACTCCATTAGAACATTTTTATCTTTAGGATAACGAGGAAGCATATATAGATAAGTAGCAAAGCATCCAACTCTCAAATAAGTAAAATTTGGAAATTGTAGATAAAGGCAGCCATATTTGTTGGAAACCTTCCATACTTCATTAGATACACTTTTATTCTCCAGTTCAGGATCAAAGGGGCACATGAGTGGAGCAAAGAAGGCATCATTCACCCTTCTAAAATAATTAATATTGCCTTTGAGAGTGATCTATAGAAAATAATTGTAGACTTGAGTCACTTTGTTGTCTCCCTCAGTGGTTAGACCTAGAAAATTCCTCATGGATGTTGTAGCATAGACCAAATATGATGTCATGTAAAACTTGTGCATTGTAAGCACTTGGGTCAATTGCTCATGGAGAGCATTGCTGATTTTCTTGCCCCAAAAGATTTGTTGCTTCCCTTTCAGAATAATCTTGATGTACACGTACATCCAGTCCTCAAAGGTAGATGAAGTAGGTAAACCATGTACTCTAATGAAAAGAGTAATGAGGTCATTTACCTCTTCTATGAAATCACTATGAGGAGGGTTTTTAGTCCACCTCGTGACACCTAGTCTAGGGGCCTTAAACCATTTACTGTTAATCATCCTTTTGGCAGAATTGGGATCTTTATTATATTTTTCCTGTGCAGATTCTTTGGAAACCTCCACATATGTGTTATCACTTGGGAACATGAATACTTTATCAAAGAAATCTACATCTAATTCCATCACCACATTCCTGTTTGAATCATGGACCTTATTTTCATCCATGTTGTAGTGAGAGGCAACTTGTAGTACAAACTCAAGATTTTGAGCAGCTACTAGAAATGAGGCCATAAGATGTATGTTACTATGAATAATTTACTTCATTGTATTTTCCAAGGGTTGTTTCTTAGTCCTCTCTATGAACTCGGACATGTCCACATGACCGATCTTTGTATCCTTAATTTCATCCATATTTGATGAAACCACTGTAGGAGGAAGCACACCTTAGTATTTGTACTTCACAACTTTCCCCTTGGAAGGAGACCGATCTAAAATTGGTAGAAGAATGGCCTTGTAGGAATGCAAATGCAAGACAATATCAAAAAAAATTCACAAAGAGTTGCATGAAGAGATTAGAATTTCACAGATGTTAGGAAAGATTTGAATTTAGGAAATAACAGTGAGGTTGAATAATAGAATGATTGTGTGAAAACTGGGGTTTGAGAGAAATGAATGTGGAAAACAAAGCGCAAAGGGTTAACTTGGAAATGAAGGAAAATTTCCAGTGTCGAAGAAATTTTGGTGAAAATATGCATATGCGTTGCAAAATGATGAAACTTTGCAAAAAAGTTGCATTGTTAAAAATTAATGACATTGCAAGGGGGTAGGTCTTTGTAGTTTGCTAAGTCGGTAAAAATTATCGAATTTACAAATTTGGGAACACTTCAATTTCTTGTCAAATCATCAAATTCTAAAGATCATACAAAACTTTTATTTTTATTTGTGAGGTTGAGGAAAATCCCCGACCCTACAAATGGGGTATTTCAATTTTACTTCCACACTCGGTGGAAAATACCGATTATACAAGTGTTATAAATGAGTATTGCACACGGGTTATTTTCACTCATGCAAACAATACACATGAGTCTTTGTAAGGGTAGGTTAAAACCCCACATGTACAAGATAAACATATAACCCTTTGCAGGGTCGGGGAAATTCCCCGACCATGCAACAAGAGATCATTCATGGAATGTGTCATCAACAAAAAACATCGATGGTACAAATGGAAATGCTTTGTTCATGTAGGGTCAGGTGAAAAACCAGATCCCACAATAGGGATAATGCAAATGGAAAACTTTTGTTTTTGTGTGGTTTTAACCTGTGTAAGCAAAGAAAAGCTAAAATCAATACAAGTTCATGGAAAAACCTCGACCCTTAATGAAGAGTAAGACGTTCTCAAACCTGCCAGCTAGCTTGTTATGTCAATGAAAATCACTGACATTGCAAGGGATGTCCAATTACTTCATATGCAAGGGCACAAAAAACTTCTGCCTTTGCATGTGGAGGTTAATACTCATTGAAACTCTATGTAAAATAGGGTTCTAAATCCGCTTCAAACAAAGGCACATAATGAAGGATTTGCATTCAAATAAAGGCTCCATTGAAAGAAATGAAATCCAAACAAAGATGAAACAAACTCAAAAATGGAAGATAGAAACAGGGAAAACCTAGGGTTTGCGAGCATATACGAAGGACTTATGGCAAACTGATTATACAAAAAATAATTTAATATAAACACAACAAACCATTTAACAACAATGATATGCAATAAAAAATAGTAAGCCCTAAACATTTAACAAATGAAATGAAAACAAATAGAGGAAAAAAAGGGGCAGCATACTAGAAGACAAAAATGAAACCCTAGCTCGAAACTCGATCGAAATCTAACGCGAACCACAGTCAAATGAAGTTGTAGGTTTCAAACAAGCTCATAGCAAAGGTAGGAGGAGGAATGTAGAATAAAATGAGGAAGATAATGAAATAAAACTGATTTAAACTCAAACCGAAAAGACATTAATATGCCATTAATAACACTCAATGTGAATTCAAGATTGTAGGAGCGGACATTAATGTTGTGGTTACAAATTAAAGTATAGAAAACTTGCAAGGTCATCAAAAAATCTCGACTTTACAAGTCTTAAGTTACATCTTGACTTGCAGTGTCGGGGAAAAACCCCAACCATGCAACATTATTTAATTTTGCAACTTTCACTTGCAGGGTCAGGGAAAAACCTCGACCTTGCAAGTATCATTTTTTTCTAACTCTTGTAAACTTAATTTTCACAATTAGCACAAAAATAAGAATTTTGACGAACCGACGAAGGTAATCGCTCGGAATACATTTCGAGTTTAAGGACTATGCACGAGGGAAAATTGAAATTAGCCTTGTTTTTCATGCTTAGAGTACATAGACTACGAAAAAGACAAGTTTCATAGGGGTTATCCCATGAATTAAGCACAACTAGATTCAAGTATAACACTAATCTATCATAATAATACTTACAAATAGACTACACAAACTCCATTGCTTGTACCCAATAAATAGAGAAACTAATACATGAAATCACTAAAGGGTGTCACAAAACCATGAGCTTATACCACCCAAATGACCTTGTCAAATTCCAATGCCCAATTCCCAGGAAGATTCCTCATACTAAGTATATATACATATACTACATACATATATATATACTACATACATATATACATAATATATATATATACTATGTACATATATATACATATATGTGTGCATATACATATATATATATACATATACATACATTTATGTATGTATGTATATGTATATATATACATTGGAACCAAGGGAAATGGGGGATATCATGATTAAGTGCTATCACACCCACTTCCAAGGTGATTCCACTCAAGGGTAACCCTAGAGATCTCTTTGCAAAGGAAAAAGAGATCTTGCAATAGGGTTGTCCTAGGAGTTGAAGATTATATATTAAAGGGTTCACCACCAAGTTTAGAATTCGAAAAGATAATGAAATGAAATGCACAATGCAAAACCCTAATTGAATGCAAAACAACACTAAATGACCTAGAAAACACTTGAAACAACACAAAAAATTGTAAAATTGAAAGTGTGCACCTGAGAATCCCGAAAAGAGGTTGGATGAAGGTCTGGAATACTAGAAAATATGTTGTCAAGGATGACTAGGAATCATTCACCAAGCTGGGGGAATCAATCCAACTTCTAGAAAAATGCACTAGAATAGGTTTCAACCAAAAGGGTATCAGAATCTGTAAAAATCTCTGTCAGGCCTATACAGTGGGACTCATTCACCAATAGTGGCGAATCAGTCCAATTCTGCTTTTCTAGAAATCTTAAATCTACTTTTGTGCTCCTCTGTCTGCTCTGCTCTTCCTGATTGGTTTTGGGATTTAGAACAACCATTTGTGACATGTAGGTGATCTCCAAGAGTCTTCAATGCTTGATGATACTCTTGAAAACTTTGAATGATTTGCAACACTTCTCCAATCTTGCTCCTTACGAAATCTACAACCTAGCCCTACAAATCACACTCAAAGGAGAGGGAAAAAATTTGGGGGGTTAGTAGATAGGGGTTTTCCTTGGTCAAACCCCATTGTTGGAAATCAATCCTTGAAATGAAATCAAATGTGAAATGAAAATGAGGAATGAACAAACTAAGATGCTAAAACTCACCAAACCCTAGCAATAAGATGCTACAATAATGCTTGAAATGGCTACAATGGATGTGGTCCTTGACTCTACCTTGAAGGAGATAGATCATGAATACAATGCTTGCTTGAATCACAAACCCTAAACCACAATTGTTAGCACAACAAAAAACATGATGCAAGAAGTCTTTGACATGATGATTGATGCTTGAATAATGCTCTAAAATGCTTGATAATCTACTCTTGAAGACACTTGAATGCTCTTGTGAATGCTTGAATGCTCTTGTGAACTCAAATTCACTATGAGGATGCTTATTCAACCTGCTAGGTCACTTGATTTCTTGTTAGGATAAAATGAGTGAAATAACCTTGTATTTATACTCAATTATGCAATAATTCCTGAAATTACAACACTACAAGCCGACATTGGATCTTGGAGAATAAAATCCCGCCAAAGATTTAAATTAAATTTTATTCTGAGTTAAATGGGACTCATTTGCCACTTTGGGTGAATAGGTCCCACCTAAGGGGACTCATTTTCCCAGAATGGCAAATGAGTCCCACCTTAGGAATTTGAGGTGGGTTTTCGGGATTTTGATTTTTTAAATGCTTTTTTTGAGATTATCTTAAAAAATACACATAAATAAGGCTTGTGGATGTAAAATGGGGCCAATTAAAGCATAATAAAGCCCAATTATTGATGATAATCCTCAAAAAGTGAGAAAGTGTGTTACAACACTTTACAACACTTTAAAATAAGGCAAGATTAATGATAAAAAGAGGTTATTTAGGTGTAATTCATTAACAAGACCTTAGAAAAGTGTGAATGTGTCAATCACATTGCAACACTAAATCAAGGCAACATTAATCCAAAATCACAAGGGCCCAAATAAGCCAAAAAAAGTAGAAGGGTTACTTTTTCGGTGACTCCATCTAGCCCCCACTTTAGTGAGAGGATGAACTTTCTTCAAACTCACACTAAAGTAGAGCAACACACATCAAGAGGGGTCCAAGTGTAACAATGCTAATAAGATGATACGACAACAATCAAGATGGGTGATCAAGCCCCCAGGATCAAAATCCCATGACAAACCAACATAGGAACAAGAGAACACACATGAGAGTGATATAAAGAGAAACAACAAAGCACAAGGATGCACTGTCAAAGATGAAAGGGAGAGTGGAATAAAAAGATCAGATCAAGATTTGACTATTTCTCCATCACGAATGTGGATCGGATCTAGGCTATTTGTCCAAGAAATGCATACTCACTCTGAGGCAACGGAGCTTCAGGCTGTCCACCGGGTGAGAAAGCCTAAAAGGGTGAGACATATACACTCATGGCTAGTATGCACTCGCACACACATGCAAGTGGCTATGGGGAAATTCATGCCTTGGTCGGGCTTCCTGCTCAAACCATACCAAAGTTATACCTCCTGATAACTTTAATAAGGTGTCACAAAAATGATTTTCTAGCTTCATCAGACAAGCAAAACTCTGTATGCTTGGAGTTCATGAACAAACAAGATGGCTCTATAGGAATTCAAGTTGTGTTATACAAGGTGGCCATATAAATACAAATGCAAAGAATGATCAATGGAGTCTTGCTTAGTTCATGTGAGGTCTTTAACTTAGGGAACATTGTGCCTAATGCTCCAAGAGAGGACCAATCAAAGAATAGAAGATTCACAACTTAGGGGATGCAGTATGTCGCATCAAGCCACTAAGAGGAATGTAATATGCTAAGATAGATCATGCTCATGGACATCACACCCAATGTCATCCACAAAGCAAAAAATGCATCATATAAAGCAAGAAGATTGCATTACGAAACACAAAAGAATAATGCCAATGTATACCCCCACTTTAAAGGAATTGTTGAACACCATACTGTGAGAAATTACTTTAAAGTAGCAAATGATAAATTCAATCAATAAAGAAGACATGAGAGGCAACTTGGAAAGCCCTATGCCAAGTCATATGTTTCTGAGTAAAGCTACGTCATGCAAAAGAAAAAGAAAAGAGAGGGGTTGCCGCTAAAATGAAAACACCAAACACATAAGGGATCTCTGGATTTGGGGTCAGTATGTTCTTGCTACAATGTTTTTTTAAAGAGCCGAAATTGTCATCATTCCCCAAATACACATAGACCTGGAAGAATGACACAAAGAGAGAGAAAACAAAGGAAATACTTTTGGGTCAACATGGAAGAGACATGAATGTCTCGATGCCTTGCGTCATCCCCAAAAGGAAAACACAAGGAAAAATGAAAAAGATAAAGATGAAAAAGCTTTTGGTTCAACATGGAAGAGACATGAATGTCTCAACGCCTTACTATAATGTCCCCTTTCTAGCCAGTGGTTCAAGGGACAGGGTTAGACTATTACTATGGTTCCTGTAGGTTAACATGATGATTAGGGGATCATTCTAAGGGGTTTCAGGACTTGTTCCTTTCTACTTACTATTTTTAGTAAGTAACATCAGGGTCAGTAATGACACACTTGCAGTTTTGTGCTAAAAAGAAAAAGAAAAATATTTTCTACAAAAGCCAAAGTCAAGGGAAGAAATTCAAAGTCAAAGGAAGTCAAATTCAAAGTCAAGGGATAGGGATTGAAAAATATCTTATCCATAGAGGATAAGGATGACAACTCAGGATAAGGATTGCAAAATATCTTATCCACAGAGGATAAGGATAACAACTCAGGATAAGATTGACAACTCATAGAGAAAAATCTAATTCGGCCATGGGTAAGCATAAAATCAAGAGAGAGAGCTTCATTTGACACACAAAGAATATTATTATAATTTTGGAGCTACTATTATAGGTTGAAGAAATAGGTTGATTGAGGATGAATTCCCTTGATTAGAATAGGTTCTATAGGCATGGAAGATCGCCCAAGGATCCTACGTGATTGGTCTCATTCAGTGATCAATATTGAGTTTGATTATAGAGTTTAGCATTGGAGAATAAATCAATCATTGATATTTATATTTCAGATCTTTAAATCAGCAGACAAGAGTATTTTATTGGCATGTGTGAAGTTGTTGGTACAAGTCGTACCATACTGGGTGGCGTGTTGGTCTCATTCAGTAGATCAATCCACTTTGTGAGTTGTTACCACATCCAAAGTAGGTTTCCAAGCTGTATTTATAGTCCCAGAACAATTTCATAGTGTAGATCTACAAATCTAGAAGTTGGTGTTCAAGTTTTGGTGCAAATCTAGGTGCTGAATAGAAATCAGATTTATGACAGTCATTTCTATAAAATGGGTATGCTACATTTGTAATTTAAATCAATAAAAATCAATTGGGTCTTCATCATTTCGCAATTTCCTTTCTATTTTATGTATTGTTTAAATCCTTTCATTTTCTGGCATTCAAATTGTAAAAACATATCAAAAATTAGAAAAAACAAGGAAACACAAAAATTAGTTTTAGATAACCACAAGGGTTATCTCAATGGTATTAGAGCTCTTAATATCCTTCCATCCTATGTGGTTATTTCATGATTAAGAGAGAAAAAACTTATCATAGGGGTTCATGACCATGGCAGGCTTCGTTGGTGCTGGAAGGAGAAACCATTTCAAAGATTTTAGGCATTCATAATTCTTAGTGTATACCAAGGACTCTATCCAGTGATAGTGAACATAGTGTAGGTACCATGGGAGATAGAGACAAAGCACATTCGGGTTCCATTAGCCCAGATGCCAAGAGAGAGTGGAAGTTTGATATTATCATGGACATGTTGGTTGATTCCTTGCATAAGATGAACCAGGTTCCTAATCTTGGTCACACAGGACAACATGATAACTCCAGTAGTTCTAATGCACAACCTAAAGAGAGGCTAAGTATTTCTATCAATACCACATCTAGACCCTTGCAGCCTAATTTTACACAAAGGGTTGAGACCCCTATTCATCAAGAACGACCTCCAGAGCAGCCAACAAACATGGTCGATGAGGTTAGAAATAGACATGCAAAATACACTTCACTACCTCCTAGCATTAGGAATGTGTTGACATTTGACCAATTCCTAAACCAAAGGAGACAGAGGGCAGTGGTGGTTGGCAGACTTGAGACTAGAGCACCACAGAGCACCAAAGATCTCCAACAGGCAGTGAGTAAGATTAATTTGGAACATTTTGATGGTGGGTATTGTTGTACCGCACGTGTTTGGGTTCAAAGTTAGATAACTTCCTCTCCTTGATGCCCATGCCTGAAGAAGAGGCAATCAGATTTTCCACACTACATCTAAATGGCATAGCTCACGAGTAGCGGTACCATTGTTTGTTTACGTTGGGTTATAGGTCAATTGTTTCGTATGATGATTTTACCAACAAACTCATTGAACGATTTGAAAAGAGGGATCCAGAGGTTTCCTTCCGAAAACTTTCATAGCTTAAGCAAGTTGGGACATTAGAGGTTTATATTTCAAAGTTTCAAAGGATATCAATGATGGTAACAGGAATATCAGAGAGGATTTTAGTGGTGCTTTTTAGTGAGGGTCTCTTAGAACCCTTATGAGGATGGATAAAAACCTTTGATCCACCTTCCTTACAAGATGCAATGAAGAAGGCTAGAGATATGGATCTCTCTACCCCAAAAACTAGATTCCCACAGAAACCATTTTCGTCATCAAAGGATAAAGCACCAAACACTTTTTCTAACCAGCAAAGAAAACCTTTCCAAAAACTTAGTGACGAGACCCTTTAAGACTTGAGAAGGAAAAAATTATGCTCAACCTACAAAGGGTCATATGAAAAGGTCCATGTGTGTCCTCTTAAGGGAAAAATGAATCAATTAGAATACTACTATGCAGAAAAATCAGATTCTGAAAATTCATAACAACAGGTTAATGAGAAGGGAAGGATGAAGACAATGCTTTTGAAGTGTCAGAAAAAAGAAGGGAAGAAGTTCTACCTATAGCCCAACTCTCGAGCATTCAGAGAGAAGGATCCTTCAAGATTAGAGGATTTTTGGGTGGGAAACACGTGATTACTTTCTTGATACTGGAGCTACTCATAATTTCATAGATGAGGGTTTGGTAGCAAAGTGTGGACTCAAGACCGAAGAGTTCGATGGATTCAAAGTGAGAGTAGCTGATGGGTTTACACTTAGTTGTAACTGACTGATTCCAAATCTCACATTGCAGCTAAACAATTATAAGTTCCAAGTAGATCTCTATGTGGTTGGCATGGAAGAGTTGGATGTTGTACTTGACATGAAGTGGCTTCATGCTATTGGGAAGTTTACTCTTAACTTGTGGGTGATGGAGATGAAATTTGAAGCCAATGGCAAGAGGCATGTTTTGAGGGGTATGTCATATGGGAGTCTTCTAGTTATCTCACTCTGTAGAATGGAGAGATTGATCAAGCATGATCAAGTGGAGTGGGAAACAGAATGTTATACTTTGCCATCATAGGTCAAGCAACAGAAGCATGAGTATCCACTTGACATACAAACATTGAGAGACAAAAACAGTAAGGTGTTTGAGAGTTTACCTCATGGGAGACCACCTAATAGAGGATTTGAGCACACTATAAAGCTTTAGGAAGGTGCTAAGTTGGTCATCATTACTCCCTATAGGCATCCTAAGAGGATGAAGGATGAGATCAAGAAGACAATGAAGGAACTTTTGGATATGGGTCACATCAGACCAAGTAAAAGTCCCTTTGCATCTTTTGTTGTCCTAGTGAAGAAGAGAGATGGAACTTTATAGATGTGTATTGACTACAAAGACTTGAATAAAAAGACCAATAAGAATAGGTACCCAATTTCGTGCATTGATGAGTTACACGGAGCTTGTTTCTTCTCCAAGATTGATCTTCGATCCGACTACCATCAGATTCAGGTTAGAGAGGAGGATGTGGAGAAGATGAAATTTTGTTGCCATTATGGTCACTCTGAGTTTTTGGTTATGCCTTTCGGCCTGACCAATGCACCAGCTAACTTTCAATTTTGTATGAATAGGATTTTTAGAGACCAGTTGAGGAAGACATTCCTCGTCTTCTTTGATGATATACTAGTCTTCAACAATACTTGGGTTGATCATCTAACACATTTAGATTTTGTGTTGGGCACATTGGAGAGTGCATCTCTATTCGCCAAGGACTCAAAATGTGATTTCAACATGAGGGAGTTATTGTACTTAGGGAATATCATCAGTTTTGAGGGGGTTAAGATGGATCCCGAGAACATAAATTCTATAGTTGATTGGCCTCCGCCCACAAATCTCACTCAATTGAAGGGATTCTTTGGGTTATGTGGTTTCTACCGCCACTTTGTCAAGGGATTTTCACAATAGGAATCCCCACTTACAAACTTGATGAAGAAGGGGGCTTTTGATTGGAACCTCGGAGCACAGTAGTGCTTTGATAAATTCAAACAGTTGTTGAGCTCGTGTTCGTTTCTCATTATTCCATATTTTACATGACCATTTGAGCTACAATGTGATTCCTCGAGAGAGGGAATTGATGTTGTCTTGATGCAAGATAAGCACCTCATCGCTTTTGAGAGTAGGAAACTTCGGGGTTCTTAGCAAGGTTACAACATTTACGACAAGGAAATGTTAGCCATCATGCATGCTTTGGCTAAATTTAGACAATACTTGGTGGGTAGCAAATTTTTGGTGAAAACAGATCATAACAGTCTGAAACATTTCCTAAGTCAATGTGACCTTGATGGTGGCAACAAAAATGGGTCAAGAAGTTGCAGGCTTATGATTTTGACATAACATATGTCAAGGGTAAGAAAAATATAGTTGTTGATGCCCTTTCAAGGAGGCCTTACTTGTGCTCTCTAGGTGAGGTGACAGATGATTGGAGGGGTTTGATTGCAACTGAGTATGTGAAGGATAAGTGGGCTTCTGAGTTCATTGATGGTACAGTTGTGAATGATAGGTACATCGTTGTGAACGACCTCATCATTTACAAAGGGAGGATTTCCTTGAGCCAGGATCCTCTATGAAAAAGAGGATATTGAGAGCTCTTCATGACGCCCCTATAGCAGGCCACCCTAGTTACTTTAAAACCTACAAGCAGATTAGGGAGTGGTTCACTTGGAAGGGGTTCAAATCAGAGGTACTCAAGTATGTAAGAGAGTTTCCTACTTGTCAGCAAAACAAGTTGGAGCACACTTTTCTGGTAGGACTACTACAGCCTCTACCCATTCCCAGTCGGAAGTGGGAATGCATATCCATGGATTTCATCACGGGTTTACCCAAAACCCAAGGTAGGGATTGCATTTATGTTGTGGTTGATAGGCTCACGAAGTTTGCACACTTCTTCCCAATTTCGGCTACTTTCACAGCTATGTAGGTTGCTGATTTATTTTTTAGAGATATTTTGATTGCATGGGTTGCCTCAGAATATAGTAAGTGATCGGGATAGCAGATTTATGAGTCATTTCTGGTAGGAGCTCTTCAGGCTTAGTGGCACAAAACTCACTTTGAACATGAGCTACCACCCACAAATAGATGGAAAAACCAAGATAGTCAATAAACGGGTGGAGGGCTACTTGAGGAACTAAATTGCGGGGAAAAAAAAGGTATGGTTCAAATGGTTGCATTTATGTGAGTATTGTTATAACACTACACACCACATGTTTATACAGATGTCACCATTCATGACACTCTATGGATATGACACTCCCAATTTTTTTGTATTTTCTATTTGGAGATAGTAGAGTGCCAATTGCAAAGGATTTTTTATAGGAAAACCAGGACATCATGAGTTCTCTGAAGGAGAACATACAAAAGTCTCAAAACCAACAAAAGCAATATGTTGATCAACACAGAGTGGAGGGTTCCTTCGAGGAGGGGGATATGGTTTATCTTATGTTGCAGCCATACAAGCAATCCACTTTGAGGAAGAGTGGCTTAGAGAAGCTCAAGCCACGGTACTATGGCCCATTTCAAGTTTCTAGATGGATTGGTGAGGTGGCTTATGAGCTAGAGTTACTAGCAGAGAGTAGGGTTCATAGCGTGTTTCACGTGTCTCACCTCAAGAAGGCATTGGAACATAATGTGACACCTTTTACAGTGTTACCACCCTTGGATGAGGAGGGGAAATTGATTTTGATCCCTAAGGCTATCATTGATACTAGAGAGCGTCATTTGAGGCATAGAGTAATCAGGGAATATTTGGTTAAGTGGAAGGACCTGCCAGTTGAAAATGCAACCTGGGAGAATGAGGAGATATTGCAACATCCTATGATGAGATTGCTTGAGGACAAGCAATTTTGAGGAGGGTAGACAATAATGTCCCCTTTCTAGCCAGTGGTTTAAGGGATAGGGTTAGCCTATTACTACAGTTCCCATAGGCTAACAGGATGATTAGAGGATTGTTCTGAGGGGTTTCAGGACTTGTTCCTTGCTACTTACTATTTTTTGTAAGTAACATGAGGGTCAGTAAAGACACACTTGCAATTCTATGCTAAAAAGAAAAAGAAAAATATTTTCTTCAAAAGTCAAAGTCAAAGTCAAGGGAAGAAAGTCAATGTCAAAGTCAAAGAAAATCAAAGAAAAAGTCAGGGGATAAGGATTGTGAAATGTCTTATCCACAGAGGATAAGGATGACAACTCAAGATAAGGATTTCAAAATATCTTATCCATAGAGGATAAGGATGACAACTCAGGATAAGGATTGCAAAATATCTTATCCACAGAGGATAAGGATAACAACTCAAGATAAGATTGACAACTCATAGAGAAAAATCTAATTTGGGCATGGGTAAGCATAAAAGCAAGAGAGAGAGCTTCATTTGACACATAGAGAATATTATTATAATTTTGGAGTCGTTGCTACAGGTTGAAGAAATAGGTTGATTGAGGATAAATTCCCTTGATTGGAACAAGTCTATAGGCATGGAAGATCGCCCAAGTATCCTATGTGATTGGTCTCATTCAGGGATCAATATTGAGCTTGATTACAGAGTTTAACATTGGAGAATAAATCAGTCATTGATATTTATATTTTAGGTCTTTAAATCAGCAAACAAGAGTCTTCTCTTGCCACGTGTGAAGTTGTTGGTACAGGTCGTACCATACTGGGTGGCGTGTTGGTCTCATTCAGCAAATTGATCCACTTTGTGAGTTGTTACCACATCCAAAGTAGGTGTCCAAGCTACATTTACAGTCCCAAAACAATTTCATAGTGCAGATCTCCAAATCTAGAAGTTGGTGTTCATGTTTTGGTGCAAATTTGGGTGTTGAACAAAAATCAGATTTATGATAGTCATTTCTAGAAAATGGGTATGTTACATTTGTAATTGAAATCAATAAAAATCAATTGGGTCTTCATCATTTTGGCATTTGCTTTCTATTTTATGTATTGTTTAAATCCTTCTATTTTTTGGCATTCAAATTGTAAAAACACATCAAAAATTAGAAAAAACAAGGAAACACAAAAATTAGTTTTAGATAACCATAGGGGTTATCTCAAAAAGATAAAGATAAAGCTTTTGGGTCAACATGGAAGAGACATGAATGTCTCAACGCCTTGCGTCATCCCCAAAAGGAAAACACAAAATAAAATGAAAAAGATAAAGATGAAAAGATGCACAACATAGATACAAATAGAGGAATGTCACAAAGAGAGAGAACATCAAACATAACATCACGAGGGATTACATCACGCACATGAAATCACACAAAATAAATAATGCAAAAGACTAGTAAGGCATAAGCAATTCAACCTATGAGTAGGTCATCCACTTCTCAATATTAGTCTGTATAAATGGAAGATAGACAACCAACCTAAGGGAAAACGACAAATGCATTAAACTAGAAAAAGGATAATTATCTCTTGTCCCCACTTAGTGCAAGACAAGAGTGAGTCGAGCTGAGTGATGGAAAAGGTCATGTAATAGTGAGAATAAAATTTTCTACAACTATTACATGACAAGGAGTGAAAAGGGAATATATCATGCAATCACTCGATGGCAATCATTGCCATCAAAGTGAAAGTTATCCAATACCAATTTGAATGCTTGAAACTCATCAGTACTATGTCCAAGAGTTTTATGGTATCGACAATGTTGAACTTTTGCATCTTTAGGATATAGGACTAATTTTTCTTTCATTGGTGGTAATGTTATTAGCTCTTTGATTATAATTATTTGTAACTTTTTTTCACTTTCAAGTAGTGGATGAGGAGGTTGTAACTTTTGTAATTTGTAGGGCCTTTTGCATTTACTATATTCACCAACTTCTCAGATTGAGTGTGGAGGAGGAGGACCTAAGGTGATCCTACCATCCTTGTCATTATCATGTTCTTTAGGAAGGAGGAAATTCATATCAGGAGGATTATCAAAAATAATTGTGCCATCACTACGAAGTCTTAGGTATTCTTTAGGAACACTTGTGTTGTGAGGGGGACCTTGATATCCTAATCCCTTTGTGTTTTCATTAGTGTGTATTTGCTCCAAAATTTGGTGGATCTCATGTTCACTTGTTGTGTCACATCCTTGCTTACTCAACATTATGAATCCTTTTCCATATGTCTCTTCTAGATTGATGGGGATGTTTGTTACTTTGTTATCATTGAATTTTTGAGTATTTTCTTGCTTAGAGGAACTACGTTCACCTATGATAGGGAACTTAGGTTCAAATTTTTTTTAGGATGCAAATAACTGAAAGTGTCGAAAGGTGGTATTATAGGGGATGTTGGATGGTTCATTGATGGGTAAAAGGATGTGTTAGCTTAAAGATTGTTTAGACAATCATTTAGGAACTTATTCATGTTGTCATCATCTTCTTGAATGATGTCAACATCACGAGGATGACATGCATTAGTTTTGGGAATAGGATGCCATTTAATTGCAATCCTAAACATATTTCATGTATCTCCTAAGTCCTTGGAAAGTGTTCCCCAATACTAGGATTAGAAAGAGATTAAATTTGAATGAAATGAACATGTAAATTGGCATTTTTAATTATTCCTAAATGATAGGAACATGTGGGGACGTCCAAGAAGAGCTCCTACAAAATAGGAGCACATGGGACACCCACATTGAAGGTGGAACCCACCTTGCTTATGTTAAATGTTTGGAGGATTGATAACACTTTAGTAATGCATGTAAAGATCCTACAAATTAGGGATTGATATTTACATGAGTGGAGTTCAGTTCAATTCAATTCAATTCAGTATCAGTTTAGTTCAGTTTAGTTATGGTTCAGTTATCTTCAGTTGCATGTAGCTAGTTTGAGTTGAATGCTAGTTGACTTCAATTAACTTGAGTTTCATGACTAATGACTTCAGTTGCATGATATATAATAGATGGATGCATTCAATTAAGTGGGGATGATCAATCATGCATATTGTTTTCATGAATTGGTGGAGAGATATGTTTCAATTAACTAAGATTGACTTGGACCCACCTTGGGCGCCCAGGTTTGCATCTTTGAGTTAACACCTTTTGCAAGAGAATTTATTTACAAGGATTAGTTAAGTGGGCCCATTCTTGGGTGACAACTTTGAGGTGGAGTTTGCAAGATATTTTCTTGACCAACGTTCAGTTAAGTGTTCAGTTTGGGGTGCCTAAATTGAGGAAGACTTTGGTTTGACTTCAGATTACATGGTGGAACTCTACTTGAACAATCTAGAGGTAGATTTTTTAGAGGAGCTTCAAGTTCTTATTTTGTACAATTCTTAGGAGTTTTTTTTTTTAATTAAATGTCCAATGCACCCATATTATTAGGGGTAAATGCTTTTGACCAGAGCTATGAACCGGGTACAAGAAATCCATAAGAAACTACTAAACTCGTGAGCACAATGGCCCAGCAAAGGCATAAGGCCTGCGAGCACTTTGGCCCAGTGAGGGTTTGAACCCTGGTGGCTATCACTACAACCAAGCAACTTGACCACCGAACCATGCCCTTATCGGCTACAACTCTTAGGAGTTTATAATGCTCATATTTCTCTATTAATTGTAGCAAGTGCATCAGAGTTTGTTGCAGGTTAGCAGGTTGAGCTTGTGCATGTGTGAGGGTTTGAAGCATGACATGGGATGTGTGGATTCATTCTTGGTCACATGGAATGCATGGATAGCTTGTCCTGCAACAAGTGGATGAGAGTTCCATGAGAGTTTGTTGTAGGTTGTGAAGAAGGATTGTTGAAGGAAAGGAAGCATATCTGTAGACACATAAAAATGGCCTCGCCTTGCAAACCATATTTTCATACGATGACCATGCTTCTTACTCACATAATGCAATTATTTAATCATGTCCTAATGTCATAATTATTCCTCCATGATTATTTAAATAAATAAATTGCATTTATTTATTTAGATACGTCACTAATTAGTCCTTATGCCCTCTAATAATTCTCCATTTAACCATTTATCCTTCAATCAAATAAACTTATTTATTTAGCCCAATTTCCATCTCACCAAATAAATAATTAAAATGATTATTTATTCTCTTTTGTCTCATTCCCATTTATGAATTAAATCATAAGTCAACATTCTCCACAAATTAAATAATTTCTATTATGCCAACTACCTATTTTTCTCCACCATTGATTTGATTATCTCCAATTAAATCTCAACCCTTTATTTCAAGGCTTGCCCTAACTTTGACCTAATGTTGCCCTAACCCTAATCATCCTTATCACATTGAATCCTAGCCGTTGATCTTAGGGCTTCACCAACTTTTAATCCTGTCCGTCCATTCACCATTTGGAATTCTTTAAAAGGCCCTCTCTCAAGTCATTTTAGGACACACACACACAAAAGTTATTTTGAGCATGCTTGAGAGCTTTTGAGCACTTGAGCAATCACATTACTTCAATATTTTGCTTAGCTTTGTCATAGGTTATAGTTGCACTTCAAATTTGAGGGCAATTATATCATTTTCAGCAAGATGGAGAAGACCAATGGAGGTGAATCAATGGAGGCTTGAAGACTAGGTGAATTTGTTTCATACTCTCATGTTTCTTGCTTTCATTGTTCTCCATTGTTATTAGGGATTTAATGGTTTTATGCTATTTGCAAACTAATCTAAAATTTTCTCTCTAATACATTTTGGTGAACCCGACGTATTGCACTTTATCTCACGTAATCTAGTTTTGTTGCTCTTATATTTCGATTACTACAATTTTCCTAACACTATTAATATCTGCGTGTTTTTGTCTACGGAGGGAAAGGAGTCACTCATGGTCCATTTGCATGAATACTTTAATGACCTGTTACTGTAATGGTCAGTTTCTTTTATATTGCGAATAACCAATTTCCTCTTTCAGTCTCTATTTTCCTCGCTTGTGAGTCAAGCAGGCCTCTGATAGTTTAGCAGACAGTTCAGATGGTCGTGAGCCTGACATTTTGTTTTGCACATTTTTTTCCTGACAACATTGTTTTGCACTTCACAAACCCCGCACAACATTATCTTTATTCACACATAGAACTGCTCTGCATATTTATCGGTTGATGCTGCCCTTTAGGCTGATGCGTTAATGACATGAGAAATGGAAAAGTTGAATTTTCAAATCATCTGTTGACCAATAGGAGGACCGCACTCTTACCTTGATTTGAATGTACTGATAGCATCATCCATATTCTCTATGCTGGTATATACTTCTTGATGCATTGACAGACTTCTCTGCAAAGTCCTTGACATCCTCTTACAAAAAACATTATGTTTTGAAGCTCACAGGTTTGAACAAATCCGATGTTGTGGCCAGAGATGTCGCTATGTCTGGCACACACCCTGAGATACCTCATACTGCTTTGTAACGCCTCATATTGTTTTGGTTGGCTTCTGGATGGTGTTTTAGGTAGCTTTATTTCCGTCTCTCATGTGGCTTTATTTCATGCTTTGGACTGCACACCTTTAACACCTTGAGGAGCTCGTCTGGGGGAGAGATTTGCACTTTATCCCGTAGCGCCTATAGTTCTTGCGAATCCCACTGACGTCTTTGACCCGGTTCCAGTTGACCATCGTGCTGGTCTCATTCAAGTTAGCACTGAACAGCAGCTTGGTTGGCGTATCTAGCGACCTGTTAGCGACCAGCGTACTTTTCTCCACCAGAGCTTCATGCGCTAGCTCTAGGCTTGTGATAAGAGTCTTCTGGCCCATTTTACGGGTGCAAATGGATCTGAACTGCTCTCTCAAGTCTCGACCACGTACATGAACGGCTTCCTAGAGAAAACCACCCAAAAAGATAGTTGAAATCATGAAGTGTATTCACATCTATGCTGACAGTTGATGAAACACATGAAGTGTGTTCATTAATGCCGCTTTGAAATTTGGCTGCACCCATGCCACGAGTTCATTACTTCGCTTGACATTGTTGGCTTTTGAAATGTTGCATTAATTAGAATTGGCATTTTTTGCTTTTGAAGTATTGCAGCTATACTTGGTGACGTGTTCCAGTTGAAAACTTTTGCAGCTGCTTCTTTCTTGTTGCAGGTTGGCGTCCTACTCCCTGCGGCTCACAACTCTGTTGCTCCTCACATTTCTCACGTTGGCATGATATTTCTAGCTTTGGACAGCTAAGCTATCAATGAGACAGGCGCATCAAGGAGATTTTTATAATAGTCAACATGCAACAGTATCTTCTTCTCATCAAAGCCGTCTGAGGGGTGGATGGCAGTTGGGCATTCGTTCATTTGACTTGACATATTTGCTTTTATAATATTACACCATTAATGTTGCCTTTGAAGTGTTGATTGACTTTTTACCTTTGAACTGTTGTAACATTAAATTATGCTTGAAGCGTTGAAATTGAAAACTTGGGTAATAATTCATTAATCTGTCTTTCACACTGACTCTTACTTTGGGGCGGCTGGCTAAGTTGGTTGAACTCATGCCTTCGTTACTTTTACATGCCAATCCATTTGTATGAGAGGTGAGGCAGCTGGTAGTTGGTTGGAGGATCCTTCATTAATTCTGACACTGCTCTACAAATGTTATCCTTAGCGTGTTCCTTCAAGATTTGCCAACTTGGCTGCTCTGTCCAGTCTACCACATCCCGAGAGCTGAGCGTCAACGTCCAACTCTTTTTTTTTTATCCACAATCTGTATTAGAATTTTGTCACGGTGATCAGGAGTATTTTTTCAAAAAACTTTAAGTTTTAGTTTTTAGTTAGTGGCTGTCGTTTTTAATTTTACGGTAATGCAGCTTTTTCTTTTTAGTTTTCATGTTACTTGCTAGTTTTTAGTTTTTAAATGTTAGTTTCAGTTAGAATCTTCATTAGAATTTTTCTAGATTCTAGTTTCATTTAGCTTTTTGACATTCTCATTCACTTTTTTCACATTTTAGTTTAATTTCATTAGTTTTATCTTTTAGATCTACTTTATATTTTGTAATTAGATTTTAGATTATTTTTAGATTTAAATTGTAATTAGCTTTTTAGATTTTAATTAGATTACTTTTTGATTTTTTTTAATTAGATTAGTTTTATGATTTTTTTTAATTAGATTAGTTTTAGATTTTTTTTTAAGTAGCTTTTAATTAGATTTAGATTTTTAATGAGATTTTTTTTAATTAGCCTCAATCTTAATTAAATGTATATTTTATTTTATTAGATTGTAGGTTTTTAATTTAGATTTGTAATTCAAATTTAGATGTTAGATTAACAAATTTGTTAATTAGATTTAAAGTTACATTTTAATTTAGTCTAGCTTTAGATTTTTATTTTATTTTTAAATTTAATTTAGAATTAGATTTTTAGATTAATTTTGTTCGTTAACTTTTCATTAACTCGCTTAATGTTATTTTTTCCTTCTAGTTTAATTTCAATTTTGTGACTAACCTTTGATCTTTTTGTAGGTGTGAAGGTCCACGATTTGGGATTTACAACGTCAACTATCGCTTGTCAAAGACGGAAGACTCAAAACTACTAATTATGTTTTTGCAGGGCTCTCGCTTCAATTGTGCTTTATCTTGAGTGCCTCTTTCACATAGAAGATTTATTGGGCCTAAAAAGAACTTGCGTGCTTGGGTTGACATCATAAGCATTGGCTTAAAATACACAAAGTGTTTGATGTGTTTTCCTCACACTTCAATTTGGATATTAAAAGGAACAAATGCTTTCAACTTGTGTAACCTTTGATTCAATAATAGGAGTATCCTCTCCCCTTGCGCACTTGTGCGATCCTGGGTGCAAGAGAAACTGTTATTGACTCTAGGAATTTGGGCCTTCCTTGGTGGGAAAAAGTACTCACCCCAAGGCGACTCAGACCGGCAACGGAGCTCTTTGGCCGAGCTACCCCCGACCGGTATACAAATGTGAATCCTAAGGGAAAGCCTAGGATTACGAGTGCGGATATGTCATACGGACAGAGTAGTACTCCCATAAACCCTGTTGAGCGTAACCTCTTCAGGCTGGAGTGCCACCTAATCGGTGATTAATCTCTTGACCCATGTATGGCCACTCGAACGGGGGTCCCGAACTAAGTACTCTTGTGTAGTAGCCAAAAACCTTCTATCCGCTAGTGCAGCAACGGTCGTTGTGAAGGCATCCACATCTTCACAGTCTTTAGTAGAGGTGATCAGCGTGCCATGGGAGTTTTATGGGCGCTGGAAGCTTGGTTGGCCTGAGAAGAGAGTGCACTGTAAGGGGGAGCCCGTGCATCCAAGCTTCTGAATTCACACGCTAAGGATATGTGGCTGGGGAAACCCAAGTGGAATCTAGCAGATATTGTCCTGGCCTAACCATAGGATTGTGCTTGTCATCTTTGTGATTGATTACACATTCAAAACATCGTGTTTGCTAATTGTTTTCTGGATTTTCAAATAGTATACACAGCAATCCCAAATTTGGAAATGAAACAATCAACTTCAGACAATTCAGACTTTTCATCAAAACATCACAAAATTGAATTCGAGTCCAACAATTTTTCCTGCTGTCAACCATCTTTCCTCGAAGTCTTTGTCAGAAACCAGAACTGAAATTGCTCAAAATTTTCATCATTCAACCATTAGCTTGCATTTTTACTTTAGGTTCATCCTTGTTAATTTTAGTTGCATTCCCTAGGCTTCATAATCATCATTTCCTACATAGACTTGTCATTAGGTTTTCATCTTTGCAGACTTTGGATTAGGCCACCTTATCACACTTTGCAAAATCATTGCCTTCAAGAGTAGGTTATCTTGGGACTTAGTCAACAATCTCCTTTTCAGTCATTGTCCTTTTTGTGAGAATTTCCAACTCAACAGTCTAGTTAGGAAAACTCACTAGTCATTTTGACCTTGTCGCTTAGTCCTTTTAACAAGTCCTTTGATAACCAAAATTAAGACATAGATTAAGCTTAGAGTGGTAAGGAAACCTTTCTCCACATTGCATTCATCTTAGTCCATACTTTGCATATTTTGTGCCTAAAAATCCAAAAAATCCAAAAATAGTGTTCACCCTAGTCCTCATTTTGCACCTTGACCTTGCATTAGTCACCTTTTTAGTCAACATTATCATCTTAGTCCTCATTTTGCACCTAGTCAATTCTATCACCATGCATTAATCAACATTGTCATCATAGCCATCATTGTCACCTCGACATTTGACATATTTCTTTGGCAACTTTGTCATCTTGCATCAATCATTGCCTTAGGAATACATTGTAATCACCTTGCATTGTCATCCTTTATCACAAAAACACCAAAAACATAGACTAGTTGTCATCTTCATTTGAGCAATTCTCTTTTATGGTCGAAACTAGGCTTCAAAGAAAGAAAAGACAAATGGCAAACTTTGGACAAAACTTCAACACCAACATCCACACCAACACTTATGACATGAACCAAGACATGAATTTTAACAATCCATTCACCAACATGAACATACCATCTTCCATGAACCTGCCAACATCCTCTCGAAATCCATTCGAACCATTCATACAAAGAGACCACACTGGACAAGTATTAATTGAGGATCTAGATGCTGCAGCCCAAAATCCTGACGTAGCTTCATTTGTAGAGGACTTGGTCTTGAACGATGCTGACAGATACCTTGCTATGCTTTTAGACCAAGGGGCAAAACTACCAAAAGGCTTTGACATCAATACCATAAGACCTTCGTCTCCAGACAACACGACACAAAATTCGACACCTCAACAAAACACAAACAATGCCTCCAACAATAACATTGTTGTCACCACACCAATTGCTACAAGCACCATCAATGTTACATCTAGTGGCACCATAAGTCAAAACACCTCTAACTCAATCAATGCAACATCTATTGGAGGAACACCCACCATGTCACAAGCAATATCACAATCCATGCCCGCAATGTCAATAACATCTTCACAAATAGTTGGAACTACCCTTGGATCTACATTAATGGGGGCAAGTTCCTCAAACCCCATATTTGGAATTTCATCTATGACCATAGGGACATCATCATCAAATCCTTATGTTGGAACCTCATTTAACCCCTTTGGAGGAACTAAATGACGTATTCTTATTAGAGGTCCCCAACCAAACGTTAACACATCGTCACAATTAAACATCAATGCCTCACAAGGACAAAATACCAACATCCCGCAGGGACAATTCCAAGGACAAAATACCAACATCCCGCATGGACAATTCCAAGGACAAAATACCAACATCCCACATGGACAATTCTTCCAATATGGACAAGGCACTCAAATGACACAACAAATGAATACCTTTGGGCACCACAATAGTCAAGGTTACCAGATCCCCCAAATATCGACAAATATGGCTGGATCGCACATCCCCACATACTCATCACAAATTCACACGCAACAACACATTCCTCATCAAAATTGGCAATACCAACAATTTCCAAACCAAAACATATCATACATTCCACAACAACACATGTCACATTCAAACTCGAACATGTTATCACAATCAATGGGGACTCAAGGGATACCCATCACTCCCATGTGTGATGCAACCAATAATCCCATAATAGAGGCCTTGACAGCCAGAGTGGCAGACCTCCAAAAACAAATGGAAAACATGCAAACATCAAACAAAATGCCACCAATGTCATATGACCTATGTCCATATCCTTTTGACACAACTTTATACATGCCACCATTTCCTCCTGGATATGTGGCCCCAAACTTCACCAAATACAAGGGAAAGACAAATCCTATTGAACACATTCGAGAATTCACGACCAACTGTATGGACATTGCATATGAACACACTTACTTGATGAGACTCTTCTCCAAGAGTCTAACAGGACCCACACTCGAATGGTTCTCCACTTTGAAGGGGATAAAAACATGGCATGAACTTGTACAAAAATTTGTGAAAATTTTTTCATATAACATTGACACAGACACCTCCATCACTAGCTTATGCACACTTACACAAGAGGACACTGGTGAAATGTTTATCCCATTTTTCCAACGATGGAGAGGCCTAGCAAGTCGCTGCCACATAGACATACCTAAAAAAGAGAAGGTTGACATGTTTGTACAAACACTCCTAGGCCCATTGAAAAATGGCTTACGAGTTCATTGTTGTACAACCTTTGCAGACCTAGTCGAACGAGGCATCCAACTTGAGAAAGCGCTCATTGCTGAGGGAAGATTAAAATACAGTCCTAAAAACATAAATGCAAGTCCTCCCACTGACAAGAACAAATATTGGGTTAAGAATAAACATGTCACCAATGATGGCATTGTAGATGCCAAGGCTATCAATGCAATGGGTCCTATGCTTACCCTTAAAGGGGCTCAACCACAAAATACACAGCTGATCACACAGACCCATGCTGCCAATGTTGTACAGACAAATCAAAATAACCAAGGTAGTCAAAATAACCCAAATCAAAGACAGCCCCGACAATCCAAACAGTTCCCCAGGAGTCGCACATACACCCCCTTGGGTGAGCCCATTGAAGAAGTCCTCAAGAAACTCCTTCAAAATGGTGTCATAAGACTTGAGCACCCAAAACCATATGACCCAGGGCAGTTTAAACCATTTTGGTGGGATGACAATGCATTTTGTGATTATCATCGGGCAAAAGGACATAAAACCTCCTCCTGTCGACAACTGAAAAATCTAGTACAAGACCTTATCGAGAATCGTACCATTGAGATAGGTGGACCACAATTTGCATCTAATTCAGACCATACCATACACAAGAACCCACTGCAGGACCATGGTTCTAGTAACCCCTCCACATCAAAATCCAATAACAATAATCGAGCCAACCATGCCCGTATTGCATATGACTATTCTGGGGGACCTATCATAAATCATATTAGAACAACTGTTGAACATGTCAACACAGTTACTGTCAGAAATGCCCCTGAATGCAATGTCACTACCCGTGGGGGAAAAGTCACCATAGCTGGCCCTCCTCCCAGACAACCAAAGATAACAATCGCTGGCCCATCCACCCAACAATCACAGTCCAATCCATTACCCAAACAATCCCATCCTAAAGGAAATTTTAACCTCATTGACCAACTTGGGAAGACACCTGCACAAATTTCTATACTTGAGTTGTTACGTATTTCCCCAGCTCATAAGGCTATACTCGACAAAACATTACAAGAATCTTCTATTCCCCAAGACATTGATGTCAATCAATTTGAGGCCATGGTGGGATATCTTACCGCTCCCCACCACATAACATTTTCAGACCAAGACTACTCCTCGTCCAAATCCAATCATAATGATGCCCTTCACATCGAAGTTTTTATCCATAAGCATAAGGTCAGACGAGTGTTAGTAGATGGCGGAGCAGGACTGAACATATGCTCCTTAAAATTGGTTAAGGCCCTAGGCTTTTCTGATGCTTGTGTAGACGCTACAAAGAGCATTGTTATCAAGGCATATGATGATGAAGAACGTTCTTCTCAGGGCGTAATTACACTTCCAATTCATATTGGACCAGTCATTGTGGACACCACTTGTCAAGTCCTGGATCTAGAACTTCCATACAATATTTTACTTGGTCGACCTTGGATTCACGCCTTGAAAGTTGTCCCTTCCACATATCACCAGTGTTTGAAGTTTCCCTTTGAAGGCACTGAGATTACCATATATGGAGACCCTGACCCATTTCAATATTGTACCAATTTGAGAGGTATCTCAGAGCGCCAAGTGCCTATCAACAGTGAAGCTTCGACATCTTCATCCTCTAAATTCATTGACCCATCAACACTTGTGAAGCCTCCCATATCCACATCCACTTCTGCTTCTTCAGCAACCATGACCACCTCCATGACATCTACCACTTCATCCATCACCCCAAGCATCGACGCAAGTATTAAGATCCAGGACCAAGGGTGTGGAGAATATAAGTTGAATACGGCCTATTGCATAACGAGGATGCCTAAGTCTCCCCAGGTCTACGGCAAGCCTTGCTTCATGTTAGAGTCAAAAGAAATTTTTAGAGTCCCTCCAAAGACAATATTCATCAAGTGGGGTGAAATGAGTCAAGAGGACATTGACAATGTGCTATCTTGGATTTATAGAGAACCAGAGGATCCAACTCCCTTGCCAGTAAAAATGTATGGTAAAGGATATGACATGATAAAGGAAAAAGGCTACGATGGAATTAGTGGCCTTGGCAAGCACAAGACAGGAAGGCAAGAACCTCTAGCACCTAAAGGAAGACCTAAACATCTTGGGTTAGGGTTAGGACCAGGAGAATCTGGTGATCATAGTACCAATGCACTTTCTAGCGAGAGAGTAAATGCTTCAGACTGTGTCGAGACAATTGAAGATCCCCTTTCTGAAACTGACTCCCACTAATGGGAATTTGGCTCCCAACGATCCCTAAGTGACTGTTGCCTTGATGAATTGTTCCTTGAACCTGGAGAGCTTACATTTGAAGAGAGATTCTGGAAAATGTTCAAAATTGACATGACACCAAACAACACCCAGTCCAAATCCTCTTCTACTCCTATTGACCATAATCCCGACATACTCGTCTACCCTACTGAACCTAATGACCATCATTCAGATTCATTTGAATTGCCACATGACACTACTGACCCAAACTCCACTCCCTTTGTTCCTTACTTTGCTGATGAGTGTGAATCAAGCGAGGCAGAGTACTGGATAGAATCGGATATAGAGCCTGATGATGACAATTTTATCTTTAACCTCTCTGAATCTGTCAGCATGCTTTCCGCGTCCTACCCACCATTCACCAATACTGATGATGGTATTTCCTTAGTCTACCCACAACTAATTGATTGGGATCAACAAGGCCCGCCAGTTATGGACATATTTCAAAATGATGAGGCCATTGCAGAATTCATGGGACTGCGTGAGGGTATACCAAGTGGAGACCACAAGGCTGGATTTTCCATTGACCTAGATTGTGCCGCTTACTTTGGGGAGACTGCTCCATCCTCTAGTCAGAAAATGAAAAATAAAAATAAGGTAAAAAATGACATGTCTTTAGGTGAAAACCGCAAGGCACCTTCTGATGGTAAAGCAGTAAAAATAAAGGACGTGCCTAAGGATGGAGAATTGGACTTTCTCCCCGTAACTCAAGAAAAATCAGCCATGCTCATAGAGGACACTATGGAAGTAAACATATCTACAGTAGAAGATCCTAAGATGGTTCTCTTTGCGGCATCTTTGACAGAGGAAGAGAAACCTGAGTTCCACAAATTCTTTTCAGAGCATAAGGTCAACTTTGCATGGTCTTATGCCGATATGCCTGGGTTGGATCCAGAACTTGTCTTGCACCATTTTCCATTATTTCCAGATGCCAAGCCAGTGAAACAAAAGCTGCGAAAGATGCACCCACAGATCGCCTTGTTAGTGAAAATAGAACTTAAGAAATTGTTAGATGTGGGATTCATACGGTCCATAGACTATGCCGAATGGATATCAAATCTTGTACCAGTCACAAAGCCATATGGCCAAATCCGTATCTGCACAGATTTTCGGGACCTGAATAAAGCTTGTCCAAAGGATGACTTTCCCTTGCCAAACATCGATATCATAGTGGACCTTACAGCAGGATATGAGATGTTGTCCCTCATGGACGGTTTTTCCGGTTATAATCAAATTCGTATTGCCCCTGAAGATCAACACAAAACAGCCTTCATATGTCCTTGGGGCACATACTGTTGGAACGTCATGCCTTTTGGTCTTAAGAATGCAGGTGCCACGTATCAGAGAGCCATGACAACCATATTCCATGACATGATGCACAATATAATGGAAGATTATGTAGATGACCTTTTGGCAAAATCTTTGACACGAAAAGACCACTTGAGGGTGTTAGACAAAATTTTCAAGAGACTAGAAGAATACAAGGTCGCTTGAATCCAAAGAAATGTGTCTTTGGCGTAACATCAGGCAAACTTTTGGGGTACATTGTTTCTCGTAGAGGCATTGAGGTCGATCCTGCCAAGGTGAAAGCCATATTAGACATGCCTCCTCCAAAAGGGATAAGTGAACTCAGGACATTGCAAGGTAGGTTACAATCTATCCGACGCTTCATAGCACAATTGGTAGACAAGTGTCATCCATTTCAGTATCTTTTGCGCAAAAGTATCCCTTTTGTGTGGACAGATAAATGTCAGGAGGCCTTCCAACAAATAAAGAATTATCTACTGTCACCACCTGTGTTAATGCCACCAATTGAAGGGAAACCTTTGATTCTATACATTTCTACAACAACTTCAGCACTGGGGGCATTACTGGCACAAAATGACCATGAAGAAAAGGAAAGGGCCATTTACTACATCAGTAGGACACTGGTCGGATATGAGCTAAATTACACAACCATCGAACGTGCTTGCCTAGCAGTTGTCTTTGCTACTCAGAAATTAAGATACTACATGCTGAATCACCAGACACACTTAGTGGCGAAGATTGATCCCCTGAAATATCTCCTAAGTCGTGCAGCATTGACAGGTCACCTGGAAAAATGGGTAATGATCTTGAGCGAGTATGATATTCAATATGTTGAAAGAAAGGCGATAAAGGGACAAGTGATAGCAGACCAACTGGCAGAGGCACCTATACAGGGTGATCATCCACTAGTAGCAGACTTTCCAGATGAGTCAATATTTCATACCGAACCTCAGTCACCTTGGAGGCTATATTTTGATGGATCTCATACTAATCATGGCTCGGGGGCAGGAATATTGTTTATCACCCCTCAAGGAGACTCCATTCCTAAGTCCTTCCGCATTGCTTTTCCATGTACAAATAATGTGGCAGAATATGAGGCACTTGTCACAGGACTCAGAATGGCCATCAAATGGAAAATTAGAACAATTCATGTCTATGGCGATTCTCAATTGGTCATTAACCAAGTCAATGATGACTATGACACTAAGGACGAGAAATTAATGCCTTACAAACGAATGGTTGATAGCTTTCAAACATATTTCCACATGGTGACTTTTGAGCAAGTTCCAAGAACACAAAATAAGGCAGCAGACGCAATGGCCACAATTGGCTCTCTTCTAGACATTCCTAGTAATGTGCCTCAATTTGAATTCTTGGTAGAACAGCTTTTGGTTCCTGCATATGACATACCAGAATCAGAGATGGTTTGCGAGCTTGTTGGTCCCAATTCTCCATGGTATCAAGACATTTATGACTACCTCAAGTCCCAAACCCTTCCCCCCAACCTATCCAATAACCAACGAAAGTCCTTTATCCGAAAAGCCGCCAGATACACCATCCTCAGTGACACCCTTTACCGACGTAGCTTTGATAACTCCCTTCTTCGATGTCTTGACACTGATGAAGCACGAACGACCTTGCGAGAGGTACATGAGGGTATATGCGGATCCCATTCAAGTGGTCCTACTTTAGCCAAAAAGATAACGAGACTTGGGTATTACTGGCCAACCATTGAGAAAGATGCACTTGAATTTGTAAGAATGTGTCGCCAATGTCAGATACACAGTGACTTGATTCATGCACCAGCACAGGAACTTCGGCCGATTACATCTCCTTGGCCCTTCACACAATGGGGACTCGACCTCGTGGGCAAGATCCATCCTACCTCGTCCAATGGCCACAAATTCATCATTACCGCCACTGAGTACTTTACTAAGTGGATCGAAGCCATCCCACTCACTTATATTACCGGAAAACAAATTTCCAAGTTTATCCTCAACTATATCATCTGTCGATATGGTATTCCACAATCCATAATCACAGATAACGGTCGTCCCTTCAAAAATTAGGATGTCCGTGAACTTTGTGAACGCTTCCATATCCGACACCACTTCTCCACGCCTTACTACCCACAAGGAAATGGTCAAGCTGAGGCGTCTAATAAAACAATCATCAAACTTCTTAAGAAGACTGTCAATGACGCTGGTCGTGATTGGCACATACAACTCAATCCTGCTTTGTGGGCATATCGCACTAGCATCCGTACTCCCACTGGAGCCACTCCATTTTCCCTCGTGTTTGGAGCCGAAGCCATCTTGCCCATAGAGGTCGAAATTCCATCCCTACGAGTCTCTATGAAAGGTCTAATCACTGATGAAGAATATCGACAGTCACGACTGCATGAATTAGAAATGCTAGATGAACGCAGACATAATGCCTTGAACCACTTACAGGCATATCAAAATCGTCTTTGTAGAAGCTACAACAAAAGAGTGATGACTCGAAAATTTGACATTGGTGACTTGGTTCTCATGCAGAATCCTAAGAATCAGTCTGATAGAGAAAAACCAGGCAAGTTTGAGCCTAATTGGCTAGGTCCGTACATCATCACTGCGTCATTTGGTTCTGGTGCATATCAGTTGGCTACTCCAGATGGTGAACAATTAACAGAGCCAATCAACAGTCTGCATTTACGCAAGTTCTATACATAGCATCAGAAAGTCTGGCCGATAACCAAAACATTACAAAAAAATAAAAATAAATAAATAAATAAATAAAAATTGACAAACATAAAGAGAAATAATTCATCCAACAGTGAAAACCTGGTAAACAGGCGCTTTGGATAAGTACCATGGTGAAAACTTGGCAAACAGGCACCATGTGTAGTCGGTCATTGCTTTGACATCTACTATCACTCTATCTACCTTCGTCCATAATAAACATCCATTTTGCTAAGATTTGTCACAACGTTTCACCCTGACATCACGACATTTCTTTCCATGGCCGACAGTGATTGACATCGAAGTCTTGTGCATCGCCTATCATCCATACTGGTCATGTCCTTTCCATCAACTTGACTAGGGGCAATATTTTATCATGAGACTGCAGTGGGTATCGCACATGGTCTTGAAAATTATAAAAAGTCCTGAAAAAATCCTAAAAATTATAAAATGTCATGAAAAAAGACCTAAAAATTGAAAAATGTCCTGAAAAAAGACCTAAAAATTAAAAAGTCCTGAAAAAAGACCTAAAAATTGAAAAATGTCCTGAAGAAAGCACAAAAACATCCAAATAACATCACAAATCCCAAAAACAGAGTCAAAATTAGTCATGTCATTCGTGTTATTCTTTGTCAATAGTTGAACTACGTGGTCTCTGCGCATTTGCTACGTAGGCAAGGCCATCAGTCGATGAGCCCCCGAGGCCCCCTAGGTTCAATCCCTTAGGGTTTGTCACGTCAAGTCAAAACATGTCAATTTGTCTTCAATGTGTCTGTTTGTCCCAGTCGAACCACGAGGTCTCTGAGTGCATGACGTAGGCAAGGCCATTTGTCGATGAGCCCCCAAGGCCACCTAGGTCAGTCCTTTAGGGTTTGTCATATCGGTCAAACAAGTCAGACATAGTCACACTCAGAAACAAGACCATCATTTGAACGTCAACATTCAAATCAATAAACAACATAGCCCAGTCAGTCATCAAGCCAAACATCCGTCAAATTTCCAACACAATGTCAACCTAGTCACTTTATGGTCCCCTTCAAGATGTGTCCTTCTTGGAATTAGACCCCGTCAAAATGTCACTTGCCTTTTCAGGATGTGTCCTTCCTGACGACAGGCTTCGTCACATAGTCATTGGCCTTTTCAGGATGTGTCCTTCCTAACAACAAGCTTCATCACATAGTCATTGGCCTTTTCAGGATGTGTCTTTCCTGATGACAGGCATCGTCAAAATGTCAATACTGTCAGACTCTTCAAATTGTCAAACTGTCAAACTGTTACACAATCAACCTTCGACACACAAATCTTGGCAAACATATTGAATGGCTGTTGATTTTTCTGGTCTATTTTGTTTTATCTTTTTATTGTTTTGTCTCTTGGTCCTGTTACTAGCTACCTCAAGGATGTCCCATGAAGGATTTAGAGGTGCAATGATGTCTCATGGCCTACTTTTTTTTCTTGATTGTTGTCTTTGGTGTGTCTTGACAAAAAGACTGGGGCAACTTGGCCTTTAGTATGAGTTAGGACATTCCTTGTCTGTGGCTGTCTGTTTTTACAAGTGGACGACCTTGCACACCTTGGTCTATGTCATATCATGGTGTTTGTTGTCCATTTGTCACATTTTACTGCCCAATGATGATTACGCAACGCCTATGATGTTATTTGGCAAAATATTGAAGTATTCCTTTTTCATCATCACATCCTTGATTTCCACGCTAACATTTCTTCTATTCCTTCATCCTCTACTCCTCTCATCCATTTCGAGAGCACACTCATGTTCTTTCAGCCTGCCTGTCCTCTCGAGGGGGCATACCACTACCTCCTCATTATCCTTCCTCTCCTCACTTTCAAACTGGGGCATATTTTTTTTACTTGTTCTTTGACACAATGCGATAAACTGCATCATGTCAAAGAGGGGCAAAATGTAGACACATAAAAATGGCCTCGCCTTGCAAACCATATTTCATACGATGACCATGCTTCTTACTCACATAATGCAATTATTTAATCATGTCCTAATGTCATAATTATTCCTCCATGATTATTTAAATAAATAAATTGCATTTATTTATTTAGATACGTCACTAATTAGTCCTTATGCCCTCTAATAATTCTCCATTTAACCATTTATCCTTCAATCAAATAAACTTATTTATTTAGCCCAATTTCCATCTCACCAAATAAATAATTAAAATGATTATTTATTCTCTTTTGTCTCATTCCCATTTATGAATTAAATCATAAGTCAACATTCTCCACAAATTAAATAATTTCTATTATGCCAACTACCTATTTTTCTCCACCATTGATTTGATTATCTCCAATTAAATCTCAACCCTTTATTTCAAGGCTTGCCCTAACTTTGACCTAATGTTGCCCTAACCCTAATCATCCTTATCACATTGAATCCTAGCCGTTGATCTTAGGGCTTCACCAACTTTTAATCCTGTCCGTCCATTCACCATTTGGAATTCTTTAAAAGGCCCTCTCTCAAGTCATTTTAGGACACACACACACAAAAGTTATTTTGAGCATGCTTGAGAGCTTTTGAGCACTTGAGCAATCACATTACTTCAATATTTTGCTTAGCTTTGTCATAGGTTATAGTTGCACTTCAAATTTGAGGGCAATTATATCATTTTCAGCAAGATGGAGAAGACCAATGGAGGTGAATCAATGGAGGCTTGAAGACTAGGTGAATTTGTTTCATACTCTCATGTTTCTTGCTTTCATTGTTCTCCATTGTTATTAGGGATTTAATGGTTTTATGCTATTTGCAAACTAATCTAAAATTTTCTCTCTAATACAATATCAATCAAGGATTGATATAGTATTATTGTAATCTTGTTCTAAGTTTAAATAATACAAGCACTATTGATTCTGGTGGAGTTTTTTCCTGAAAGGGTTTCTCCACATATATGTTGTTTCACTTCTATCTTCTTGTCTCATTCTTCTACAATCTTCTGTCTCTTTCTACAATTGGTAAAATTGATCTAAATAGATTAATCATACACAAATAATTGTGAAAAAGAACACTTAATTAGATCTACAGTCTCATAGTTTTACAAGTTTTAAGCTACAATATTACCTCCATTTTCAACATTTGGTATCAGAGCTAACGATTGGGTAGAGTTTGGGATGCCTTTCTCTTTAAATTTTGAAGGTTTTTTTGTTGTAGTTCGAGCTTTTACTATTGCGTTATTGCAGATTTGTAAAAGAAGTTTGTTTTATCTTCTTGGTTTAGAGATTATGGTTTTCTTGACCTTTTGGGAGTTGCGTCGTTTACATCGGATTCTTTGATTGTGTTGAGGCCATGGATGATATTCATTTAGGAGATGGTTATCACAATGTCATGGATAGCTTGGTTACATGTTTCAATGGGAGCTTTTTATAGTGATGGTTTGATGTTTATCATGTTTCCATGTATAGCTCAGTATCACAATTCAGTGGGAGCATTGGTAGGATATTGTTATCTTCATGTGATTTGAAGAGGTTTTAACATCTTATTTCATGTAGGACCCTTAGAGTCTTTGGTAAAGGTGTTATTGTTATTCCTTTCGAGAGGATGTAGTTCTCTTTGGTTTTGAGTATTAATCATTTACTTTGAGCTTCATGATTATTCAGGTTGCATTTAAAGTTGGCATGGATTGATTGGTGGGTACTCATGGATACTAGAGAGACTTGGGTTAGGATGGATATTTCTTATGTTAAGAGATATGTGTTGGAATGGTTACTTGTTATAAAAAAAATTCAACACTAAAGACCAAGGAGCCTACACATAGAAATGGATGTGAGTCCATCATAGACCTAATAAGAAGGTTGTATAATAATGATTCCTTGTTTAGAATAATTGCAATGTATAATGTCAAGTGGGAGAATGTTGGGAATAGGATTCCATTTAATTGAAATCCTAAACATATTTCATGTATCTCCTAAGTCCTTAGAAAGTGTTCCCCAACACTAGGATTAGAAAGAGATTAAATTCAAATGAAATGAACATGTAAATTGACATTTGTAATTATTCCTAAATGATAGGATTATGTGGGGACATCCAAGAAGAGCTCCTACAAAATAAGAGCACATGGGGTGCCCACATGGAAGGAGGAACCCACCTTACTTAAGTTAACTATTTGGAGGATTGATAACACTTCAGTAATGCATGCAAAGATCCTACAAATTAGGAATTGATATTTACATGAGTGGAGTTCAGTTCAGCTCAATATCAGTTTAGTTTAGTTTAGTTATGGTTCAATTATCTTTAGTTGCATGTAGTTAGTTTGAGTTGAATGCTAGTTGACTTCAGTTGACTTGAGTTGCATGACTAATGACTTCAGTTGCATGACAGATAACAAATGGACACATTTAGTAAAGTGGGGATGATCAATCATGCATAATTCTTGCATGAATTGGTGGAGAGATATGTTTCAATTAACTAAGATTGACTTGGACCCACCTTGGGTGTCCAAGTTGGCATCTTTGAGTTAACACCTTTTGCATGAGAAGATATTTACAAGGCTCAGTTAAGTGGGCCCATTCTTGGGCGCCAACTTTGAGGTAGAGTTTGCAAGATATTTTCTTGACCAACGTTCTATTAAGAGTTCAGTTTTGGGTGCCTAAGTTGAGGAAGACTTTGGTTTGACTTAAAATTACATGGTGGAAATCTACATGCACAATTTAGGCATAGATTTTTTAGAGGAGCTTCAATCTCTTATTTTGTACAACTCTTAGGAGCTTACAATTCTTATATTTGTCTATTAATCAAAGCAAGTGCATCAAAGTTTGTTGCAAGTTAGCAGGTTGAACTTGTACATGTGTGAGGGTTTGAAGCATGGTATGGGATGTGTGGATTCATGCTTGGTCACATGGAATGCATGGATAACTTGTGTTGCAGCAAGTGGATGAGAGTTCCATGAGAGTTTGTTGCAAGTTGTGAAGAAGGATTGTTAAAGGAAAGGAAGCATATCAATCAAGGATTGATACAATATTATTGTAATCTTGTTCTAAGGTTAAATAATACAAGCACTATTGATTCTGGTGGAGTTTTTTTTTCTGAAAGGGTTTCTCCACATATATGTTGTGTCACTTCTATCTTCTTGTCTCATTCTTCTACAATCTTCTATCTCTTTCTACAATTGGTAAAATTGATCTAAATAGATTAATCATACACAAAGAATTGTGACAAAGAACGCTTAATTAGATCTACAGTCTCATAGTTTTACAAGTTTTAAGCTACAATATTACCTCCATTTTCAACAATTAGGAGTTGAAGGAGCATGAGTTAGTCCAATGTCATTAGGGTCATGTCCAAAAGCACAACTTGACATCTACTAGGGACTTCAAGGACATCCAAAGTTTTCTAAAGCACATATCCATGATGCAAATTTAAGATTTTAAACTATGCAACAATATGAAATTCAATATCCCAAATGCAATTTTGAATTTAAGGAATGCACAAGATGAATGAATGTAAACTAGATACAATGGATGAGGTAAAGCAGAAGCTCTGTAATCAGAAACAAAAATGTAATGATAGTAAATAGAAATTCATAAGCTAAACTTTAAATGCCAGAAAATGCAGTACAAAATATGTAGAGGGACTGATTCACCCAAGGTGGCGAATGAGTCCCAAGGATGATTTTTTTGAAAATTTATAGAATTTTTGAATCGAGTTTTATGATTTTTTATGTTTTTTGATGCAAATGTAGAATTTGACTTATTTTAAATGAAATTAGATGCAACAATGCAAGATATATGAGATTTCACTAATACAAAATTTGAAACCCTAGAATGCAAATTAACCAATGCAAATCCTAATGTAATGTTTATGCAAGCTAATTCTAGGATGAAAATGCACTCCAAAATCAGAATTATGATGTTCTAAGGGAAGGTTCACCAAAATGGTACCAAGGGAAATGGGGGATATCATGATTAAGTGCTATCACACCCACTTCCAAGGTGATTCCACTCAAGGGTAACCCTAGAGATCTCTTTGCAAAGGAGAAAGAGATCTTGCAATAGGGTTGCCCTAGGAGCTAAAGATGATCTATTAAGGGGTTCACCACCAAGTTTAGACTTGGAAAAGATAATGAAATGCAATGCATAATGAAAAACTCTAATTGAATGCAAAGAATACCTAAATGAACTAGAAAACGCTTGAAACAACATAAAAAACTGTAAAACTGAAAGTGTACACCTGAGAATTCGAAAAGCGGCTGGATGAAGGTCTGGAATGCTAGAAAATCTATTGTGAAGGTTGATTGGGACTCATTCACCAAGCTAGGTGAATCAATCTAGCTTATGGGAAAATGCACTAGAACATGTTTTAGCCAAAAGGTATCAGAATCTATAAAAATATTTGTCAAGCCTGTACAATGGGACTCATTCGCCAATAGTGGTGAATCAGTCCACTTCTACGTTTCTAGAAATCCTAAATCTAATTTTTTTCTCCTCAATTTTCTTTGCTCTTCCTGATTGGTTTCAGGATCTGGAACAGTCGTTTGTGACCTATAGGTGATCTCCAAGACTCTTCAATGCTTGATGATACTCTTGAGAACTTTGAATGATTTGCAACACTTTTCCAATTTTTATCCTTATGAAATATGCAACCTAGCCTTGCAAATCACACACAAAGGAGAGGGAAAAATGTTGGGGGTTAGTAGATAGGGGTTTTCCTTGGTCAAACCCCTTGTTGGAAATCAATCCTTGAAATGAAATCAAATGTGAAAGGAGAATGATGAATGAACAAACTAAGATGCTACAACTCACCAAACCCTAGTAATAAGATGTTGCAATAATGCTTGAAATGGCTACAATGGATGTGGTCCTTGACTCTAGCTTGAAGGAGATAGATCATGAATGCAATGCTTGCTTGAATCACAAACCCTACACCACAATTGTTGGCACAACAACAAATATTATGCAAGAAATCTTTGACATGATGCTTGATTCTTGAAGAATGCTCTAAAATGCTTGATAATCTACTCTTGAAGACACTTGAATGCTCTTGTGAACTCAAATTTTCTATGAGGATGCTTATTTAACCTGCTAGGTCACTTGATTGCTTGTTAGGATAAATGAGTGAAATAACCTTGTATTTATACTCAATTATGCAATAATTCCCGAAATTACAACAGTACAAGTCAACATTGGATCTTGGAGAATAAAATCCCACCAAAGATTTAAATAAAATTTGATTTTGAGTTAAATGGGACTCATTCGCCACCTTGGGCGAATGGGTCCCGCCTAACGAGACTCATTTTCCCAAAATGGAAAATGAGTCCCACCTTAGGAATTAAAGGTGGGTTTTTGGAATTTTGATATTTTAAATGATTTTTTCATGATTATCCTCAAAAACACACATAAATAAGACTTGTGGATGTAAAATAGGGCCAATTAAAGCATAATAAATCCTAGTTATTGATGATAAGCCCATAAAAGTGTGAAAGTGTGTTACAATACTTTACAACACTTTAAAATAAGGCAAGATTAATGATAAAAAGAGGTTATTTAGGTGTAATTCATTAATAAGACCTTAGAAAAGTGTGAAAGTGTGTTACAACACTTCACAACACTTGAGTAAGGTACCATTAAAATCCATTAATTCACAAGGGCCCAAGACCTAATGTGAATGTGTCAATCACATTGCAACAATAAATCAAGGCAACATTAAGCCAAAATCACAAGGAGAACCCAAACAAGCCAGAAAAAGTAGAAGGGTTACTCTTTCGGTGACTCGATATATATATATATATATATATATATATATATATATACATACATACTAGCATTATGGTCATTGTAGTGAATCGTTCACTAAGTGGTATAATCATTATTCCTTGTCCATGATCAAGGAATAATACCCTTTAACAAAGTTAGATCACTCATGTTCCCTCAATTTATGTTTTTCTTTGTTGTATTATATACAACCTAACAAAATTATGAAATGTCAATATATGCATACCATTGAGTGTATTGAGGAGGATGGCATATAATAGTTCATGAGACTTTCCACTATTATAAATAAAAATCTAGTCATAAATCCTGACCATTGGTCCATGTCAACTATCATGTCCCTATTCATTGGTCTAATAGTTTAATACATGTTGGTGGGCCCCACTTTTCTTTTTATTTGCGCTCATTCTAGTTATGTTTATAAATAATGTCATGTGATGTGCTCCTAAGAGTTCCTATGAAGCAAAGTGATGATCTCTCTCCACTTAGATAGTGTGAGTTGTTTGATCTACCACCCCTAACTTCTTCCAATGGCCCATATGACACGTGACCATTCTAATGTAAATCTCCTCGGTGAAGCTCCATGGTGGCATAATTTTCACATCTATGGCTCCTCCACAACACCTATAGCTCATCCTATAGCTCTATAATAGTTTGGGTAGGGATCTATCATATCTCAAATTTAAAATTTTATTGTATATACTAATCCAAGATTAATAGAGCTAATGAAATTATATCCTTTGTGGTGCATAATAGTAGAGTTCACCTACATAGAGCTACATAGTGAAATACTGCATGACATACTCTATTGATCAAGTATCCTTATCCCTGGTAGTAAAATCCAACCATTGATAAGGAACTTAAAAGCATAAAATATATTATAGAGTTGTCTTCTTCTTTGTCCATTTAAGATTTGGAATTTTATTTTTTTTTTTGGGGGGGGGGGGGACATCACTACACGAGTTCAAATTATATTTATATATTGGACTACATGCCTCATGATAGGTTAGAATTCATATATAATATTTTTATCTTAATGCGTGATCTTGGTATTATAATTTTTTTTATATAGGTAAGATTTTCAACTTTATTTGTGAACTCGATCTTACTTTTCTCATAGGCATATAAGGAAAAATCTATGTATGTTTATCCAATGTATGTGTTGGCTAATATATCTCATAAGCATTAATATAATATGTTTCTAGTCTAAAATCTAATTCTTCTTAGTTATTCTAAGGTAACTATGTATCATGAGTTGCAAAGTTATGCTCTAATTGTGAGAATATGTGTCTAGAATGATCCTTTATTTGTTTTATTTAATTTTATAATCTCTTACCTTCTCAAATCCTCACAACTTTAGGCTTAACTTTGGATAGGGAATCTCAGAGACTAACTTGCAAGACCATTCCACAAATAAAAGGATTTTTGTGTTGTTGGTCTTACGTGACATATTGGTCTCAAATAAGACTTTTGGATCCCTCAAAAGTTTTTTTTTAGTTCGTTAAGAAATGATTTTATTGATAATGAAAGGAAAATATTACATAATATTGTCATTCAAGTTACGTAGAGGCCCTCAACAGAGCACATTACAAAATGGAAAATATCACCATCCCCTAGATTCTACCCAATAGATCCACTAGATGCCACGCAGGATAGGGAATACAAAACACCCAATCAAAACCAACAAAATCGATGCAAAAGCCTAGAGTTCAATTTCGGAAGGATGAAGATTTGCACATGTGTTATATTCCATAATCCATAGCCTTAGGAAGGATAACGAGGGCTATATACCAGCCCTGTAGAAAGCATTCGTGCATCGCAAGACCAAACTAGCATATCAAACACATAGAATGCGCGTGCCAATGAAGCATGATCTCAAACCATTAGCCAAAATGAGTGTCCAAACACCCAACAATAGATTTTTTGTGTGATCCCAAAGAATCGCACTGACCATCACACCAAAACATCGCCACTCACGAACGCAATACAATTGTGAACACCTCCCATGCACAGAAACATAACATTGACCAAAATTGGAAAAGCCAAAATTTTGTTAACAAAGAAAGCCTAGGGCACTGCCAAATTAAGCATAAGCAAATGCTAGTGAGCATAGTTGGGGAGGAGTGTGCAAAGAGGTAGTTGAAGATCGTGAAGAAATTAAAATAGATGCCAATGAGCATAGTTGGGGAGGAGTGCTCAAAGAGGTAGTTAAAGATCGTGAAGAAATTTTCAGATGTCTCTGGTAGTTTTAAGGGAAGTGAGGTTAACTATCATAGTATTCATAAAGAGATCTTAGCAGTTGTTAACACCCTTGAGCTATCATCATTGCAGATCAGAAACAAGCAATAAGAATTTAAGACTAGGTTATATATGTAAATGTTTGTAAAAGTTTGATCATAGCACATAGTATATAGTTGTTTAAAAATATGGTATTAGAGCCTATAATATCATTCTCATTGAATATATGGATCCTCTATGTTTTAAATTGCTCTCTCTGATAATCAATCTTATTATTGTTATCTAGTTGCTTACCCATATGTTTTCCTAAAGGATTCCTGAAAGAAGTCTTTTCTGAAGGGATTGTAGCATGGTCCCAGTTGTAAGACCCTTTTGTTTTAAGTGTGGGCAATGAATCTGTTGGTCAGCGTGAAAAGTAGGAATGACTTCGATTTGGAGAATGGAAGAAAGTAGTCAAGTTGCAGCAACTCAGGATATTGATAATCAAGATTTTGGTCAAGAGTGAAACACACAAGTAAGTCTCACAGACTTTATCACTCAACCTGATCAAACTTTTGCTCAAGATAACCCTAAATCTAGTCATGCTAATACTAGTCTTGATTCTGATCGTAATGCTTATGGTCACTTTAAAGTTCCTACAATCAAACCTAAAAAAATATATCCTGGCATCCAAATTTTTAAGGGTCTAGTTCATTATAGGTCTAAACAGTTATGTAAAGTTTGTGAAATTCACCATCGATTCAAAAATGGTAGTCAAGGTACATTACAGTTATTTCATATGTCGAGATCCAAAATATAGGCGTATGGCTTTATCAAGTCCCAAAGCTTACCGATACTTACATTTTTCTTGGGTTAGGATAGGTATTGAAGGACATTACCGCAAAGGTCTTCTTGTTCAAATATTTATGATGCTTAAGGATAATAGGAATATAAGAACTAATGATGCTATTCTAGGAGCTGCTAGTGACACCATGGATTTTGGCCCTATTATCTTTAATTCCTCTTTAAATTTCTCAGTCAGCCTGCAAGATGAAAATCTTAATGAGGTTTTGACAAATAAATTTTGAACCAGTCATTTACACATGAAACAGGGTTCAATAGATCATACGCTTCATTTTTTGGTTCATTTCCAATTGTTCAATACCACAATGCCATTTATTAATGATCCACGGAAGGGTTTTCCATTACATGAATAGTTTATTGTTGTTTGGACTTCATCTAGTAACACAACAGAGTTAAGAGCCCTATGTAAAAAATTTAAATGGTAAGATATCCAAATGCCTACTCACTGGGCATTAGAGTTACAGATAGATGATACAGACTCTCGGATTAAACCACCTCAGCTTCGAGGTATCCAAATTAGGGGAGTAGATTATCAATCCATCATAGATTTTGGAAATCCTACGAAAACCCCATGACACAGTTTTTCCTAGGCTTCTTCCTTCAGAGCCTCTACTCCTTCAGTTCATCATACCCAATCAATGCGAATGACCAAATGTGTTGATCCTACTAATTACTGTTTGCATGATATACCTCAACATTTATGTCTATTATTTTGGAATGTTGCAAAGCCTCGACCTAGAATCTATCATGTCCCAACTAACATCTATGTCCATGGTACTCCCAGTCAGTCCTATCAACTTTGTTTTTCACCTGTAACATATCTGCCTCACCTTGACACTATTGAATGCACTCATGTGCATTATTCTGAAATTGATACTAGCATAATGAAATGTAATAATTGTCCTTATACATTCTCGACCAATACTTGTCGAATGATGTTTTCCAAACCTATTATATTTCCTGAGCCTAATAGTCTAGCAGACATTGATACTAGTGTATCCACTCCTCAAGGTCTTCACCTAATTCCTGATGTCCTACCTCATTTTTGTGATTTTATACAGTATGATCCCTCTAGTAAATACTAGATATATTTTTGGGCACAACATGTCACAACTTTAGGTGAAAGTCTCCTTCTAGCTCTAAACTTCTTAATTGGTCCAACCTCTGTCCCCGCAAATTTCTCCTTTTACTTAAGGATCAACATTTGTATGCTAAACAAACTGCTATAACTAGCCAAAAGTTTCAAGCCTCCCAGCAGCAAAACTCTCATGATATTCTTGTTAAGCTTACCAAGATTGAAAATTAGATAGCTCACACTATTCTAATGCTTCCTTAGAAGTATCCTTTCTATGTCGAATGATGAAGAGTCAACACTACTTCAATAACTCTTCAAAAAAATTATATGAAGTTCAAAAAGACATCGATAAGTTGGAGCAAGAAAAAAAGTCTATGATGATGATGTTTCTCGAACATACTCTGACAAACAAATGTCCAAGAAAATTAAGCCTCTGTTATCTGCATCTGTTTGCAAACAACTTAACCCTGATTTTGGGTGCAATGACTACAAACCAAAAAAGAACAAGTTTAGAAAGAAGCATAAGTGCTTCGAATGTAATTTGTAAACTCCTAAGAAACATTTCTCCAAGGAAATTAAATTTCAAAGGAAAAATAAAAGAGGATTCTTCATAAAGAAAAGGTTTCACAAAAAGGAAAAAGATTGGAAAGCCACTTGCTATATTTACAAGGGTAAACATTATGCCAATAAATGTCCTAAACGAAATAGTAAGAAAGGAAAAGCCAAAGTTTGGGAAATAAAAGAACTAGGTATAAAACATGAGTTAGACTATGAGTTCATTGATGACTACCCTAGTCACAATGATGATATTCCTCTTTCAAATACTGAAGCAAAAGAAATAGAAATGGAGAAGGAACATCAAACAGAACTAGAATATAGTTATGATAGCTCACACTATTCCAATGAGCATAGTTGGGGAGTGTTGTGCATGTTATGCACACATGCCCCGCTGAAGGCAGGGACCCCCCTTTCTTTTGTGTTTCTCCTGTCGGGTCGTTTCATCTCCCGCCTCACTTTGCATGCTCCTATCCTTGAGTCCAAGTTAGTCACATGCCTTAAAATGATCAAACACCCATTGACCAAATTCCCTTATCTGAATTTTGCTAAATATTTTTCCTTTTTGAAACTTGGCTTGCAAGTTTCCCTTGGCTCTTTACTCGACCTCCATCAGACCTCACGAACTCGCACTTGCGGGTCTCCTCTTGTGGATCGTCGTTATCATTCCACTGCTCACCAACAACCAAGCCTTAACGTCCACCTGCATGACAAGACCCACATCAACCTTTTCCGCCATGTCCATCGGGCATCACGGACCCGCAACTGTGGGTCACCTCCTACGGGCTACCGCTTGTGCTTCACCACTAAGGAGCAGTGGACCCTTAACTTCCACCCACATGGAAAACTCCACCTTTGGTTTCTCCATTCTTTCTATCACCTTGAGTGAACCGAACCTAACACCCTTAGGAAAATATCTAAGTCAAAATGTTTCACGGGTCTTCATATGCAGCTCGCCTTCACATGACTGTCGTTGTTTAATGGCTGAGCTCTCATGTCACCCCACATCGCGGACTCCGCACCCGCTGCAACCCCTTCACCGTCACTCAACAATGGACCCTTCATGACCATCCCGAGTTGCACATCCTGCACTTGTTCTTTATGATCTCGGCCTTGGAGTCTGAAGTGGAAAATCCACCCAGCCAAAATGATCCTGTAGATCCACCCTCGTGGGTGTTCGCTAGTGGAAGGTCGTCACTTGGTGGTTGTTTTTTAAACAACGGGACCCTTGAATCACTCCACCATGCGAGTCTAGCATATGTCATTTCCCCAAGAAAATCCTAACTTCAATGGCCAGGATTTGAGCCAAAGCTCGTCGATGGGTCCGTTCATATGGGCCATCATCAGTAGGAGACTGTTACCATAGCATCATTCCATAATGGCAAAACTTCTCTGCTTCCCCACTTCACAGGCCTAGAACCCACCAACGTTGTTGTCATAGTACCGTTTTCTTCGGGCGAGCTTCCATTCGCTCATTGTCATTTTCTATGGCTCTCCCTTGGCATCCACCCGCACTTTATCATCCGCACCACCGAAACGTCCATCATACATAGTCCCCCCACCAACTTCTCCCCGCATGAAGGATATTCATCTATGGGGATTCTCATGGGTGCTATTTGGTTTTGACTTCTAAATTGCCTTTTCCAAAAGATCGAATAGCATTGCAGCAAAGAAACTAAGGATGTGGGGGTCATCGGCACCTATTTCACCAAAGTTTAGTCATGTGCACTCGATGGCTCTTCAGGGTTGATTATGTGACCTTTTAGTCTCGTTCGCACATGGGCTCACTGATGATAAATGATGCACTACAACACACTATAAGCCACTATCGTGATGACTCTTAACAATCCACACATAATGATATGTGCTTGCCAAGCAATATGGGAGAGGTCGATGTTTAAATGATGGGCCAATCTCAGACCAAACACTTACACCACAAAAGGGTGACTATTTCTAACACGCACAAGATAAAGACAACCAAGAATACAAAGGGGAGGTTTCAAATAAATAAAATAGTTGCAGAAAATCACCTTGCAAGTGTCATACTCCTCTATGCTGCCAGTGCTTCTCACGCGGGTTTCCATTTCAACCATGTCATTCTCTACGGCTGCCTCCACTGCCCTTGGACTCATTCATTTTGCTCGACATTGTTTACTACATGCAGCCATCAAGGAGGATATATCAACATGTGTTCAATTTTTGAGATGAAATAAACATAGAAAGGCATGCGTTGGGAGATTCGTAGGTCAAAATTACGGTGAATGTGACCATCAAAGCATGGGACAATGGTGAAAGAGGAGGTCACTAGAGCATTCACCAATACAATGCTCGGCATCAGGTTCTTAGTAAATAATGCTTGACCTAGTGCTTATCCAATGTCTCATCAGTCGAGCTTGTACAAATTTGTTGTGGGGGTGAGTATAGAAGTGATTATGTATTTGTAATGTCACAGAATTGCACCTAGGGGCAATTCCACATTTTTGCATTTTTGCCTAGTATTTATGACACCTTAGAGCATTAATGAAAAAAATCCCATGAGTCAGAATTTTGTGATTCTAACTCCATGCGGACTTTTGGAAGAGAAATAGAAGCCTAACAACATGTTTCCCAAAAATCTAGGCTTTGCCTACAAGACACGCTAGTGTCCTAGCAGTTTTTCAAGTTTGGAACAAGGAATCTAGAATCATGAATCTCTTGACACATGTCCTAGTAGTCATATTTCAAACGTAACGACTCTTTGTCACCTTTGCATGCATCAAAAAAACATTCCTTGCTCTCATTTGGGGTTGGAATTCATTTATTCAAACTCTCTTACCATTTGCTCCATCTTTGAGTTCTCTTCATCCTTGATAGCAACACTCTCACAAGCGAAGCCATGTTGGACTGAGGTCCTTCGAGCAGCAACAACTCTCAAGCAACCACTCAATGATGCATCCATGTGCTTTGGAGAGGGCCTAGGCCTATGGGTAACACTCTCTCTCTCTCACTTTCCTTTCCTACTTGTTCATTTACTACTTTGTGGTGTGGGTTCTACTCCTGGAGTGGGTTTTGCTTTCACCACATGCTTTGTTTACTTCATTTGCACTCCTTTCCAAACTTGGTTGTCCATGGAGGTGGGAACACCAAAATGGGGGACTGACTGAGGCAAACCCCTATATAGCCCCAACCTTTTCCCCTCATTCTTTTGTGTGTAGGTTGCGAAGCGGAGCTTGGAGTGAAGATCTGAACGTCCTGTAAAAGGTAAGCTTTCTTTGAGTCAACTTGTATTTGTTTCTAGCTTCTCATTTGGTAATTTTGTTCAAAACATCTTAGATCTGAGTCTAGAAGTGAAACTTGGTTCTGCCTACTTGAGCTTCTGAGCCCTCTGCTGCTTAGGACGCCAACACGTCTTTTAGACGACAACACACCGCGCTGGCATCCTGAAACTACGCTGCTATCTTTTGGTCTAGAACTCACTCATCTGGGGCAGAAATCTTGGGGTTTCACTCTATTAGGATTTGAAGTGGCTTTCTCTGAAACATAACTTGGGTATACTTCTCTACATTTTCGTTAACTTGCTTATGTTTAGGTGTTTAAGGGAAATTCATTCCCTGGTGATCTCTTGAGAACAAAGGGATTCATGTGTAGCAAATCCCTCTTATATCACATTTTGGTGAACTCGACGTGAATTTGTCAGAACTATTTTCACGTTGTTGCATGCTTATGATAACCCCCTTTTTGAGGAATATTTCAATATGTTGGAAGACGCTCTAGATGAATTCATAGAAGCGCTCTCCCCTATCTACAAATCTTCTAAACAAACTCCCCCTTCACAAGCTGAGGAGTCAATAAATGTGGTTGTGGTCTTTGTGGCTCCTCCAAGCCCTAACAAACCTGCCATTTATGTGACCCCTGTTGACTCGTCCTATAGGGAGAGCTATTTTTTCTATGGGATTTCATGTCGTAGTGATTCATCGAACTTATATTTGAGGTTCGTGAAAGCTATAGACTCCACTTCCTATAATGTTGTTGGGCACACATATAATACGAGGAGAAATAAATAGAACTTGGATCAATAACCTTCTTTTCCTACATCACAACCCACTCAAGTTCCTACTTATTTACCACCTTCTCAACCAAGCCTTCCTTCAACACCTAAACCTGCGATCAAAGCACTAGGTGATTATGATCTTGTTGAGCAACTTTGTGTTACTCCGGCTAAGATCTCACTCTGTGACTTGCTTCAGACCGCTCTAGTGTACCAAGAGATGCTTCAAGAAGCTTTACAAAATATTCTCTTGCCTTCTTTTGCTAGGCCTACAGATGTTAATGTGTTCTTGGCTCATATTCAAGTGGATTTTCTGAATATCACATTCCATCCACAAGAACTCTCGCCTCTGGATGTGCAAAAGCAAGCAGATCCCTTGATGACTATAATTAATGTTAATAATATCAGTATTAGGTGTACTCTCGTTGACACCATTTTGACTCTCAACATTTGAGGTATGGACCTATTACCTAAGATTAAAGTTGATTCATCTTCTTTAGCAGCTTCTTCTTTGTATATTTGCAGGTTTGATAACGATGGCCACCAAGCTCTAGGTACGATAATACTACCTTTGAAACTAGGTCATGTTACGTTACCTACACTGGTTTATGTGATACCTGGACCTTTACCATACAATCTTCTCTTAGGGAGACCCTGGATCCATGCCATGGGTGTTGTGACTTCTACTTTACACCATTCTTTGAAGTTCGTTGCAAATAATTGGGTGGCTATAGTTAAAGCGGATTCAAAAGTTGTTCACCTTTGTGAACTAGTGGTTGTCGATCATACTTTAGTTGTATCCACTCTCAAGAATTGTATTCCATCTTTAACCGTTGATGTTATGGCATGTTCTTCATTTATACCCTCTATGGAATTCATTCCTAGAGTGAGTGTCGTTAGAGATGAACCACCTAAAGTAGAGGACCCTAAGTCTCCCCTGTCTTCCCCTTCTTCCTCTCGATCAAATTTTTTCCTTGGTCATGATTAGGGCTCCTTGGAATTCTCTGAATTCTTTATCATAAAATACAAGGTGAGCCCGTCTTGCATAGAATTTCCAGGTACTTCTAACACAAAAATGGATGACACTCCCTCTTGGGAAGAGAAATGCAACCCTGTTCAGGAGACCACTCCTTCCTTTGTCGAGGAGAGTAATCCCACTCCTACAAAGGAGGTTAACATTTTCAAACCTAGTAAATAAAGTGGGAGCGCTCTCGTAGAGACATTCAACATCCATTGGTGGAATGAAACACTCTAAATAGAGCTACCACCTCCTAAAGTTTTTCAAACTCGTTATGGGTTTGGATATGAACTCGCTTCTTGATACGACTATGGGAAAAAAATCCTAGGGTGTATAGAACAAGGAATTCAAGTCCCTATCTAGTTTAATTGATGACAGCGCTACATGGGTTTGGGATGCTCTATTGAACAATCTAAGCAAAAACCCTAGTGGAGTGTTAACATGATTTCGGACGAGCCATTGAGCTTGGTTCATCCTAAGCTGATAGAGGAAAGGGATTAGGCCAATAAAATCCCTTTATATGTCTTCTATTCAGACGAAGCACTAGAGGAGTTCCTAGGTGCCTATTCCCCATTACCTTCTTTCCATTATAAGAGATGATTCCCATATCTCCTGCATAAACAAGCATACTTTGGAGAATTGGTCTTGAGCATTGATGAAGAAGACCCTCTATCTAACATCAATGGTGATGTTACGATATCCCATCTTGAAGATCACAATTCTCTCCTTAAAGGAGATACTATTTAAGTCTCTATGCATGTTAAATCCTCAAAAAAAAATCAAGATTGGGAAGTTCCTCTCTTCAGAGGAAGCGGATGAACATTCTGATCTCTTTCATTCTCCTCCTAATATCTTCACATGGACGTACGAAAATATGCCTCATATTGATGAGTCTATAGTGGTTCACAATATCGTCCTATGTCCTTATGCTAAGCCAGTAAAGTAAAAAATCCGAAAAATCAATCCCAGAGTGGTGTTGATGGTCAAGACTAAGATAGAGAAGCTGTTGAAAGCAGGATTTATCCATCTGATTGACTACTCCCCTTGGATTTCGAATATAGTCGTTGTTAGTAAGCCTGATGCTCATATTTGTATATGTATTGACTTTCGAGATCTTAATAAGTCTTCTCTTAAGGATGATTTTCCATTGCCTAATATAGATATGATTGTGGACTCTACTGCAGGCCATGCATTGTTATCTTTTTTGGATGGCTTCTCAGGTTACAATCAGATCCGTATTAACCTATAGGATCAATACAAGACAACCTTCACTACCCCCTGGGGTAATTTTTGTTTTGTGGTCATTCCCTTCGGGTTAAAGAACATGGTAGAAACTTACCAACGGGCGATGACCATGATATTTCATGATTTTATTCATAAGATCTTAGAAGACTATGTTGACGACATCTTGGAAAAAATGATAACCCATCAAGATTATGTGAAGAACCTTCCTTTTATCTTCGAAAGGCTTCAACTTTATAAGATGATACTCAATCCCCATAAGTGCATCTTCAGCGTGGATGTTGGCAATCTTTTGGGGTTCATAGTTTCTCATCGTGGAATCGAGGTTGCCACGAATAAAATTGAAGCCATTGTTAACATGCCTCCACCGAGGAATATCACTAAGTTACAAAATTTACAAGGGAAGATTCAAGTGATTCATAGATTTATATCTCAATTGGCTAATTGTAGCCTTCCTTTCACCTGTTTATTGAAAAAGGATGTTCGCTTCATATGGGATGAGGAGTGTTAGAAGCCCTTTGAGTCAATCAAAGCTTATTTGGCCAATCCTCTTGTATTGATGTTAGTTATGTAAGATAGACCCTTTTTGCTTTACCTTGCTGCATCACCATATGCCTTGGAAGCTTTGCTAGCTTAATATGATGATGCAGGGAAAGAGAGAGCGGTATGCTACATAAGTCGTGTTCTAGTCAATTATAAAACTCATTATTCCTCCATGGAGAAACAATGCCTCACTCTTGTCTTCGCTACGCAGAAGTTAAGACACTACCTTCTCCATGCCGAAACACGTCATAGTAAAAACGGATCTCTTAAAGCATTTGTTCTCTACTGCTGACCTTGTTGGGAGATTAGCAAAATGGGTTATGTTGCTCTCTGAGTTTGATATAAAGTTCATTGCTCAAAAGTAAATAAAGGGTCAAGTGGTTTTCGATCAATTGGCAAACGCTCCCTCATCCTGTTCCTTCTTGAGGTTGGATTTATTCCCTAATGAAAATATTTTTGTGATCAACTATGACCTTAAATGGAAAATGTATTTCAATAGATTGAGGTGTTAGATTGGTTTTGGAGCAAGTGTGGTCTTAATATCCTCTGAAGGTAAACTGGTCCCTCTATCCTTTCGATTATATTTTCCTTGCACCTATAACATTGTTGAGTGTGAAGCTCTTATTGTTGGCTTGTGTGCCACGACTGCACTTAAAATCAAACATCTTCGTATATTAGGTGATTATGAGCTCATTGTGAATCAGATTATAGGAAACTATTAAGCTAAACAAAGTAAGCTATCCCGATACTGAGACCTTAATTTTTCCTTGCTTAATCAATTCTCCTCCTTCACAATAGACAGTATCCCTAAGAGGGAAACTAGACATGTCAATGCCATGGAAAGCGCTGCTTCCTTGGTACTTTTAGAAGAGGATACGAAAGAATACCACTTTGTGGTTTAGGTCCTACGAACCCCTATGGTTTCCAATCAACCTAAATTTGAATCCTTTGTGTGTTCTCACGTAGACTTGGGAGAATGGTTCTCTAGAATATATAATTAATTAAAGACTGGAAACTTTCTTGATGATGCAACAAAAAATGATCGCACTCATATACGAAAACTTTTAGCATGTTACGTCATCTTATCTGATGTTCTTTATCAAAAATCCTATAATGACCTGCTTCTCAGGTGTCTCACTAAAGCGAAAATACCCCTTGCCCTTAAGGAAGCCCATTCAGGCTCCGGGGGTGGAAATTTTGGTGGTAGATCCCTGGAAAGAAGATTAATACACATGGGGTACTATTGGAAAACGATGGAACAAGATTCCTTCGATTTTGTTAAAAAGTGCCTTCAATGTCAACAACATAGCCATCTTATTCATGCACCTGCTCAAGAGTTACAAAATCAAACCTCTCCTTGGTCGTTCGCAAAATGGGGGTTGGATATTATTGGAAAAATATAACCTCCTTCTTCCAAGGGACATACCTTTATTATTACCAATATAGATTACTTCACAAAATGGGTCAAAGCTATTCCACTTCGATCTAAAAACTTTGAAACTATCTGTAGCTTTCTTATGAACAACATTATTTCTTGTTTTGGATTGCCTACTACACTTGTTTCTGATAATGGCACACCATTCAAGAACAAGGAAGTAAAGCAGTTCTTAGAGAAATTCCATATTCAATATAGATTTTCTACATTGTACTACCCATAATCCAATGGTCAAGCGAAAGAGTCTAACAAGACTCTTGAGCTCATTCTTTGTAAAATAGTTAATAAACATGTTAAGGATTGGCATATTCAATTAACGTACGCTTTGTGGGCCTATCGCATGAGTGTTCGTACAATGACAGGAACAACGCCTTACAATCTTGTGTAAGGTGTCGAAGCTATCATGCCTTTAGAGTTGGAAATCTCATCTTTACGGGTTTCCCTTAAAAGGTTAATTGATGATGAAACCTACCAAGTTAACCATTTGCATCAGCTAGTGATGCTCAATCAGCGTCGATTACAGGCCCTTAATCATCTTAAATCTTATCAACGGTCATTATCAAGACAATATAATCAAAGTGTGCTTCCTAGGACCTTTAAACTGCGAGACCTAGTTCTAAGTGAAAACCAGAGAAATGTAAATGTGTTGCCTGATCAAAGAGGAAAATTTAGCCCTAACTAGTTAGGCCCTTACATTGTGATCTATGTGTATGGTTTGAGTGCCTACGGATTATCATCTATGGATGGGACACCTCTAAAAGAGTCTATTAATGCAATGTGTCTTTGTCGATACTATGTGTAGCGTTCCATGTGTCATTTGTGTGGTGTTCTCTCTATGAAAGGGTAGTAGCACTACATATATTGACATTGTTCATTAACACATTATGAATTTTTTTTGTGTTAAAATATGACCGCACGTGTGTGTGATATACATATACGTGTTTCGCTATGCTTTGTATCCATGCATCACATTACATATTTTAAGGCAATTATATCATCATTGTATTTAATTAATATACAACCATGTGTGTTTATTAAATCATGTTAGCATCTAATGTAAACATACACCCATACAAGCATATAACATCCATAGCATAAACATACATGAACTTAAATAGCATACGCATCCAAATAAACAATGTCATGATGTCAGAACAGATATGTCCATATATATATATACATGCATATATATATATATATATGCATGTATATATATATATATGCATGTATATATATATATGCATGTATATATATATATGCATGTATATATATATGCATGTATGTATCGAATGTCATGTAAATGTATTGAGCCACTACTATAAAAAATGAGTGGCTTCTAAATATCTGTTTATATAAAAAATCTACAAATATATATATATATGTGTATGTATCACTTCCTACAAAAATGATGTACAAAATCATAAGCCCCTATGGTTGTGGTGCATGGCTCCTAGAACCCTCCAGCTCTAATTGATGCTCCTATACTCTTGGGAGAGGTTGCATGGTGGTCATGGAACGAGATCGGTGCGAGCGTGATGCAGAAAGAGCTACCCGCACCCCTTGGTCTCTCCCTACAAGGAGCATATGGTCATCTCTACCTGTCTCAACTCCTCCCATAGTCACTAAACATCTGCTAGGATCACAGCTGTCAGCTGCCTATTGAGGTCATCAAGGTGGCTCTAGATGGTGTCACATGCCTACTCGGCAGTGTTGGCCCTCGTCATTGCCGTGTCTCGCTTGTCGAGCATCGTCTAAAGCTCCTCCAACAACTAGTTATGTTGTCCCCAAACAATAGTGATCTCCATAGTCAGTTGGATGATCTTTGCACCCTACTCCTCATAGGTTGTCATCAGGCATGCTACTGGCTCAAAAGTGGGGGCATGTCGTCCCACAGACACTGGCCGAAAAGCCTTGAGGACCATCCCCTAGATCGACACGTCAGGGGAAACCTCTGAAATACACTGAGCTATTAGCCCAGTCCATCCTTGTGCATCCTCTGCAACCACAGAGAAACAAAAATTAGTATCACATGGCATATGTATATAATCGTGAACAAAAGAAACTAGAAGTATGAAAAACATAAACAATGTGCTCTATATACCTAGGTCCCCTGGCTGCCATGTGGGGTCAGGGTGAGGAGCAGTGCTGGGACCCGCACTGCTAGCATTGGTAGCTGCTCCCAGTGATGCCAAGGTTGCCATCATTGTAATAGTAGGAGTTGATGGTGTCGACGAGATAGGGGTAGATTTTGGGGGATTTGACCTCCTCCGCTGCCTCGGTCTCTCAGGTGTTTCCTCCTCCTCTTCTGACCTCTCTTCCTCGCCCGCCTATTGGAGATGCCCTTTGTCTGCATGCCCTGATATTTGATAGGGTGGACCCCATATATTATTGAGATATTTTTGGCCTTGCAAGTTCAGAGGCAGTACGGGTATACACAGGGGATGCCACAGGGCATTGCTCACTATGGGCGGCGCAAGGATGATCCTGGATGGGGATGATGTATTAAATACCAGGTGGCCTATACAGAGTATTCCAGCTTACAGTCTAAGGTATGGGAATACAAGCTAGAGGTGACAGACGTCGAGATGTCAGATGAGTACTTATTGTATTTCCACACACATCGCTTCCCACGATTCACATTTCCATATGAGCCACGACCCATTGCAGTAGTATATTAGCCAGGGGTTGAGAGACAGGGGGATGTGGCAGGCAGAGGATAGGTGGTGGGTGGAGGAGAGGAGGAGGAGGAGAGCGAAGATGAGGAGGAGGGGGACAGGGATGAGGAGGAGGAGGATAGAGATGAGGAGGGAGTCAGAGATGAGGATAGCTTGGATGATGGAGATGATGGGGGAGATGATGGAGGGGAGGAGGGGAGGGCAGTGAGGCAGAGATTATACATCCTAGGTAGTGCTCAGATTATACAGAGGCCTAGATCTGATGGCAGACCATGGACCATTATTAGAGTGTCATCCTCTTCATAGCAAACACAAATAGCCACTCTGCAGGCCCAAGTTCAAACTATTCAGGGTCAACTAGGTCAGGTGCAAAGTATGATAGCTCAGTTACAGTCACAGCTGACACAAGAACAGGCTCAGGCTCCCGCACCGACATAGGTATCTCAGCCTGCCCCAGACCCACAGATAGCCCAACTGATCATAGAGAGGGATACATTGAGACAAAGGGCAGTGGAGGCCGAGGGTGTCGCTCAGAGGCTCATGAGAACTGTAGAGAGTGCATCCTTGTGGGAGGCGATTGTAGAGGGCATGGAGATGGCGAGGGAGGCAGAGTACTACTGTGTTAGATATGAGGAGTTGTGTCCTCCTGAGCACAAGGAGCCATTCCCATGGTCTCGCAGTAGGACCAGGAGTAGGTCGCAGACAGCCACACAGAACATGGGGGTCACTGGGCCTCGGCGGGATCCAGACGTAGGTACCAGTGCCAGGCCACCTCCTTCTGGACCAGCTCCATCAGGGGCATCGACCAGCTAGCTTGCGATGTATATCATTTTTGGAGCATATATATGTGATTTTTGATCATATCCAATGTATCTCTTTGGACTTTTCAGTTTCCTTGGACATTGGACATTTGTATTATTTCTGATGAGCGATGATATGCAGCAGCGATGATTTTTGGTGATGTGAGGTGCATTTATGAGATGATTTATGTGATATGCATTTATTTCTATATGTTATGGATTTTGGTATGCATTTGAATGATTTGATGACTAACATGATATGCAGGATGATTTGATATGATGTGTTTATGATGATGATGAAAAATGATTGATGATGCATACTAATGATGTCATGCAGGTGGATGACTTATGATGTGAATATGTCATGGGATTTTTGATATGTTTTATGAAAAATGTTGTTTGGTAAATGATATAAAAATGCATGTATGGAATGTTTGTTTTTGGATTTTCAAATGCAAGTAAATAATGATAATATGATGAAAAATGAATGTTGTTTTTATGATGTGCATCATGAAATTGTAATATGAATTGATATGAAAAATGATAGGATGATTAAAGGTATGATATGAATGTAATGTGACAAATGAGACATGATATGAATAATGATATGAAGTGAAATGATTAATAATAATGAGATGTATGATAAGATGATAAATGATATGTTTTTGACATGTAATGATTTGTAATGATGATGAAATGAAATGATAGATGATAAAAATGATAAATGAAATGGTAGTTTATAATGAAATGAAATGATAATGATAGGAAATGATAATGAAATGATAAATGATAATGATATGAAATGATAATGAGATGATAAATGATAATGAAATGATAAATGATAATGATAAATGAGATGATAATGAGATGATAAATGATAATGAAATGATAAATGATAATGATAAATGATATGATAATGAAATGATAAATGATATGATAAATGATATGAAAATGAAATGATAATGAGATGATAAATGTTAATGAAATGATAAATGATAATGAAAGTGATATGATATGATAAAGGATAATGAAATGAAATGATAATGAGATGATAATTGATAATGAGAATGATAAATGATATGATAATGAAATGATAAATGAAATGATAAGTGATGAGCGATAATGAAATGATAAGTGATAATGAGATGATAAATGATAATGAAATAATAAAGGATCCTAAATGATATGAAAATGAATGGAAAATGATAGATGATAGGACCTAGATGAAATGATAATGAAGATGAAAGGTGATGATGAAACAAATGTCCGAATGTCCTCCACAAAGTCCCAAGAGACATGGCAGTCGTTGATGTTCTTGTTGGCCCTTTCTAAAACTTTGATGCAAATCTAGTATGCAGATATATATACACTGATCTAAAAATGAAATGCAACTAAATGAAACAAACCATTTGTTGAGCCTTTTGGTAGCTTTCTTGGATCATCATAGAGTGTTAAAAATGTTGGAAGTATGTACAAGCATCAGAGGGTAAATTAGCACCAATGATGACCTGAGTACAACTTTCATGATTTTTGATATAGCAAGTAAAAACAAGCATCGAGGTATAATTGAACCGAGATGACCTGAGCATTTCTTGCATAAACAGACAAAGGTTAACCACCTTCTGATGCAAATGTGGAACTATCCTCAATGATATTGCTTTGTAAATCATGTCTCGCGACATATTTGCTACAGATGGATAATTAACCTCAAGACAACAGACAAAGAAAAATCATTCTCTTTCCTTGCCACTCTAGTTCAGTACATCATCGAGTGTGCTCCAGAGAGATGATATCGAAAAGCAAACAACCATTGTTCAAAATGAATTATTGTTATTCCAAACATTATTCAGATTATAGATCATCCAGATATGAGTCATGATATGGTACGCAGCTGAAAACTGTTGTGCTTGGGATGAACAATTAGATAGTGGTTCATGTGATTTGATTGTTTGTTCGCATGATTGGATTTGATGTCATTGTCTAGCTATTTTGGTAAAACCTGAAAGTTGGTTGCCCCCAGTATGTCAACTTTTTCCCCCAGTATTGACACAACTTGCTGAAATGAATATGTACAATAATCAAGTCATGGTAAGACATTATCGTTCTATGCAAATTATGACAACATGATGCTGGTATGGCCCTAAGATGACGAAAAGATACATGAAATGAGGGTTGAGAAGCCAAGTGCAGAACATGAACTAATAGATGGAGAGCTACAAATAGCATATGTTTGCCAAATTTTCACTATTTGTTTTTATTGCATTTTTCTTGTCAATAGACTGCCTGTCGCCAGGTTTTCACCCTATGACGATTTTATTTTATTTTTTATTAATTTTTTGTTGCTAACGAGATGCCTGCTTGCCAGGTTTTCACCGAGGTAACCATTTCTTCAGGACTTTTTCTGTTGTTTTTTGTTTTTTTTTAGGACCTTTTTTGCTATTTTTTGTATTTTTTCAGGACATTTACTGTTTTTTTTGTATTTTTTCAGGACATTTATCTACTTTTTTTTTGTATTTCTTCAGGAATTTTATGGATGATGATAGCTGAATTAAACATAATATTTCTTCAGGTGCATGTTGTTGATGGGTTCGTCAAACAAGTCCCCTTCTAGCGTCGATAGCTTGTAGGCTCCTGAACCGTAGACTGCGATAACCACATAAGGACCTAGCCAATTTGGTTCAAACTTTCCTTTCTTTTCTCTATCTTGTTGATTGCGTGGGTTCTCTTTCAAAACAAGATCACCCACCTAAAAGGTACGTGGCTTTACTTTGTGATTATAGCTACGAGACATCATCTGTTGGTATGCTTTCAAATGATTAGCTGCTCTTTGTCTCTTTTCATCTAGGATTTCTAGCTCTTGTAGTCATGAAACTCTATATTCATCATCTGTTGTGAGGCCCTTCAGTGATACTCTGAGTGATGGGATTTCAACTTCTAGAGGTAGGATGGATTCTGCTCCATAGACAAGAGCAAACGGTGTTGCTCCTGTTGGCGTGCGGACACTGGTTCTATAGGCCCATAAGGCGGGATTGAGTTGAACATGCCAATCTTTCCCTGAATCATTCACAGTCTTCTTTAAAAAATTTAGTATAGTCTTATTTGAGGCCTTTTCTTGGCCATTCCCTTGTGGATAGTAAGGTGTTGAATATCTGTGTTGGATATGAAATCTCTCACAAAGTTCATCCACATCCTGATTCTTGAAAGGTCGTCCATTATCCGTAATAATGGAGTTAGGAATGTCGTACCGACAAATAATATAGTTGAGCATGAATGATGATATCTGTTTGCCGGTAACTTTATTAAGAGGTACTGCATCAATCCACTTGGTAAAATACTCTGTGGCTGTGATGATGAACTTATGTCCGTTTAATGAGGAAGGATGAATCTTTCCCACTAGATCTAACCCCCATTGGGAGAATGGCCAAGTTGGCGTAAATGGTTGAAGTTCATGTGCAGGAGCATGAATGAGATTCCCATGAATCTGGAATTTTGAGCATGTTTTTACAAAAGTGAATGATTCCCTCCATTGTCGACCAGTAGTAACCCATTCTAATCAATTTCTTGGATAGGGTCAGTCCACTCAAATGAGTACCACAAATGCCACTGTGAACTTCTTGTAAAAATTTGTCAAATTCATCACGTTCAAGACATCAAAGTAAAGTACCATCAAGACCACGGTGATAAAGGGTGTCGGCGATAAGAGTGTAGCGAGAGGATTGGTGGATAAAATTTATCTTTTGGTTATGGGATAAATCAGGTGGTAAGATGTCATCTTTTAGGTAGGTATAAATCTTGCCATACTAAGGTGAATCAAATCCTACCAAGTGGCAAATGATTTGGATTTCAGCTGTGTCATAAGCAGGAGTAAATGATTGTTCCACCAGAAATTCATAGTGAGTCTGAGTTTCTAGGAGTTGTAGCAATGATGCGATTGTGGCCATGGCATCAGCTGCTTTGTTATCAAGCCTTGGAATTTGTGTGAATTTGATGTTCACAAAGTACTTCTTGAAGTCATCAACCATCTTTTTATATGGAAACAGTTTGTCATCTTTGGTCTGATAATCATCATTGATCTGATAAATGACCAACTGTGAGTCGCCATACACCTGTAATTATGTAATCCTCCATTCCAATGCTATTTTAAGTCTAGTGATTAATGCTTCATATTCGGCTATGTTGTTAGTGCACGGAAACAGCAGCCTATATGATCAAGGAATGGGGTGTCCTTGGGGGGTGACGAAGAGTATGCCTGCCCCTGATCCATGTTGAGTAAAAGAACCATCAAAATATAAGGACCATGGTTGTTTGGATTCTCTAGTAAAGACATCAGCATCTGGAAATTCAATGTGTAGGGGATGATCTGCTTGCAGTGGTGCTTCAACTAGTTGGTCAGCGATAACTTGTCCTTTGATCACCTTACAATCAATATAATGGATATCAAACTCACTCAGAATCATTACCCATTTTGCTAACCTTCCTGTCAATGATGCTTTGCTTAACAGATACTTGAGTGGATCAATCTTTGAAACAAGATTGATTGTATGAGTTAACATGTAATGCTGAAATTTTTGTGAAGCAAAGACTACTGCTAAACAAGCCTTCTCGATGGTAGTGTAGTTGAGCTCATGACTTGTTAGTGTTCTGCTGATGTAATAAATTGCATGTTCTTTCCCTGTATGGTCTTCTTACGCTAGCAATTCCCCCAAAGATGTCTTTGTTGTGGCAATATACAAGATCAATGGTTTGTCTGGATTTGGTGGTACTAGAACTGGTGGAGTCATTAAGTACTGTTTGATTTTTTGAGAAGCCAACTCACACTTTTCATCCCACTTGAAAGGAACATTCATATGCAGTAGATGTGTGAAGGGTAGACTTTTGTCAGCCAATTGTGCAATGAACCTTCGTATAGATTGAAGTCATCCCTGTAATGATCTTAATTGACTAATGTTCCTTGGGGGAGGCATTTCCATGATTGCCTGTACCTTAGCAGGATCTACCTCAATTCCTTTTCCTGATACTATGTATCCTAAGATTTTTCCGGATGTGACCCCAAAAACACATTTCTTGGGATTGAGGCGAACTTTGAATTTCTCCAATCGTACAAATATTTTGGACAATATTTTCATATGTCCTTCTCTGGTATATGACTTTGCCAATATTTCATCTACATAATCTTCCATGAATGTGTGCATCATGTCATGAAATATTGTAGTCATGGCTCTTTGGTAAGTAGCCCCAGCATTCTTTAGACCGAAAGGCATGACGTTCCAATAGTAAGTTCCCCATGGACATGTGAAAGTTGTTTTCTCCTGGTCTTCGGGTGCAATCTTGATTTGGTTGTAACCAGAAAAACCATCCATTAATGAATACATGGCATGGCCAGCTGTCAGATCAACTATAGTGTTGATGTTTGGTAGTGGGAAGTCATCCTTAGAACATGCTTTATTAAGATCCCTGAAATCTGTGCATACTCTGACATTTTTATCTAGCTTGGATACAAGAACAATGTTGGAGATCCATTTTGCGTAGTCGATTGATCTTATGAAGCCCACATCAAGGAGTTTTCTCAGTTCTTCCTTAACCAATAATGCAACATGGGGGTGCATCTTTCTCAGTTTTTGTTTCACAGGCTTAACTCCTGATTTGATAGACAAGTGATGCATGATAAGATCAGGATCAAGCCCTGAAATGTCCGCATAAGACCAAGCAAAGTTGACTTGATTTTCTCTTAGAAATTCCATGAACTCTGGTATTTCTTTCTCTGTCATTGATGCAGCTAACTGTAAAATCCTTGGTTTGTCTGAGGTTTCAAGATTGAAAAAATTTATAGGCTCAATCAAAATAGGAAATTGCTCATGGTAGTGCTCCGAGAGAGTGTCAAGATTCCCATCGTCTGGTGCCTTAGAAAGGTTTTCACCATCCAATACTCTCTTTATTTTATCTTTTGCTTGATCTAATACTGCCAGATTCTGGTTTTCACCATTAGATCTTTCTTTTTTATTTTGCAGCTGGGAGAATTGACACTCTCTTGATCAAAGACTCTATGCCAAAAATCGCTAGTGGAACAATCATTTGCGTCATCTTTAGAAAGGAAGTTGACGATATCTTCATCACTTGGAAACATAGGTATATTGATAGGTTCGGATGAATCCCAATCAATGAGATCAGGATGGATCAAAGATAGCAGGTCATCGGGTTGCGTGAAATTGGCTATGGTTATGGTCATAACGGAGTTGACCGTAGGATCCAAGGTATGAGGTGGATCAATGATGATACTATTCGCATGATAATCTTGTTCGTTTAAATCTGACTCAGTATCACTAGAATCATAGTCACCTTGTAGTTCAACTTCTCGTGTTTGGGTCCCTAAACCTTCACCTTCGATTAGAGTTGGGGTATACTGGTGTATTACATCAACCTCTTTGTCCCTCCAGAACTCATCATTGTAAATGGTGTCCCATTCATATTTAGCAGAGTCTGTGTTAGAGTGATTATCCATGAAATTCTGAATTGTTGCCAAACATGCTTCTCTTGAATCTGAACCTTCTTGCAATGTGAAGACAGTGCCATGCAGTTGTTTAGATGTTCCTTCTTTTGAGTTAGCATCATAGCCTAATCCAGTTTTCTTTTTTGCAACAAGTCCTTAAAGGTGAATAGGCTCAACGACTCCTTTTCTTTTTTCAATAGGACCCTTATCATAGCCCATCTTTTGCATGATTGAATATCCTTTTCCATATATATATGTTGGTAATTTGACATTAAAAACTGCTTCATCTTCATCTTTATAGAGCCAATTTAGAATTTCTCTATCCTCAGGATCTTCCATGGGGAATTTTTCTTTGATGAATCATCCATTAAACTTTGTGCTTGGCTCTGTCAGTGGTTGTGTTGATGTTGACGCTACTGATATTTGATGTTGTGTGATAGAAGGTTGTCCATGTGACTGAGGTAATGTAGGTAAATTGGCAAGACAAAGAGAGTACTCTCTGATTCCATGGTCCTTAAATTTTAATTTATTGTCAAAAATATTGGTTAACTGACTGATTTGTGTATCAATCTTGAGAGAAGTACTAGCACGAGATTCTCGATTGTTAGGAACCAAAGTATCTTGACTAGCTTTGATGTTGGCACAAGTTTGGACATTTGATTTATCAACTGGTATCGTGATTTTCTGCCCATCATAAGGAAACTTAAGACATTGATGATAGGTGGATGGGACAAATTGCATTTTGTGGATCCAAGGACGACCCAACAAGATGTTGTATGCAAGATCACAGTCTAATACTTGACAAAAAGTATTTTTGATAATAGGTCCCACTCTGATTGGTAGCATGATTAAACCCTTGGATGCTCTTTCCTCATCATCGTAGGATTTAATAGTAATATTTCTTTTGGGATCAATGGAGTCCTTAGAAAATTCTAAAGCCTAAACTAACTTCATGGTACATATGTTCAAACCAACACCTCCATCTATTAGAACCCGTCTGACACGAAACTTGTGAACCATGACTTCTAGGTATAATGATGAATTGTGAGGATGAGTTATGGAAAGTCATCTTTTTTGAAAAATGAAAGGAATGTGGGTGAGGACAAGTTTCCTACCATGGCTTGAAATTGATCCACATCCAGATCAGTGGATACATTTGTTTCAACAAGGGCCTTTTCTAGAATTTCCTTGCGTGCTGGGGAAATTTTCAAGAGTTCTAGGATGGAAATCTGAGCAGGAGTTTTTCGAAGTTGATTGACTAAGTCATATTTATGTTGAGGTGGAGGCCCAGTGGATTTTGAAGATTTAAGACAACTTTAGCTTGTGCCCTGGTCGTTGCATTGACCTCCCTATATTCCATTTTTTCCTTGACTTTTATAACATTGACCTGCTCATCGTCAGTGTAGATATGATTAATTATCGGATCATCAATATGATTCATGATTTTTCCTGAAGACTCACATTTTTGATAGTTGGGAAAAGGGTTGTGAAATGCTTGGTGGTCTTCATTTGATTGTTTATGTCCTTCTATTGTGATGGTGCCATTTTTGACTAAGTCTTGAATGGTATTCTTCAAGGCTTGACAGTTATTTGTGCGATGACCTTTGCACCGATGATAGTCACAATAGTATGCCTCATTCCATGATGGAGGTTTCACACTGGGTTCATAGTTTCGTTGAGGTGGCAAGGTAATGACATTTTTATCCATAAACTCTTTGAATGCAGATTCCAAAGATTGCCCCAGTAGAGTGTAAGTTCTTCTACTAGAGAAGAATGAAAATTGTTGTGGATTTGTATTCAAGGTATTCCCTAAAGAGTTGTTATTGTGATTGTTTTCTCAGAATACTTGATTGTTGGCAATCCCTTGATTGGGAGTAGAATGTTGATTCACATTGTTTCTCAGAGGAGGAGGATAGTTTCCTTGATTTGTGACCGAGTTGACATTGTTATAATTGTTGTTGCGAGGAGCACTTGGAGTACTAATAACAAATGGCTTAGTCAAGACATGATTCACATCAACAACACCATCATTCACTACGTTCTTGTTACGAGTCCAAAATTTAGACTTGTCCTGATTGTTATGGTGATTGAATGAGCTAGGATTATCCTTGTCAAGTTTTATTATTCCCCTTTTGACCAAAGCACTTTCAATGGTTATAGCATCTTCAATCAATTTCTCAAAAGAGGGAGGACAATGTAAATTCAAACGATAGCTCATTTTTGAATTCAAGCTATTAATGAAGGTGACCATCTTTTCCTTTTTAGGAACAGGACGTGGATATCTAGCGAACATTCTTCTCCATCTCTGAAGAAAAGTGATAAAAGGTTCACTAAGTTTTTGCACAACTTTGTAGAGATCTACCATAGTGATTTGGTGTTGGATGTTGTAGGAATATTGTAATATAAACATATTGATTAATTCCTCAAATGTCTTGACAGGAGGTGTGATTTTCGATAGCCATTCCATAGAGTGAGCTCCAAGACTCCTAGGAAACAAACGCATCAAGTAAGTGTCCTCATGAGCGAACTCTAAAGTCATGTTTCAGAAGTCTCTAACATGATTGATTGGATCTACTTTCCCATTATAACGATCAAATTTTGGAATTTCGCAATGTTTGGGGAATGGAATCATGTTGAGACTTCGATCGAAAGGATAAGGACAAAAGTCCTCAAGGGTATATTTCTTTGTTGTGGCTCCCCCTTGTAACTCTTTGATTTGTCCTTGAAGTGCCTTAATTTGTTGAGTTAAAGCACTAAGATCAAATAGGGGTGTTTTGTCAGGTTTGCTCTTCAAATTCTCGGTATCAAAGTCATGAGGCAATTTAGCTCCTTGGTTAGCTAGATAGAGGAAGTGTTTTTCCTTATCGCGTTGCAAGATCTTTTCTATGGCTTTGTGAAATTTTGGATTTTGCTCAGTCTCTCTAAGACGTTCTTCATCTCGTTCCTCATCACTATCTATGTGGTTTTTGCTCATGTCTCTATAATTGTGGAATGGATTTTCTTCTCTGTTATCCATGTCGTTGTTGAAAAGTGGATTATGATTTATATTGTAAATAGGATTGTTGCTTTCACCTTCTTCTTGAGTGTTTCGGGTACGACCTTCTTATTGGATTTCGTCCTTCAATTTAGTGTATTGAAATCTTGTAGAGATAGGCATATGATTTTGAAGAGTTCTTCTAAACTTAGATCACAGTTCCGATAAGTGTGATAATGAGGATATCTTGATCTGATAAGATGTGAATCCTATGATATGATCAAAGATGTTCCTAATTTTTGATTGTGGCTTCCAATGGTGAAGGATTTCAGAATCCTATTAGGGAAGTTGAATCAATAATCATAAATTTGTTTGGAGGGCACACTCCTAAGATTTGATCTTTGTTTTCAAAAAAAAAGTTTTAAAATCACCGAAGGATTTGACTAGGATGCGATGGATATTCAATGGAAGGTTGTGGTATGTTATCAAACTCAAGAGGTTGGTTAAGATTATGTCATTGAGATAGAGCTAATCTCTGATAATAAGCTCAAGAATCCAAAGGCTCTATAGTGTACTCATCAGTGAATCCCCTAACAAAGTCTTGGTATCTATGAAGAAATTCGCGGTAATGAAGCAAGACGTGTCGACTTTTGTACGAAATTTTCCTTCTTTGTAATGTTTTCTTGTACCCTAATGGTTTCTTGGGTTTCTTGATCCTACTGGAAACTGATTTTTTGACAAATTTTGTTGATTTCCATTCTTTAAGCATGGGAGAGTTATCAGAATTTTACTAGACCAAAGATGTCAGAAAGTTAGGTGTGTAAATGATTTCAGTTGTTGTTTTTCATGTTCATTTCGGATGATCTTTTATCTGAATTAATGTGAATGAAAACACAACAAACACTCTTAATTAAATGGAATGTAACCAAACACAGATAAAGCAAGCACATCCTATGGTAAATCAAGACAATATCTGTTAGATTCCATGCGGGTTTCCCCAACCGCATATCAGTAGCATGTGAATTCAGAAGCTTGGTTGCACGGGCTCCCCCTTACAGTGCACTCTCTTCTCTGGCCAACCAAGCTTCCAATCCCCATGAAACTCCCATGGCAGATTGATCACCTCTACTACAGACTGCGAAAGTGTGGATGCCTTCACACCGACCAGTGTTGCGCTAGCAAATAGAAGGTTTTTGATTTACTAAACAATGGTGTTTAATTCAGGACCCCCATTCGAATGGCCATATATGGGGAAAGAGATTAATCACCAATTAGGTGGCACTCCAGCCTGAAGAGGTTAAGCTCAATAGGGTTTATGAGAGTACTACTCTATCATATGACACATCTGCACTCGTAATCTTAGGTTTTCCCTTAAGATTCACATTTGTATACCAGTTGGGGGTAGCTTGGCCTTAGCTCCATTGCCGGTTTAAGTCGCGTTAGGGTGATGAAATCCCCAGGTAGGCCCAATTTCTAGAGACAATAATCATTTCTCTTACACCCAGGATCGCATCACTGCTCAAGGGGAGAGGATACTTCGGTTATTGTATCAGGGATACACAGGGATAAAGTGGGTCTGGCTTTCTGATCACCTAGTTTGTACAGGGTGAGAGCATAGTCGCCTACCACTTTCAAGCACAATCAAGTAGAGTAAACAGATTCATTTTAATGCACCAAATCACAATGATTTATGCTAAGTGAAGATATTGCTTCACAATAGGCATGGGTTCATTTTAACTGCATGATCAAAGTGTGGTGACTATCCTAGATTGATTCATTTTAAACCAGAAAAGATTCTATCTGCGGAATGCGTCAGACTCAGAATCTTGTTTTTGTGTTACAACCCAGATGCACCGAAACAGACAGTATATGCACAGAAACATACCTCAAATGCGCAGAAACAGACCCCAGATGCACAGAAACAGACCCTAAATGTGCTACAGAAAAATCCTAAATGCGCTAAAACAGTTATTAAATGCGCTACTTTAATTAAATGCAAATTTAACTGTGTAAATAATGCAGCACTAATGCGCTAATATCTACCTTAAATGCGCAGAAATAGACCCTATATGCGCTAAAATAGTCCTTAAATGCGCCACTTTAATTAAACGCCAATTTAAATCTGTAAATAATGCAGCATGGATGTTCTAAAATTTACCTTAAATGTGCTAACTTAACTCCTATATGCGCTAAAACGGTTATTAAATGCGCTACTTTAATTTAGTACAAATTTAACTCTAAATGCAATGAGACTATATGCCCTATTCTATCCCTTAGATGCGCTAAATTAACCCTCATAAGCACCGAAACAGTCCCCAAATGTGCTGAAATTTCCTACAAAATAGAAACAATAACTTCCTAGATGCGTTGCAGAAAAGTGTCGGATACGCTAAAAAGCAGAATTTTTTCGAAAGCCGAACTCTAGAACACAGAAACCTATCAGAATGTTCTACAGAAAAAGGTCAAAATCGGGGTAGGGCCCCACGATGGGTGCCATTTTATGTGTGTATGAAAATATGCTTATTATAAAGGATTCAAAACACATACAATAAAACTTTATATCAAAGAAAATGAAAGGAAAATAAACAAACTCATTTATGGCAGATTCTTCGAAGTCGTTTTATTGCTCTCTATCTCTAGTGTTTCGTCGATTCGAGTTGCTCTCAGATTTTATGATGCCAAGCTCAACGAAATGGACTACTAGAGAATGAGATTTAAATTAAAATGCATACCAATACTAAGATGCACGATTATGCTATGATATGATAAAGTTATTGCTAAAGATGCAAATGCATAAGCGTAATTGCTTGTGTGTGTCTGCGTATATCTCTGAGTATACCCTGTGTAACCAATGCTTGGATTTTCACATGTATTTAAAGAGTTTTTGAAAGAATTTGACTGGCTGATATGATTAACGGTTCGGATCAAGCTTGTCGGGATGAATAGTGAGAGATTTTTGAACGTTAAGAGAGAAATAGAAGGTTTCATCCACAAATTTTTTGGAAGGTTTCCATTTGAAGAATGAGTTGAAAATGAATTTCATAATTAAATAAATAAACTTATTTAATTATATGTGAGGATGAATTTAGAAGTTTGCATAATTAAATAAGTAATATTTAATTATGTGTGAGAGATGAATTTAGAAGGTAATTAAATATTTAATTATGTGTGAGAGAGGAATTTAGAAGGTAATTAAATATTTAAAATATTTAATTATGTATGGAGTGAGAAAAGATATTAAATTAAATATTTATGATATTTAATTTAACTGTGAGATGAAGCGGGTGTTTGGAGGAATATTCCATTATTTGAATTCAAATATTCAAATTTAGAATAACATGATAATTAATATAAATAAATTATAAAATTTATTTAATTTAATTAAGAGGAATATGGAAGATGGTAATAATTAAATAAAGTTATTTATTTAATTAAGGTAGAAGAATTATAAAAGTGAACAATATAAATAAATAATTAAATTTATTTATATGTAGATGACTTTAGAAGATTAATTAAATAATTTATATTTAATTAATTAACAAGCTTGATTATTCCTAACCATTTTTAGACATATACAGGTTCTATAATATAGTCACAGCAACCCACCAAAAAATGGTCCTGCTATAGGTTCCTCAGGTGTCTGCTATCATCCACCCATCTAAAAATCGATAGGGTCTCCATCTGACTCCATCTGCAGTAAGCGTATCAAACTGTAGCTACCAAAACTATAAATTTTTGAATCTCCATTAGCTTGCCATGTCATACTAGTGGGCCATCGAGACGCGATATGGTCGTCGTTGGGGAAAATCAACTGGCCTAGTGCACATGATGTGGGCAAAGGCCCACACTTGCAAAAGTGTGCACGCAATAAGGCTACGGTACTCGTAGTGGATGTATTGGCTTAACTCCTGGTTGAGGTGCGTTAGCATGTTGCATCCCCAGGAAAAAATTGTCCTATGCTACACCATCTCTCTAATCATGTGGATGAGGCCCTTGTGCAGGTGTGAGCCTCGCTCATCTATTGTGATTTGAAAAGAAACAGTCACGACCATCACCCGACATAGTAGTAGTGTTGTGGTCCTCGCCTAGTCATACCAGTATGTGTATATGTGGCATGTGCCATCGCTGTCATTTGTCTGCCCTGAGCAGTAGAGGACTCCCTTTGTCGGCTCTCATGACGATCGAGTATCATCTAGGGCCACCCGTCATTCGCAGATGGGTAGTTTGAGGATCCGATAGACATCCTCGAGTGTGATAGTCATCTCCCCTCAAGGTAGCTAGAAAGATGACGTGGTGGCATCCCATCGCTCAATCATTTTTGTGAGCATCCGCTCATGATAGCACATCTCTGGCATGGTGAACACATGCCAGAGATGAACCCACTCCAGGAGTGTGACCTTGTCATCTATGAGATGGTCTCTTTGCCGTGAATGAGTTGGAAAACTCGCCCTCCTGGATGCTCTTGAATCTCTAGATATTCCTACAAAATTGAAAAACATTAAGTCAGAACATCATATTTCACTATGAAAAAAAAAATTGCAATACCTATGTGCGTCGTGTAGACATCTACACGTCGTGCATGCATCCCTGTCTTCCATGGACACCCCGAGGATGTCATGACATCCCCGAGACGATAGCGTAGATTCGGGACCTTGATGCACAATCGGGATGACATCACACATTTTGGATGCAAGCGCCAAAAATGGATGCCTACACACCTCATCAAATAAAAAAAGCTAAAAACAAGCTTAAATTCACGAAAAATGAGGTCTAGAGCCCTACCTGGTCCACCTTGCGACCCTCAGCAATGCCATCACGTAGCTGCTCCAATCTCGGCGCCTCGTACCCCCTCTTGCTTGGCATTTTGCTAACTTTTCTCTCACAAAAGTCAACAATTTGCTTGTAGTGAATAGTGGAAAAAAGACCCTTCTAGGGGCCCACCTAGGTATATATAGGCCCCCCGAGGCCCATTTTTCCTAGAGCTTGTGGCCCCCCTATTTCTCTTGAATTTATCCCAGCAAGCTAGGGGAAAACTCAGGAGGGGGTATATAGTCACCTCTTGATCATATTCTTCTTCTGAATCACCAACTTTTTCTTGATCATTCTTCCCGCCGTTGTAGTAACTTGTGATTTTTTAGGCTGACCCAAAATTTGAGTTTTGCAGGTTAAAATCTTGAGCAATTTTTCATGACTATTTTCTCATTGTTTATTGAGCTTGATTGCTCGGGGCACCTTCGGTACCAGTTATCTTGAATTCAGTGGCCTCTAAGGCCTTTTTTTCTTGGCATGCAAATCTATAAAATTTAAGATTCGAGTGAATTTTTTTTTCTCTACTTTAGTGAGGCTAATTTTTTCCAAAATCGAGCCCATTAAAGTGGGGGAAAAAATGTAATGTCACTGAATTGCACCTAGGGGCAATTCCACATTTTTGCATTTTTCCCTAACATTTATGACACCTTAGAGCATTAATGACAAAATTCCCATGAGTCAAAATTTTGTGATTTTGACTCCATGTAGAGTTGTGGCAGAGCAACAGAAGCTTGACACGTTTCCTAAAAATCTAGGCTTTGGACGCCTGCGTGACGCGCTAGCATCCTAGAAATTTTCCAAGTTTGAAATAGGAAATCTAGAATCATGACTCTCTCAACATGTGTCCTAGCAGTCATATTTCTGACGTAACAGCTCTTTTCTGCCCTTCCATGCATCGAAAACCCCTTCCTTGCTATCATTTGGGGTTGGAAGTCATTCATTCAAGCTCTCTTACCATTTGCTCCATCTTTGAGTTCTCTTCATCCTTGATAGCAACACTCTCACAAGCAAATCCATGCTAGACTGAGGTCCTTCCAACAGCAACAACTCTCAAGCAAGCACTCAACAGTGTGTCCATGTGCTCCAGAGAGGGCCTAGGCCTGTGGGTAAAACTCTCTCTCTCTCACTTTCCTTTCCTACTTGTTCATTTACTACTTTGTGGTGTGGGTTCTACTACTGAAGTGGGTTTTGCTTTCACCACATGCTTTTTTTACTTTGTTTGAACTCCTTTCCAAACTTGGTTGTTTGTGGAGGTGGGAACACCAAAACAGGGGTCTGAGTGAGGCAAACCCCTATACAGCCCCAACCTTTTCCCCTCGTTCTTTTGTGTGTAGGTTGCAAAGCAGAGCTTGGATTGAAGATCTGAACGTTCTATAAAAGGTAAGCTTTCTCTGAGTCCCCTTGTATTTGTTTTTGGATTCCTATTTGGTTATTTAGTCCAATACATCTTAGATGTGAGTCTAGAAGTGAAAATTGGTTATGCTCGCTTGAGCTCTTGAGCCCTCTACTACTTAGGATACCAGCGCGTCGCGTTGTTGTCCTAAAACCACGTTGTTGTCTTTTGGCCAAGAGCTCACTCATCTAAGGCAGAAATCTCAGGGTTTCACTCTTTCAGGATCTGAAGTGGCTTTCTCCAGAACATAACTTGGGTATACTTCTCTACATTTTCATTAGCTTGCTTATGCTGAGGTGTATAAAGGAAGTTCGTTCCTTGGTGATCTCTTGAGAACAAAGAGACCTGTGTGCAGCGAATCCCTATTATATCACAATATCATGGAATTTTCAATCCAACACATCGTTTGAAGCAATATTTTATCATCAACCCCTATCCATATTCTATTCGGTGAACGTCTCCCATGCGGGTGTCGCACTTCACAATGTCGATGCTTCCTTGGTTGTTAATTACAATGGTTCTAAATGGTGCCCCACACTTTGTTCCTGCACGACTTGGGCCTTGCAAATTCCCGCATTCCTTTCCTACCCGCAAGCTGTGCAATTTATATCTCGTCGTTGGTATCGATGATGGGGATGGGAGGTTGGTGAAACTTTTAGGATTTTGATCCTTCATTTGAGATCACTGAGATTCTACCTGACCTCCACAAAATGTAAGCTTTCATCAGTTCTCGATGGACTGGTGCTTCTAGTCAGCCACATTCATAGCTTGTGAGCAAGGGCAGTATAAGATGAAATGATTTATTTCTTGTAAGGCTAATGTAACTAGTGTAGGATTTTTATTAGAGGGGACTAATTGTTCTAAAAGTGGCAAAAGTTTTTTTCTCTCATGTTGTTGTGTTGCGGCATTTCCATATGAAACCTTCACCTTCATCATGTTGAACTTTTACTACAAATAAGTATCTATTTATAATTAATGCGCCAATCGGAGGCACTTGTATTAAATTCTTCCTCACCCTCTGATGTGATTGTGATCGAAGATGGTGATCAAAATGTCAAAATGTGTTTGCTGATGAACGTGGAGTTTGAGAAATGAGGCACATGGATATCTGAAAGGAAACGATGCTCGGGGTGGTGTAAACATGCAGTGCATAGCGAACATCATGATCATCACACAATAAGGTGATAAGTGGTGATGGGGAGTTCTAAAGTATGCATTGTTTCGGTGGACTTTAATAATTGTGCAAGGGATATGATGAGAATATGGGAGTATTTTGACTTACTGCGCAGGCAATCAAAAGTTAGTAACTAGCAGGCCCACATCAACTCTTTCCTCCATAACACCAAACATAACAAACAAAAAGACCATTTGAATTATCATGGTTAAACGCCTCAGGAGTGAGTTAAAGAGAAAAGGGTGGCATGATTCTACCGCTGTCCTAATGTTTTTCCATGACTACCTGCATCACATTCTCCTTGCCTCTTCTTTGCGGACTTTGAGGCTCTGGGTTCCGCACTTCTTGTTGCCATCTTTTATGACAAAATTCTACCTCGACACCCCTGCAGCCTTCTCCCACCATAGCACACCGCAGTCAGAATCATCATGGAATTAGCAACTTTTGATTAATGGTTATAATCTTGGAGGAGATTTTGATCACTGTCAATGGTGGCTTTGGCATTTCAAATTGGTGGTAAAGACAAGAATATTGTGTCCGCATTTGCGAAAATTTCATGTGCGGAGGTCACTCACTCCCACACTACTATTTTCCCAGCATTTCACCCACGATGCCCCCAACATCTTGTCCGCACAACTCTTGTGGGCGTCGGCTTTGTGAAGTCCGTCAAACTATTTATCATTATTACTACAGCCCACCTACAATGGCTCCCCGTACATTATCCTCCTCACAACACAGTGATGCCTTGCTCCCACAATGGAAATAGCCATTTAATGAACATTGATTAATGGATTTCCATTAGCATCCATCAAGGAGGTTGTTCTGATTGTTAAGGATTATGAAATGAGCTAGGATACATTTCAACGTAAGAGGAATAATGGTCACACAAATAACAAATCAAATTTTCCTTAATTTTGGTTTGCTCACCAACATAATACGAAGAAGGGATGTGCTTATGTCACTCATAGAAGAATGATGCTTTGAATGGGCTCATGGTAAAGGCATGACGAAGTCAGGTGTTGGTGTTTGCCGCTAGCTGGGGTAGGAGTTCATGAAGTTTGGCAATGTGGGGTTATGGTCCCTAGCGCTATTATAATGGTATTTCTTGATGGTAGCTCCACACGTTCCTCCCACAATGGCCTTCTTGGACTAGTTGTTCGCATTTCGCTCTCCGAAAACCACCATTTCTCAAAGTTCTTAAAGTCTTCAAGCTACTAATTAAAGTTCAATTACATTGATCAAACCAAGGCCAAAGGGATGGCTCGCAAAGGACCAGGTTTAGTGAATTTAACACCTCTATAATATTCCTTCACCATGGACACGAAAAATGAGCGACATGATAACGAATTTGAAATCTTTTCCCTCTTAAGAAATGTTATGGGGCTGACATACGGGAAGTTTGACTGGTGGGTAGGCGTTGTCAGAGTGATGGGACTAGGCATTTTGTAGGCCGACCCCATTGTTGCACTGCTTTCATTATCTTCATACTTGCATCCCAATAATGATCAAAAGGCTCATCGAGATATCAAACATAACCCAAATCATCGAATCAAGTGCAAGGGATGTACGTTGGGGTAGGCTCGAGCATTCAAACGGTTGGGGCCCATGAGACGATCTTATGCCTGTGCGAATGTCTCTTTGGTGTCGACCTGGGAAAAATGAAGTGTGATTACGGGGCATGGTCTCCACTGAATGGGTCTTTGAGTTTATTGTTGTGGCTATTCATGTTGTGGGAACCATCGCTAGCCAGGCTGTTATTTAACGACATTCTTTGCGCAACTTTCCAATGTTTTATTTCCACAGAGGTCCATCGTCCCAAGAGTAAGCCATGAATGTCCCTATAAACGGGTGGGCTCAATTGAGTTGTCGCTGAGAAAACAATATGAATCTCTAAGAAGTTGCTTGACAATGGTAGAATGGATTCAAGATAACAATTGTGGGGGGGTCTTTGTTGACATCACTGTGCAGATCATCCCAACGCAACACCCAATATCATCATGTTAATGGCACAATGGGAGCTAGACAGTAGTGGAGGATTATGAGGGGTGTGAAATACCATGGAAAAATTTAGTGATCGAGCGATAAGACCATCAAGAGGGTATCAATGCAAAGAGGACAAATATTGAACCACGAAGGAGGAAATGTAATGTACTCGGTTGCCAAAAGTGGAGGGAGGTATGTTTCAAACTGTTTAGTGAAGTTTGTATTTTGCGGGTATGGTTATGCGAGCTTCCACCCTTTCAACACCATTATTAACGACAATGACCCATCTGGTACCTGCACTCTCATTCCCCGTGAATGGTGTGGTATCTCCTCATTGGAAGATCATCAAAGGAACAAAGAAATCAAATTGTGGATAAGAACCAGGCATGGGCATTCAGAGACAAGTAATGATGACTAAGGCTTTGGTGGGAATGACTTTCATCTAGGTCTTTGAGGAGGTTGATTTGGGGGGTTTTCGTTGCATTATTACAAGCAATAGAGTTTGACATATTCATCCCTTGTCACCTTAATAAGATTTCCCATTTATGGAATCTTGGGGGCTTACTCGTAAAAGGAATTTAAAGCATGTCATAGTTCTATCTCATTTTGAAGTGGGGGGTTGACCTTACTAAAAGTAACTGATGGGATACTTAAGACTTTTACTATTAAATTAATTAATTCTTCACTTCAAGTGAGAGTAATGCAATGGGAGGGGGAATATTTAGTGATCTAGGCCAATGTACATGCTCATTTTGTATGCAATGATAAGGGAAATTCAAAGTTTAGAAGTTAGTCGAGCAATGATTGAGTGGTCACCAGGAAATGAACATTATACGATCTTGCAAATATTACTTTCCCCTTTGACTTTGAGGATTGGTGAAGTGAATGATTAAAATGAATCAAAAAACCATATTTAAAAGGTTTCATATCATTACTGGTATTGAATTATTTGCACAAGTTGTAGTTTATGGGCCTCATTTAATTTATTACTTTATGCAGCGCTTTGATTATAAATGGAAATTACCAAAGGAGCTTGTTGTAGAAGGAGATTACTCATGATATGCCCACCTATGACATCATGTCGCCTAGGGGTTTGTCTGAAGAACCATGCTAAGGGGAGCTTCAACTCAAGGCTTGATCTGAAGAGGAAGGAGGGTGAAATCATAAAGAGTGCAATCCAAAAGAGGGACCTGCATGCTGCATACCAAGTTTGTAGAAGGAAGTGCTCTCATGTAGCTGTCTACGAGAATGTGCAAGGATAATGAAGATCTCCAGGAGAGGGATGTTTTCCAAAGGAGGAGTGACCAACATATGACTTCATGCCAAAGGAAGTCAGTGCCAAGAAATTAGAAGGTTGTCTACCAAAATTGCAAATAAGAGGGAGTTGTTTTATTTTCCACCAAGTGATGATGATGGTAAGGGGTTGTCTGCTAGGATTAGGAGCAGCATGTCTGCTTCTTAATGACACCAATCTGCAACAAGGCCCACTTGATTGGCTAAAAGGATGTTGCAAACATATCAGACAAAGGGTAGTTTTCAGTTGTTTTCAGCCATAGCGGAGAAGGCATCTAGAAGACAAAATAGCTACAATGGCTAAAAGACAAAATAGACTAGAGGACAAAATAGAGAAGAATACAAAGATGTATTTTATATTGTTATATTTTGGGGATAGATGAAACCCTAATGTAAAATGTATCTAAGCCACACAATGTAAATGAATCTTGACCATCCATTCTTCTTTGGGAAAACTATAATAGGGGCTTGATCCTCATTTGTAAGGTGGTGGTGAATTGTTGTAAAGGGTATTCTGCAACAATAGAAGGAAGCATTGCATTATTTTGGGTGTTTTTTTTTAGCTTGCTCATTTTGCATGCATGATTCAACCTCCATGTTAGTTTTAGTTTGTTAGTTTTTGAATGTCTTTAATAATGGGTTGTTGTTATAGTATTGGATGCACTTCTAGCTCATGATTTTTGTGGTTTGTTGATGATGAATCACATTGCAAAGCTAGTCTGAGCTATTTAACATTGTTGTAATTAAGTTCAATTGTATGTTTATGAAGTGAATACACAATCCGAAAATATACAGACCTTAGAAGATTGCATTGGTTTTGTGTAGCTGTAGGTTTCTCTTGGTCAAGCATAACTCAATTTATGGGAGTCTATCTACTGTAGCATCCTCCATTATTACTATTCATTCATGGCTTAGATTTAGAGTAGCTTCTCTCAACCCTTTCTCTTTAGCTATTTCTTTCAATCTTTGTTAGAGTAGGATCTCAAGAATCACAACAATGCCAAATTTGAAGAACCTGTTGAGTTCCAGCTTGTTGTTCTAAGTGGGAAGCCACTGTTCATTCACTTCTAGCATCTTGAAACTCCATTTGTAGACCCAACTTACCATGCTTTGTAAACCATAAATGTCATCCTGTGATTACCGACAAATCACATCAACCAATTGAACTATTCCAAGCATTTTCATGGCTTGACACTCGAGAGACCTTGAGGTGGTTGTCTGAAACTTAGTTGCAGATTTCCACTTTTCAAGAGAGGCATTGCACTTGTGAATTTTTTGTGTTGAGAGGTGCAAAAACACCCATCAACAAGGAGGATTTCTCAAAGAGGTAGTTGAATATCGTGAAGAAATGATCAATTATGTCTCTGGTAGTTTTAAGGGAAGTGAGGTTAACTATCATAGTACATATAAAGAGATCTTAACAATTGTTAACCTTGGACATTAGAATATATTTTTTCAGGTTTGATTGTAGGAACTTTAAAGTGACCATAAGTGTTACGATCAAAATCAAGACTAGTATTAGCATGACTATATTGTGTTATCTTGAGCAAAAGTTTGATCAAACTAAGTGATAAAGTCCGTGAGACTTACTTGTGTGTTTCACTCTCGACTGAAATCTCGATTATCAATATCCTAAGTTGTTGTAACTTGAGTGCTTTTCGCCATTCTCCAAATTGAAGTTGTTACTACTTTTCACGTTGACCAATGGATTTACTACCCACACTTAGACAAAAGGGTCTTACAACCAGGACAATGCTACAATCCCTTTAGAAAATACTTCTTTCATGAATCCTTTTAGAAATTAGATGGGTGAGCAACCAGATAACAATAATAAGATTGATTTTTTAGAGAGAGCAATTTAAAACACAAAGGATCCATATATTTATTGAGAATGATATTACATGCTCTAATCTGATACCATTTTTTGAAACAAATTTATACTACGCGTTGTGATCAATTTTTTACAGACATAACCTAGTCTTAAATTCTTATTGCTTGTTTTTGATCTACAGTGATGATTGCTCGAGGTGCATTTGCATAGAGCATACTCCAAACTTTAAGAAAAACTATGACTCTTAGACTCCCTAAGTTCTAGACTTATTAATCAATGCCCAAAATGACAGTATTTCCTCCCTTTTATAGATGAAGATGGGAGGAAAAGCTCAATAGATGCAAGGAGATCGAGACATATGGAGAGAATCCACTTATTAAAACCAACAAAGCTTTACAGTGCCACATGAAGAAAGTAGTGAGAACATGAAAGCATGACAAACGTGTAGAACACACATGGCATGTACATGTTGGCTTTACACCCAAAATCCACTATGGAGATATCCTTTTGATCATGAGAGGATTATCTTGTATGCCTTTTTTCGTGAGTGTGTTTACGGATTTAGACACAGGTGATTCTCCCATTCATACTTTTTATAAAGTAAAGTATGATAAAACTTATGAGTGATAGACCCACTCATTAGTCATCAGAATCAACCTTTCCACCGACACATATGGGACAAGTGTTGTCATTATGTAATTCAGATGTTCCAAGAGAGAAAGGATGTACTTGGGGTGATTCTTCTTTCCACATGATTCATTGCATCTTTGTTTTACTGGCTCCAATAATTCATAAAGCTCAGGCTACACAATTGAACTCTAATTGGTAGGTTGTTGTCTATATTTAGATGGGAATATATTCAAACCATTCAGTCCATAGTCACTACCATTTCACATCAATTCACTCAGACTCAAAAACAACAAAATGTACATCAGGATACTCTACTTCAAAGAATTGACCAAGTCCATCAATCTGTCACTATAGAATCACATAACGTTCAATTTGTGATTCATGCACAACCACCTACAAAATTCCTCAATTTCCCTACCAGTAGCATAGTTTTCAGAATATACAAGTGGCTACAAAAGGATTCTTGAATCGTTCATTAAAAGAACCTAAAGCTTTAAAAGAATGAGATCCTATCTTGGGACAATACGAGATAAATAAAATTACACATTAGGCAAAATAAATATGGCCAATGGGAATTATGGATCAATTGGGCGACCCTCAAGATCTCCTAATTTATTCTCAAATCTATAGACTTTTAGAGCTGAGACCCCTCCATGGTCAAATTTTGATGAGTTTGATGCTATTGCTAATCTCCACAATATAGAAGCTCTAAAAGCATGGGTTTAGAACTATATCAATACCAGCCAAGGTGTTTCAACTAGAGATGTAATTCTCCAAGCCCTTAATGCAATGATTGGTCTAGCACGACGAACTTGGGATCACCTAGATGCTTAGTATACAGATGACCTCCTCAATAGTGGTCTTGATGTTGTTTGTAATCAGTTGATAATCATGTTTGTTGGTAGAACTAATTTATAGAACGAATGTGTTACAATGCTTTTGTTACCAACAAATGTTGTGATATTGCTCAAATATATACTTATTTTAAAGAGAAATGTACTTTAATTTTCACTACAATGGTCATGAGTAGGACTATGAGGTCATGTACCATAAATTTCTGAAATTTTTTCCTCAAGTTGAGTACTATTATCTAAACAAGGTCATGGAAACCCTTGTTAGAACTGGATGTGAATTCAAGGAAATCTCTTTTCTCTAGTTATGTAATTATATTAAAAAAATCAACGATGATACTTGTCAAACATACTCTGACAGGAAAATTTCCAGGAAAATTAAGCCTCTGCTGTCTGCATCTGTTTGCAAACAACTTAACCTTGATTTTGGGTGCAATGACTACAAACCAGAAAAGAAGAAGTTTAGAAAGAAACATAAGTGCTTCAAATGTAATTTGCAAACTCCTAAGAATATTTCTCTAGGGAAAGAAAATTTTAAAGGAAATATAAAAGAGGCTTCTTCAGAAAGAAAAGGTTTCACAAAAAGGAAAAGGACTCGAAACCGACTTGCTATATTTGTAAGGGTGAACATTATGCCAATAAATGTCCTAAATGAAATAGTAAGAAAGGAAAAGCCAAATTTTGGGCAGTAAAAGAACTAGGCATACAACATGAGTTAGACTATGAGTTCATTGATGAATACCCTAGTCACAATGACAATATTACTCTTTCAGATACTGAAGCAAAAGAAGCAGAAATGGATAAGGAACATCAAACTAAACTAAAATATAGTTATGATAGCTCACACTATTCTAATGCTTCCTCAGAAGTATCCTTTCTATGTTGAATGATGAAGAGTCAACCCTACTTCAAGAAATCTTCACAAAGATTATCTGAAGTTCAAAAAGACATCGATAAATTGGAGCAAGAACAAAAGTATATGATGATGGTGCAAGGAACCTGGCAAAAATAAAGACAATAGTTGCACAATCTATATCTTGTAAAAAAGGATTAGAGCAACAAGCAGAAAAACCTCCAGTTTCACTAGTTCGCAACCAATGGAGATGACAACTCTCACTCAATTATGAACCTACACCTTAGTCTGCTCTAGCATCCCCAATACCTCTTATTGGATCTTTAACTTTCCAAAGTTGATGACATCAAAGACTTGACTTTTTTGGATAAAGTCATTGGAGAAGCTCATTCAGAAATTGATGAGCTTCAAGTAGAAGAAGAAATAGACCAAATGAATGAAGCTAAAAGGTAGACTATGAATTTGGACCAATTTGTTTCTCAAATGAAACTTGAACCAGATCCACTAGGACATATGATTCATACTATTTTAGTCTATTCTAATCCAGAAAAAAATCTCTGGGAACCAGTTCGACATTCTCCTTCTATGGATAATCTCTTGGCAATACATGATCCAGAAAGTGAAGGCAATTGCAAGATTATGAAAACTACTAGTTGTCTAGGTATCAGTCTCCAAATCCATTTTAGGGCTATTAAGCCCTACATTATTCACTTTCTTGTTGACATGAGAGTTGATTTAAACATTGCTAGATATAATTGTTTTCTAGTAGATCAATGGGAAACTACGAAAACAAATATCTCTTTTGGTAAAGGAGATCATTTTTCACATATGATATGTTTTGCACCTCTTCAGTTCCCTGATGGATCAATTAAAAATGTGAAATTTATTTAATATGAAATTGATGGATATGATGGTATTATATAAAGTGCCACTTTAGCAAAATGGGAACCTATTATTATGTATACAGATCATTTTGAAATTAAAGGTGTACATGTTCCCAAACTCACTGCAGAAAAAAGTTCCACAACCAAATGGATTCCAGAAGTTCCACTAAGGAAAGATAATAGAGTATGGTTTGCTAAGTAGAATGCTCAGATCCAATCCCAACTAGAAGATTTGAAAAGAGAATTTGTAGAGAAAATAATGTCAAAAGATATTACTAAATTGTCATGCAAATTCTCTTGCAGATCACCTCTTTAAAAAGATGCACAAGGAATAGAGATACAACCTAAGGTATGTGCTAATTATTTTCTTCTCAGTAAACATGAAAATGAAATTTTTCAAAAAGAGATTACAGATATTTTTTCCAAAACTTTGATTACTCCTTCTACCTCCTCTTTATGTTGTCATGCAATGTATGTGCCGAAGAAGGATGAACATGGCAATGAATTACCTGAGAAATGTCTTGTTGTTAATTATAAACCACTTGATGCCTATCTTGAGGATAATCAACATCCTCTTCCTTCCAAAGATCATATATGGTAATCTATCCAAGAATCACATATCTATTCTAAATTTTATCTCACCAAGGGTTTTTGGAAAATTGCCATTCACCTAGACGATCGCCATAAAAATATTTTTTAGTTCCCCAAGGGTTATACCAATGGAATGTTTTTCCTTTGGCATTAAGACTACTCCTTCCATCTTTCATCAAATGATGGAATTTTTTTTCCATCCATATTCAAAGTTCATTGTTCCTCACACTGATGATATCCTTGTTTTTAGTCAATTTCCACAAAGTCATCTAGAACATCTTCACTAGTTTTTGACTATTTATCTTGTGCATGTTCTTCTTCTTAATCCTAATAAATGTTAGTTTTCTTAGGAGGAACTTATTTTTATTGGTATTAAGCTTCTTTCCTAGGGGAGAATGGAGGCCCAGTCTCATATTTTGTCTTGAATCGATTCTCTCTCTGTATCCAATCAAAAGGAGTTTTAAAGATTTCTTGGTCCTGTAAATTATATTGTTAGATTCTATCAGAATATTGCAGATGACCAAGCTCTTCTCAATAAGCTCCTCATAAAACATTTTCCTACATGGACCAATATTCATGACAATGCCATATAATGCATCAAACAAAAGTGTGCTCAACTACCACCATTGATAATTCCTAGTTCTGGCAAGAAAATCATTGAAACAGATGCCAGTGAGCATAGTTGGGGAGGAGTGCTCAAAGAGGTAATTGAAGACTGTGAATAAATTTTTAGATATCTCTGGTAGTTTTAAGGGAAGTGAGGTTAACTATCATAGTACGCATAAAGAGATCTTAGCAGTTATTGATAGGGGATCTAATGCTTTCTTTTGGTATGAATGTTGAGATGGTTTTTCCCCAATCATGACCAGGTACCCTAATCTACAGGATCTATTTCACCGCTTCTTGGAGGCGGGTTGGTCCTGTGTGGAGGATTTTAAATCTATTCATCTCGGTGGGTATGTGGAATTGTCTATATGGAAGGACCTTAGTGAGTGGCTTGTTGGGGGATTAGAAGAGGATCATGTTGAGCTAAGAAATATTCTTGTAGGCCAAGAGTGTAGCTCAATGAGGGAAAATGATTTTTTGGCTTGGAGCCCAAATCTTAAGGGGGTCTACACGGTGGTGAGTGAAGACTGTGTTGCAAGATGGTGTGTCCCTTGGTATTCCTTGTAGCGTAGTGCTTGGGTTTGTGACATGGTCTAACTGCCTGTTGTGGATCTTAATTGACACTTGTATCGGGCATTGATAGGTCAACCTTTTGGTGCAACGACAAGGCCAACAATCGATATCATATTTGGTCATAGGTTCAAACCCCTCACTTGTGCTGGGGGGATTTTTGCAAGATGGTGTGTCCCTTGGTATTCCTTGCAGCACAACACTTGGGTTTGTGACATGGTCTAACCGTCTCCTGTAGATCTTAATTGACACTTGTATCGGGCATTGACAGGTCGACCTTTTGGTGCAATGACAAGGCCAACAGACCCAAAAACATTCTTGTTTGAGTTTGATGTTCTATGTCAAAGTTATAATTATACTACAAATGCTCACAAAATCAAGCTCTTTCCAGCCACATTAAAGTATGTCACTCTACGATGATTTATGAAGTTGGGGAGAAATGCAATACCCCACTAGGGATCAATAAAATACCCAACTGGGGACCAATGAAAGCTAAATTTTTGTAGAAATACCAAAATTACTACAAAGGAACATATAAGAAGAGAGATTACATCTTCAAGATGTCATAAAGAGAATATGAACTATTTGAGGATTAAGTGGAAAGATTTCAATTATGTCTAAAGAAATCACATTAGAATAGGCTCTCACCTGAGTCATCAAAGCTGGTATTTTTGCAAGCACAAGAAGATTGCATGGATGCTTTGAACCTCATAGGGGTAGGAGATATATCTCAACTGCCTTTTGGGGAAATTTTCAATGTATGTAGAAACTATTTAAGGTCATCCATAAAGAAGACCAAGGTTGATAGGACATTTTCTTCCAATAAAACATCCACTAGGGTCTCTAGTGTGGAACTAAATAACCTTATTTCTAACATGAAGGAGGACATAATCAACCATATAGCTACCCAATTGGAAACCTTGCACATCAAAAAGAAGAAAGAGGAAGAAGAGGTCACTCTCACTAAATAATTTCCACATTGATGCCAAAATAGGATAAATTGTAAGTTAAAGAAGTTGGCTAGCATTTCTAAAGAGAAGCAAGGGAAGCCTAAAATTTAAGTCATGGAGGATGAGGATGGACAAGTATTTTACATTTCTCAATGCAAACCATGTCAACAAAGACAATGCATGCCTCAAGATCCCATATCTTGTAATATGTCCTTTCTTGGGGGTAATTCAAACTTCTCTCATTGGAACACTCAACCTTGGAATAATGCACAAAATAAATCATGTCCAATGATCCAAGCACCTAATTGGGCTCCACAGCAAGGGATATGGCCACCATAAACTTATCAAGCTTCAACTTACAATTCCTAGTGGCTAAACTAGTAGAACCAATGGCCACCACAATGGTGTGGGAGCCAACAATGGAAAAACCAAAACGTAAACTACCCACAACCACCACCACCTTTGTAGCCAAATCAACATGCCCTCATGCCAAACCCAACCATGGAAACACCAACATAACCTAGAGAACCTCAGTTGCTAGCCCAACCTATTCCAAACCCCAACAACAAGCCTACCCAACAAACTTATACTAATGACACCAACCAATACACAACCTATGGGGTTGAGGTGAGTGATTTCCACCTTTGTTCAAGAAGGATGCTTGCTAGGCCATTATCTCCTCATATTATAGAACTAACTAATGAGGACCCCACAATAGAAAATATTTTCAATCAAACATGAAAACCTGAACAAGGTAGGATACAACAAAATATTACACATACAAAACCACCATTTCTTGAGCAACTAACAACATAAAAGTCCCATTCTAAACCCGAATTTGATCTATTAGGCCAACTTAGAAATGTTTGCATAAAAATACCCTTGATTCAATAAATTAAGGAAGTACCAATCTAGTCAAAAATTATGAGAGTTGTGCCTTAAAAAGCTAGGTAGAAAAAGGAAGTATCCTCGTATTGTTCATTTCTTAGGATAGCTTTTTGACATCATGTTAGGCAATATAGTTGTTTTAAAATATGCAGATCCTGGAAGCCCTGTAGTATATGTCCAAATTAATGCCACTCTCATCAAGAATACCTTAATTGACCTAGGAGCAATTATAAATGTTATGACAAGAAAAACCATTCAACAACTTTAGTTTGTGGATATCTGACCTACACCTAATGTCAACTGTTAAACCATAGGGCATTATAGAAGATTTAGTCATCACATTAGATTCATGAGAATATCTTTTAGATTTTACGGTTTTACAACCTAAAGCAAACCTTGCAGGATACCCCTTAATCTTAGGAAGGCCATGGTTAGCCACTACAAATACATTCATTGGTTGTAGGTGTTGGTGTAAATAATGCCTTGTACATAGTTCATTCATTACTATTGGATTTATTTACACATGTTAAGTTTACTTAGGTCCTAGGAAGGAATCTTTCTAGAAGGTGTTAGTTGCCATTAGTTGTTATCTTATCTTTTGACTTGTAACGCATGTGAACCTAGGTAAGTGTGATTAGTCATCTCATGTCATATGATTAAGACACTTGTCATAATCCTATGACATCTTGCATCTCACCTTGGCTATATAACCAAGGGGTCTTTTTCATTCTACATCAATCAAATCATATCATTGAATCATATTGATAAGAATACAGTTTATTCTTGTTACATTCATCTCTCTTTTTTTCTTTCCATTTGGCCTCTAGGTCTTGGAAACCATAGCCAATTCTAACGTGGTATCAGAGTGGATTGGGTGCCATTGGAGAGTCTTCTTCTGAAGAGAGATATCAGATTTGGGGGTGTTCCATTTTTGGCTCTTTATTTTAGGTTCATATCAGAGCTTGTTGGTGCAAATCTAAGCTCACCATTGTGTTCAAAAGGTTCGAGAAAGTCAATTTTTCCTTTTGTTTCGTCCAAATCAGACATACTAGGCCAAATATATTAGGTTTTGAAGTTGAGGTGTGGTTGCCAGATCCATAAGGTAGCTGCAATTTTGGAGCATTTTGGGTCAAATCCGACCCTGCCATCGTGTCTAGAAGGGCCAAAAACCTTAAGATCGACTGCCAAATCATCCAAATTAGAGCAATTGTCTGGTGAGGCAAAAAAAAATTGCCCTAGGAGCCGTACTGCCCCCAACTAGTCATCATTATGCCGGTACGATTTTATTAAATATATATATATATGTGTATATGTTATTTTTTGCAAAATAATTTTTCAAAATTTTGTTTTTAAAAATTTTGCAGTTTTTTATAAAGGTTTCAATAAAATTCATTTGGATTTTTTTTATTTAAAAATCAAATCAAAAAAATTGTTAAAGGTACGCAATACCTATTACGGACTTCAACTGCAGTACCGCGGGTACAATCAAAAGTTGCCACACGACATTCATTTAATTGCTCCTGCGCGGCCCACCATAAAAACTGGCAGACTGTTTTCTAAAATTACAGTGGATTCATTGAAATTTTGGTGGAAAATTTATATCAACTGGTGGTAAAATGTATAGAGAATATTTTGCCAGAGATTCCAGCAGGATTTTGATGACCCTCTGACGGTTATTTGACCATCAATCTTAAGCACGCGAGTTGAAGAATATTCCAAGCCCAAGGAGAATATTCTTTGTTGATGGGCCTATAACCGTCAAATTTAATCGCTCAAATGGCTAACGTCATCATTGCATCAACAATGACGTTAGTGTGCTAGAAAATTTGTGCCCCCTCTCCAATTGAATTTTTAGTTTTGAAGGCGAACTTTGAAGGCTAATAACTCAGACATACAACCTCTTTTTTCAGTGCAATTTTTTTGTGCTCTTCGCAGTGGTACAATCAGTTTTTGGTTTTGGTGCCTGGTTTTTCTAGAATTTGTATATTCTCATAGGTGTTATTGCTTCATCCTCATTTTGGGAACTTTGGGAGCTCATATCTTGCTCCTACGATAACATTTTTGGGTGCAATTTTTTTTTAAGTGTATAATTTTTTGTGTACTTCTCATTGGTATGATTAGATTGATCTCATTTTCTACCAAAAATTGTACTTGATTCAGTGGCCTATTTTGGCATCTATAAGCACTAAGATCAAGTCTAGCTTGTTGTTTTTGGCAAGTGGCAGCTGTAAACGCACTAAATATAAAGTGCCAAATCAGATATTGCTTGGGGGTTTCTTGATTGAGTGATTTGGGGGGTCTCTTGGTGCATTGCTTTGATCTGTTTGCTTGTGCTCTCTTGTTTTCATGAATCATTCAAGGTTCCTTTGCTCACATCATATAATTATTCAACATGGCATCAAAGTGCATGGATTATTCTAATGACTGAAAGTCACTCTCTATATGTTGAAAATAAGGACCTGAACCTACAAATGCAGATAAAAAGTTAAAATGGATGATTAAACATACCAAAGCTCTTGGATGTCTTCATAGACTAGTTTCTCAAGATTTGTTGTTCCAAATTGAATCATGTAAGAATTCTCATAAATCTTGGGAAAAATTAAAAACATTGTATGGTACTATAGATGAAGTAAGAGGCTATCAAATTGATAATGAACTGATGAGCCTTGATCCTAAGAACTTTGACAACATCCAGGACTACATCACTAAGGTTAATGATTTAAGAGAGTAGTGTAAAGCATGTGGAATTGATAAGGACATTTATTTGGTCTACAATACAATGAAAAAACTTGGTCCTGATTATGCTTCTTTTGTTTCTAGTTTTCATACGCACAAATTGACTATGGGGTCTGCATATACTACACTTTCATTTGGATCATTTTCTGAGATGTTGATACATGAGCAACAAAATCTTATCTCAATGGGTCTCATCAAGATTTCTAAATCTCAGGCATTGTTGGTGAAAGAATCAGAATCAGATAAGAAACAAAAGAAAGCAAAGAATAATCCACATTCAGATCAAGCAAAGAAGAAATCCTCTTCTAAAGGGGAATCATCAAAGAAGGGGAGGCCTTTTTGTGCATATTGCAAGTAGGGTGGAAATGAAGAACACTATTGTTATAAGAAGGATATTGATGAGTTGAAAAATCTTCTCAAAAGGAATCAGATTGATTTGCCTTCTAGAATGTCTAAATCTCCTCCTCCTTCTCTAAAACAGTCTAAAAATGACAAAAGTCAAGCATCAACATCAGGATATAAAGGACAAGCTTTTTGCACTTCTTCAGGTCCAAGATCAGCGATATGGCTTCTAGATTCAGGAGTATCTCATCATATGGCATCTTCACAATCTATATTCTCTTCTTTTCAGCATTGTACTATTCTACTATCTTGACGGGAAACAATACATACGTGAGTGTAATTGGGAAGGGATCTATTAGTTTTGGGGACAACACTTTTTAGGATGTTTTGTGTGTTCCTCATTTGACGAACAATCTTCTTTCCATATATCAGATTACACATGGTGGAGATGGGAGGACTGTGGAGTTCACACCTAATTCAGTCATCATTCAAGACTTGGAGAGTAGAGAGATCATTGCTACTGGGTTGGTTGATCATTCATCTCAGTTGTATACCTTTGCATATTTTGCTTCTGATGATGACATTGTTCCTTCAGTTGTTGATCATATGAACCATGATTTAGAGGAGACATTTGGCTTCTTGAACTTGGGAGTTCTCATATCAGATCCATTACTTGAGCCATGCATTTCATCTCCTCCTACTATTGTACCTGAGGATGCTTGTGATTCCATAGTTTTGGTTCCTTGTTATTCAGTGCAGCAATATATACATAGTCTTTCAGATGTGGCTACTTTGGATGACTTCCTGACAGGTATTTCAGACTTGTTAGTGGAGTCTGATCTTGCAGATTTGGGGCACATCATTGATAGCAATCATCTTCTCTTTGATGAAGATGCTCCTTCTTCAGTTGTTGTGAGGGAACACCTTGACCCTCTTGTTCATTCTCTACATGATCATTCTTTGCAGTCTAGCATGAGTGTGGATACTTTTGGAAAATATTTGGAGGCTTCTTTGTCTTAACAGGGTATATCTTTGTCTTTGGATCATGTTCTACATTCATCTCTACTAGATATTGGATTGTCCTCTTCAGCAGTGTGGCCTAGAATGCCTATTTGGAGTGTGTCAAATTTTAGCATTGACATGGAGACACTTGAGCATGCTTCAGAGACATCATCATCCATCATCCATGTTTCTGACATCCTGCATACATCCATGGTTTTGTTCTTCCTAAGGGGAGGAACATTGTTCGGCGAGATTGGATCATCTTCAACATTCAATGTCGAGCTTCTACCATCATTGCAGGAGACTCAACATTGAGGGGGGGCTACCTTGTCTCTCTTCTTCTTCTCTCTTATGGGGGTGTCTTTTTCCTCACATGGGGTTTTGGCCTTCTCATTCTTCATTGAGAGCATTTCATTTTTTCTATTTAATCTCTCTTTTGGGGAGGAGTTTTGTCCCACTGAGTTTTCTTCTTCTCTCCATTTGTGAGAGATTTTTTTGCATATGTACATGGGTACCTAACATGGCCTAGTAGTCGGGACCCATTCTTGCATCTTTGTGTCATTTGCATAATAATCTGCTACTCCCTAAGTTGCACTTAAGGGGGGGTGTTGGTGTAAATAATGCCTTGTACCTAGTTCATTCATTACTAGGGGACTTATTTACACATGTTAATTTTACTTAGATCTTAGGAAGGAATCTTTCTAGAAGGTGTTAGTTGTCATTAGTTGTTATCTTATCTTTTGACTTGTAACACATATGAACCTAGGTAAGTGTGATTATTTGTCTCATGTCATATGATTAAGACACTTGTCATAATCCTATGACATCTTGCATCTCACCTTGGCTATATAACCAAGGGGTATTTTTCATTGTACAACAATTGAATCATATTGATAAGAATATAGTTTATTCTTATCACATTCTTCTCTCTCTTTTATGCTTTCCATTTGGCCTCTAGGTCTTGGCAACCATAGCCAATTCTAATAGTAGGTCTAGAAATATGATAATTTCCAATGGGAATGTCACTAAAAAACTAATCCTTTGCCTACCTGCATAAACACATGTAGACTTAGAGCAAATTGTATGACCAACCATTGAAGATGACCAATAATCCTTAAAAACACTCATGACCATAAAGTGTAGCTCAATGCTAGAAATTTGGGATGAAGATGAAGTCCTTGCCAACATTATGCAAAACTCTTATGATAGGGACCCACAACAATACCATTGTCTTGTATGCTTACACTAACCTTTCCATAATATTATACTTGTGAATGCCTTTGAGTTGACTTCTTAGCTTTTTCATACACTACTCCCCCATGGTTGCAATCTCAGTTTTTAGGATTTGATGTTGCTTTTGTCAATTCACCTGCCATAACCATAGAAATCACATCGAGCATAACAATAAATGTGAATAACCAATTGACAACTATCAAACAATCTTCATTATTAACAATGTTTCAAGTTCACATGACAACATTTTCATAGGAATATCATGAATGGAGGGTATAGATCCACACCTATGCATGAATAAAATTTATATTAATGAAGGCTACAAGCCAGTGAGGCAACCACAAAGGATAATGAACCCATCTATACGTGACATAGTCAAGACATGATTACAAAAATTGATATATGCGGGGTTTATTTATCCCACATCTGATAGCCAATGGGTTACCCCATTGGTGATTGTGCCAAAGAAGGAAGGTAAATGGAGGGTATATGTAGATTATAGGGAATTAAATGTAGTGATGAGGAAGGATCACTTTCCCCTTCCTTTTACTGATCGTGTTGGATTCACTAGAAAGTAAGAAATATTCCTCCTTTCTAGATGGGTTTAGTGGGTATAATCAAATAAAGATAGCTCCAAAGGGTCAGGACAAGACAACTTTTACCTACCCATGGGGTACATATGCATATTCAGTTTTTCCATTTAGATTGTGTAATGCACCTACAACATTTCAAAGAGTAGTTTTAAGTGTATTCTTAGATTTTTCACATGATTCTATAGAGATTTACATGGATGATTTCACTACTTATGAGTATTCTTATGAGGAAGCATTAACTAATTTGGAGAAAGTCCTTCAAAGGGGTCAAGTTCACAACCTTTCTTTGAGTCATGAAAAATGTTTCATGATGATGATTAAAGGAGTGGTCTTGGGACACTTTGTGTCTAGTAAAGGAATATAGGTGGACCCAAATAATATAGAAGTGATCTCCACTCTCACTATTCCTTAGAAGCAAAAGGATGTAAGAAGTTTTATGGGCCATGTAGGTTACATAGGAGGTTTATCAAGGATTTCAATAAGATAGCAACCCCATTATTTTTCCTCCTCTCTAAGACCTCAAAGCATCCCTCACAAAGATCCCTATCTTAAGAGGACCTAACTAGACAATACCTTCTCACATACATACATATGCTTATGATTTTTCCATAAGCGTTGTTTTAGGATAGAAAGAAGGGAATTTTGAATATAAAATTTACTATATCAGTAAGAATCTTCAAGGTGCAAAGCTTAATTATATAGTTACTAAAAAATAAATGTTAGCAGTAGTATATTCCATTAATAAGTTCAAACATTACATCACTAAATACTTTATTTTTATTCATATAGACTATACAACTATAATATATTTAATGAATAAACCAGTGGTTGGAGGAAGAATTGTCAGATGGTTGTTGTTAACATAGGAATTTGATATAACCATTGTGGATAAATGAAGAAAATAAAATGTAGTAGTTGATTTCCTCTCAAGATTGCAAATAAAATCAGCATATGACATAGTGGATGACTCCTTTCCAGATGAACATTTGTTTGCCCTCTCAGTGCAGATACTTTGGTATGGAGATATAGTTAATTATTTGGTTGGAGGGAAGATCACCACATCTCTCACCTAGAGAAAGATGCCATATGGTATAATATAGTTTCCATTATTCATGGGTTGTTGGTTAGCTCTTTTATACAAGGCCTGATAACATAATGAGAAGATGCATTAAGGAGGATTAAGTCTATGATGTTCTTAAGGAATGTCATGATGAACCTTGTGGAGGGAACTTTGCAACTAAAATTACAACTCTAAAAATATTAAACATTGATTACTACTCGCCTACACTTCACAAAGATGTAGTTGAGGGTGTGATAAATGCCAGAGGATGGGAAGACCTACTCAGAGTGATGAAATGCCACTACAACCACAATTGGTTATTGCACCCTTTGACAAGTGGGGATTGGATTTCATTAGTCTAATAGCTCCAACATTTAATAATAAAGAATATATTTTGGTTTGAACAAACTATCTCACAAAGTGGGTGGAGGTGAAAGCACTACAATTTGCAAGGGATGGCAATGTTGCCAAATTCCTTTGTGAACACATCTTCACCAGGTACATTGTTCCTAGAGAGATAGTAATAGACCAAGGAACTCAATTCACTTCTGTCCTAATTAACAAATTGCTCAAAGAGTATGAGCTTAGGCACAAGAAATCCACACCGTACCATCCATAAGCTAATGGAAAATTATAAGTTATAGACGGAGAAATAGAAGGTATTCTTACTGAGATAGTTCAACTACATAGAAAAGACTAGGCAACAAGGCTCCCTAAAACATCCTAGGTATATAAGACAACCTGAAAGACTACAACAAGGTTTACACCATATGAGTTGGTGTATGGGAAGAAAGTTGTCCTTCCCATTGAGTTTGAATACAAAACACTTTTCACAATAGTAAAACTTGGCATGGACATATTTGAAGCTTAGAATGAGAGACTACACAAATCGAATGCTTTAGACAACAATAGGATGGAAGCCATTCACCATACATAAATTATGTAGAAGCAACAAATAAAATGGCATGACCAATTCATTAAAACTAAATAATTCAATGCAAGTGACTGGGCACTACAATATAATTCCAAGTATAAGGACCACAAAGGCAAGCTTTAGACAAGGTGGCTTGGCCCATATGAAATTAAGAAAGTTTTTCAAAATGGTGTAGTTCAACTAAATACCATTAATTCAATAAGATTCTCACTATTAGTCAATGGCCACAAATTGAAGCTTTATAAGAAGTCATTGACAAAGGAAGAATTCTTACATAATCTGCAACAATAATTCAATTCAGAATTACATACCAAACCTATAGACAAGGGTGACACATCAAGGGATGTATTAGTAGATGAAACAACTAGCTTGCCTATTGATGCTCATCATATATAATACCTAATGGAAAGATCTCACATGCACACACATTCACATGTTATGATTGACATCATTTATTTTTTAATGTACAATAGAGTTCACGAGACTTGTAGCAATGACCTCGAAGCACATCAATAACACGGTACCTATTTTTCAAATACCCATAACACTTACATTATAGTCACTCCCATCATACCCATATAAACTTCCACTTACCATATCATATCACCTCTCTCATATTGACACGAAACAACTTCACTCAAACACGTGTTACATGCAGCATCACATTCCATCATTCATATAGCTCAAATAAAGTTAACACATAAATATACTATAATCTTTTCATAATTACAAAAGTGAATTAAATCACCCATAAAATAGAACCCCCTGACTATTGCATTGAAGAAGAGAAGGGATAAAGAAACCAAAGAAGAAGAATAGTTAAAAGACTTAGCCATTAGAGAATTAGCCATGTTGCAATTACACCTCCACAAAAGCAAAAGATAGTGGAGATTCAAACCAAAGAGCTCTGATCCAAACAAAGATTGGATAAATTAATGATAGAGAAACTAAAAGTTACTCAAGCAATACAAAAAGAGATAAAGGAGGCTACAAAAAAAGCCTATCAGAAGCTACAAGAGAAAGAAGCAAAGCTTAAATTAGTTTCATTGGAGCAAGAACAATCTTCTGAACCTCCACAGTTTAAGACACCCTCTTCCTCCACAACATCTTCTATGTACTCCATCAAGGAATTTTTAGCCAAACAAAAGTAGCTACAACTAGTGACATCCCCACAACTACTCCAACTTTTGTTGGTAGGATCATAGGTGGACCTTAGGAGCATCTCACCCCTACACAAATTCCAGTTATGGTATATCTTACACGATACAATCTGAGAAGAGGTTTTGAAAAATCATGTGGAGAGCTTTGACTAGTTAGAGGAATTAGTGAAGGAGATACAAGGAAAGCTCCCTCAAATCCAAGGGGACTCATCCCACCATTGACGAAACAATTACAAATTTTAGTAGAAGGGGTGATCAAGGTCACCCAATTGCAAAATAAAACACTAAGACAACAACTTCAAGCAGAGTTTTAGAAGATAAATACATATGTGATCTATTTAGGATCTAGGACTTATTGCTTACAGAATGCTTAACGTAAAAGATCGATTATTACAACGTTTAACTTAATTGATTATAAATTTAAATGCTCAAATGAAATAAATGAACATAGCATAATTAAATAAATGCCAAGATAATAAACTGAGAAAGAAAAGAGAGAAGAAATAGAGAGACGAAACCAAAGTTGATAACGGAGTTCGTCCCTAAGGACTACGTCTCCGGGTCCCTCTCCAATGGAGGACCGATCCGATTAGCTCCAAAAATCAGTTACAATGGCTTCAAGACTATCTCCTTCAAGCACAGCAGCATGACATTACTCTGATGTGCAGAAACGTCTTCAATCTCTCGAGCATTCTCTCGCTATCTCAACCTGGACTTATAAAATCAAAGGCCTATACCCCATTTTTATACAAAAAACTTGCCTAATTAGGCCTAACCACCAAGATAAACACATATCTCCCTCTATCAGTTCGTATCATGACTGGTTTATCCTCTGCAATCTTCTTGTTTTGGGTGGTTACAGTGTATCTTATCTATTTGGCTTAATATGCCTTTTTGTTAAGGCTCGGCCAATAAACACTCAACAAAATAAACTGCTGCCACTATAATATTAGAAAGTTTCGCGTGGCACAGTGGTTACAAATCTTTTTGTTATATCGGTGGTCGGCGGTTCCAACCCCGCCGACCACGTTTTACCCCTAATTCCAAAAACCTAAAACAGGAAAACCGACCGAAGACCATACATAGTAGCGGCAGCCGCTTGCGGTGCAACGGTTAGACCCACGGCCGTTCCGCAGGGGATCCCGGGTTCAAAACCCGTTACCAATTTTGTTCCAACGGCAAAACAAACACGCGAATGACGAGCACAGCGACATTGCCACGTGTCAGAGGATGATTGACCAGAAACCGCCACGCTGTCTGCTGATAAGGACACCCGTACTGCCAACTCGGTGCCGCGTGTCAAACCCCTATTCGATGAACATGCTGACTCATCCATCCACGTGTCGTGATCTAACTCCCCGCTGGCCCTGCTTACTTATGCCGCCACGCTCTGAGTAATGAGACACGCCACCTCGCATCGACGACACGGTCACCCAATGATTGGTCCGCATGTGATGACTCATGCCACACGTCTCGCTGGAATCGACCATGTAGAACTGCATAATACGACAACTGATTACTACTTCATGCATAAATTCGCTGGATCAAGTTTGATCACCAGATCTTGAGCATAATGACGCCGATTTAATTTAAATGAACGGGCCAGCCGTAATCGCTCTCACGGTCACGATGACACCAATTCCGTTGATTTCCGAGATGATTATTTTTTCCGCCTTCTGGATGCTCCTGAAGCCAGTTTGACTGAAAGTTTGACTAGCCATAACTTGCACAAACAGAGTCCTTTTCGCCCCGTTCAAGTTGCATTGGAACCAGGACGTCGTTCTCTTTCTGATGAAGCTGAAATCTGGAGCATTGGGAACACTTCAATTTTCACTGAAAAATTGTCCCCCGGATCAGGCCTCCCCACTGGAGAGCTTTAGGACCTCCGAAAGCTTGATTACTTGGAAAGTAAGTGAGGGTAAAGTTCCCTCACTTTACCAATCTCCATCCATCTTGCTTTGTTTGGATGCATCCCCTTCAGGCCCACTCTGAGGTACTCAACATCTCCTCTTCGTGAAGTTCTGACATTCCTGTCAAGAATAACATCTTCTGGCAACTCTGACATGTACTCTGGAGAAAGGTCATCAACTGATGGAACTCGAATGTCTGAGACTTCATCTAGGATCATTGGAGGCTCATACAGTTTCAAATTCTCAACATTGACAACCGAGTAAATATGCATGTATGGAGGAAGATTGAGGCGGAAGGCATTAGTACCAATCTTCTCAAGGATCTCAAAAGGACCATATCTAATTGGCTTAAGCTTTTTACCTTCACCTTGCATCCTTTCCTTGCTGATATGTAACCAAACTCTGTCTCCAACCTGAAAATGATGATCAATGCGATGCTTGTCATGGCGAACCTTGTATTTTGCTTGGCTCTGTTCCAACCGTGCTTCCACTGCCTGATGAATTGCTTGGACTTTCTGGATGAACTTCAAAGCCTTCTCTGCATCATGGCGTCCATCTTCAACATCATCTTTCCCAAAAGCAAAATCCATCGGTGTCTTGGGCACATAACCAAAGCATGTCTCAAAAGGGAGACCTCTTAGTAGAAGAGTGTGCTGCATGGTTGTAGGCATGCCGCATATAATGAAGACTCTCATCCCACAACTTAGGATGCTTACCGCAGTAACCCTCTGAGTAGATGCACAAGCCCCACATTTTACAACCTTCTACCGCGTCGGTCTGGATGGAAGGCGTACTCTTTTCAGTTTGAGTGTCCATGAGTCCCCACAAAGTTGACCAAAATTCCCCCAAGAATCGAGAATCTCGATCGATACAATAGAAGTAGGTAACCCAAAATGAACCCATACAAATTGAAAGTACAAATGAGCTGTCAGTTCAGCAGTGACTTGCTTTTTACATGGCATTAAGATACACATTTTGCTGAACCGATCAACTACTACATATAGATAATCATGTCCCTTCCTAGACATAGGTAACCCCCCAACAAAGTCCATTGACACACTTTCCCATGGACGAGAAGGTACAGGTAGAGGTGTGTACAAACCCAACTTCCTGTTACTAGGCTTACTAGTTGCACACATAACACAACCTCTAATATACTTAGTTACAGTTTCTTGCATACGAGGCCAATAACAATATTTCTGCAGCTAAGTCAATGTTTTGTTTACCCCAAAGTGTCCTGCAATCAATGAGGTATGTGCTTCTCTAATCACCTGTGCTTGTTCATCTTTTGGAACACACAATTTACCCAAGTGATATAACAGTTTATCCTGCACATAATAGTCTTTCTCTTCTACATGTTTACCATTCATTAAAGCATCATAGATATCCTTAAAGTTCTCATCATTAGCATATTGTTCTTGAAAACTTTCATGAACCATAGAACTATTCTGAAGGATTATCAAAGCATTCATCATAGGAGGTCTAGAGAGCATGTCTGCTACTTTGTTATGGGTACCTTTCTTATACTTAATAACCAAATGAAACTGTTGTAGAAAACCCATCCATAGAAAGTGCCTACTTTGTTGCAGTTTAGTTTGTGAGTGCAAATATTGAAGTGGCTGGTGATCAGTGTGGATTACAGTTTCTTTCCCCATTATGTAATGTTTCCATTTTTTAACACTCTGAACTAAAGCATAAAGTTCTTTATCATATGTGGGATAGTTACTTACTGCTCCTGAAAAGTTTCAGAGTGGTAGCAAACCTGGTTTACCTCCTTGCATGAGTACTGCTCCCATGGCAAACCCACTCGCATCTGTCTCGATCTCAAATGGTTGATGTAGATCTGGTAAGGCCAAAACTGGTGCGGTGCTCAACTTTCCCTTCAAAGTGTCGAAAGCCTTCTGTTGTGGACCTCCCCACTGAAAAGTTGCCTTTGTACTGGTTAATGCATGTAATGGCGATGCTATATAAGAGAAGTTTGCAATAAACTTTCTCCAGTACTGAACTGCACCTAGGAAACTTCTGACCTCTGTGACTGTACTTGGCTTAGGCCATTTTACAATAGCTTCGACCTTCGCAGGGTCTACTTTCAATTGACCATTCCCTATGACATAGCCTAAGTACACTAAGGATGTCTTAGCAAATTCGCATTTAGACATCTTTACATACAATTTTTCTTTTCTCAATACATCAAAGACTTTCTTTACATGACTTACATGATCTTCGAAAGTTCGACTGAATACCTCAGATTTATCATCTTCTTTGGCTTTTACAAGCATCAATACAAAGTTTTTACTTGAGTTGACCAACCTCTTCATTTGACCAGCATTAACTAGTGTAAGATTAGTCTTCACCTTATGTGCCCGTACAATGTATTCTACTCCATCTTTAAAAAGATGATACTTATTCTCCTCCCTATAAAAGATTGCTTTTCTGTCATAAAGATAAGGACTCCCTAACACAAGCCCACAAATATCCAAAGGGACCACATCGACTTCTACCTCATCTACAAAGTTTGCAGTGATAGCAAATCTCAATTTACATTGTTTAGTTACTTGTAGTTGAGCATCATCGCAAACCCATCCGAGTGGATATGGTTTTGGATGAGGTGTTGTAGCCAAATTAAGTTTCTTTACAACTTCTTCAGATATTAAGTTTACTTGTGAACCCGTATCAAACAGAGTATCAATCTTAGTATGTTTTGTTACAACACGAATGTGAAACAATTCATTTCTTTGCTTATCAACCTTAGGAGAAGATTCTTTACTTGTACTTGCACTGGCATTAGAAAAACTTGCATCAGATGAGAGAGATATACCTTTCCCTTTACCTTGGATTGGTAGCAACAATCTTTGTCTCATCTCCGGAGTCTGAACCAAGATCCTGTTGAATCACAGTAGTAGTCTTGCCTTTATTACCTCCATATCTTTTCGGCCTCAACTCAGGATGAAGCTTCCAACATCTCGAATCATCATGCCCCTCTTTCTTGCAATGGGAACATGTAGGTTTCTCACCCTCTTTCTGAGCTGTAGCTGTTTTCTTCCCTTTGCCTTTATCTTTGTCTTTGTCTTTCCCTTTAGACTTACCCTCGAACTTAGATGGCTTCTTGGAAAAGTTATCACTAAAAGTATTCTTACCCCTAGACTCTAAATGAGTAGCTTGAACAGACACCTCGTCTAGATTGTTGGGACTCAACATCAAAATAGTGTGCCTAAGGTAAGAATGTAAACCACCAATATACTTAAGTAATGTGTCTTGGGTATACAAGGGAACATTAAGAGCAATGGCCCGTTTCCTAAACTCATGCGTATACTCCTGGACAGACTGCCCCTTACCTTGCCTAAAGGTTTGCCAATTCATGGTTAACTGTTGCATGTAACCTAAAGGGTAGAATTGTTTCCTAAGGGCAGCAACAAACTCCATCCAAGACATGTTAACTTGACCATGGCGAGCAATTTCTTCACGAGTTTTACTCTCCCACCAGGTGAGAGCTGTACCTCCCAACCGGAGAGTTGCTAATTGAATCCTAGAAGCATCTTCTACTAGGCCTTGAATCCTACAGTATACTTCTACTTGTTGGACCCAATCGTCTAACTTCTCAGCATTTAACTCCCCACAGTATTTAGGTAACTCAAATTTTACATCAAGCTTAATTACAGGCTTAGACTTGCTCTTAAATGGATTTACATTAGAAGAAGGAGAAGGAGAAGGAGGAGAAGAAGGGGGAGAAGAAGAAGAGGGAGAAGATGGAGGAGAAGGAGTTTTTGGAGCTTTCCCCTCTGTGTCTTTCTGATCTTCCTGCTTCTTGTGCTTTGAAGAACCTCCCTTTTGTGCTTCTTCTTTTCAGCATAAAGTTCGTCCACCATTGCCTTCATGTCAAGAAATAGCTTCTGGAAATCCTTGACACTAAGCTCTGAACTTTGACCACCTTCTTTTTCTTCCATCTGTGACGGTTGATTAACTCTTCGTCTTCCGATTTCTGGATTGTATTCTTCAAGTTCTCCTTCGCCTCGTTGCAACCTGGATATCGTTAGCATTCAAATTGCAATACAAGCCACATACATAGCTCTGATACCAACTTGATCTATTTAGGATCTAGGACTTATTGCTTACAGAATGCTTAACGTAAAAGATCGATTATTACAACGTTTAACTTAATTGATTATAAATTTAAATGCTCAAATGAAATAAATGAACATAGCATAATTAAATAAATGCCAAGATAATAAACTGAGAAAGAAAAGAGAGAAGAAATAGAGAGACGAAACCAAAGTTGATAACGGAGTTCGTCCCTAAGGACTACTTCTCCGGGTCCCTCTCCAATGGAGGACCGATCCGATTAGCTCCAAAAATCAGTTACAATGGCTTCAAGACTATCTCCTTCAAGCACAGCAGCATGACATTACTCTGATGTGCAGAAACGTCTTCAATCTCTCGAGCATTCTCTCGCTATCTCAACCTGGACTTATAAAATCAAAGGCCTATACCCCCTTTTTATACAAAAAACTTGCCTAATTAGGCCTAACCACCAAGATAAACACATATCTCCCTCTATCAGTTCGTATCATGACTGGTTTATCCTCTGCAATCTTCTTGTTTTGGGTGGTTACAGTGTATCTTATCTATTTGGCTTAATATGCCTTTTTGTTAAGGCTCGGCCAATAAACACTCAACAAAATAAACTGCTGCCACTATAATATTAGAAAGTTTCGCGTGGCACAGTGGTTACAAATCTTTTTGTTATATCGGTGGTCGGCGGTTCCAACCCCGCCGACCACGTTTTACCCCTAATTCCAAAAACCTAAAACAGGAAAACCGACCGAAGACCATACATAGTAGCGGCAGCCGCTTGCGGTGCAACGGTTAGACCCACGGCCGTTCCGCAGGGGATCCCGGGTTCAAAACCCGTTACCAATTTTGTTCCAACGGCAAAACAAACACGCGAATGACGAGCACAGCGACATTGCCACGTGTCAGAGGATGATTGACCAGAAACCGCCACGCTGTCTGCTGATAAGGACACCCGTACTGCCAACTTGGTGCCGCGTGTCAAACCCCTATTCGATGAACATGCTGACTCATCCATCCACGTGTCGTGATCTAACTCGCCAGAATCTGCCACGTATGCTGCCACGTCGGAGTACGGAGAGACACGTCACCTGTACGGACGGACACGTGTCAGCCAATGATTGGTCCGTACAGATGACTCATATGCCACATGTCTCGTTGGAATTCGACCATGTAGAATCCGTACAGTACGGACAATCTGCTGACGTCATCATGCATACCCTCAAGTTGACTGAAGTTTGACTGCCTGTATCTTGAGCATACGACGTCAGATTTCGACGAAACGAACGCCGTCGGAATCGTCTCGACGAGCTCTTCACGATGACACCAATTTCGTTGATTTTCGAGATGATTATTTTTTCCGCCTTCTGGATGCTCCTGAAGCCAGTTTGACTGAAAGTTTGACTAGCCATAACTTGCACAAACGGAGTCCTTTTCGCCCCGTTCAAGTTGCATTGGAACCAGGACGTCGTTCTCTTTCTGATGAAGCTGATATCTGGAGCATTGGGAACACTTCAATTTTCACTGAAAAATTGTCCCCCGGATCAATATGAGGAATAAAATAAGCGTGCTACCACACACTCTTCCCTAAAATCATAGATCAATCCCCTGAAGAACACCGAATGTGATCTTAATGCATTACACTAGTTTTTTCTACAATGGCCAACAATGATAGCTACAACCAAGGCTCAAATGGATCAATTAGAAGTCCAAATAATCCAAATATCCATAACCTATGATGCATTACAAGATACAAATGGGTAGTTTAGAGTGCAGATAGAAGCATTACATGCAGAATTCCAACACCTACAAGATCAATGAGACTAGGTCCATAAAATATTCCACCAACTCTGAGAGGTAGTCAATTCAAGGCTATCCCAAATTACCAGAGTCACAAAAATTCACCTAGAAGATACAATTTCCCCAAACACTCTAGGAGGCAGAGAAGCTCTTACTACAAATCCAAGTGTAAACACAACAATTACATTTGGAAAAAACTCAGTGGGATAACACATTTAATAGACTTAAGGAGATCTATAAGGATGTCCTTGTAGCTGAGTAGCATTGACTTGAGGACAACTCAACATTTTGAAAGTGGGGATGATTTTATCCATAAAAAGTAACAATGCAAACACCATGGGGAAAATCCTACCTCATCTTGCCGCAAAGAGCTTGTGGACCCTAAGATTAGAAAGATACCATCTAGACTAGGGGTAGAATAGATGGGTCACGTCCCATCTCGTAGATATATGTATAAGGAAATATATGAATGATAGTATGGGGAAAAGAGTGATAAGTGAGAATATAGGAATATATGTATGAAATTGTATACACTATGTAAAAGGATTGTATACAAGAAAGGAAGGAGACCGGAAGAGTATAGGGGAAGATATATCCAATGTACTCTTTTGATTCGGTTAATACAATGGTTACCAGAATTCTATCTATTTTATGTTATCTATCATTCTACTGATATATAATTAATTAGTTCATACTTTGTGCGAATCAACTGGTATTTACCTTTATATGATTGAGTCTAGGGTAAAAACTATGACACCTATAAAGTACTTGGGGCTCAAAACTTTGGTATGTGTTAGTGTTTCCCTAGTTTTCTTGCTAATAATCCTCCCTTATACATCTCCTCATTATGTTATCTAGCCCTATGTAAAAGAGATAACCAACAACACAAAAATAAGGGAAGTTGTGTTCTACCAGATGGTGCCTTTCTCTTGGTGAGAGATGTGGGGGTGTTCTTCCTACAACCAAGTAATTAGCAATATCTGCATACCGTGGTGTTTGTACAGAGAGGGAAAACAAATGTTCATCTAGAAAGGAATCATCCACTAATTCTTTTATTGATTTAATTTTCATCCTTGAAAGGAAATCAGCTACTGCATTTTCTTTTCTTGGTTTAAACACAATGGTTATATCAAATTCCTGCATTAGCAATAACCATCTAACAATCCTACCACCAACTACTGGTTTATTCATCAAGTATCTTATTGTTGCATGGTTTGTATGGATTTAAACAAAATATCTAGTGATATGATGTCTAAACTTGTTAATGTCATATACTACTGCTAACATTTCTTTCTTAGTAATTGTGCAGTTGAGGTCGATAGCCTGAATATGTTTTACTGATATAGCAAATTGCATACTCCAAATTTCCTTCATTTTATCCTAGGATAACACCTATGGAAAAATTAGAAGCATCTATATGTATATGGAAATGGATTGTCTAGTTAGAGCCTCTCAAAATAAGATTCTTTGTAAGAGATGTTTTGAGGACTTCAAAAACTTCTTAGTAGGCAGGGATCCAATGAAATTCAATATCTTTAGATAAAATAACAAGGGGGGTTTCTATTTACTTAAATCTTTGATAAAACTCATGTAATATCATGCATGGTCAAGGAAATTCCTAACGTCCTTTTGCTTCTAGGGAATAGGTAGAGTGGAAATTACCTCAAATTTGTTTGGATCTACCTATATCCCCCTACTAAACATAAAGTGTCCCAAGACCACTCCTTTAATTATCATCATGAAACATTTTTCATGACTTAAAGAAAGCTTGTGATCCTGACACCTTTTAACGATTTTCTCCAAATTATTTAATGCTTCCTCATAAGTGTTGTCATAAGTGGTGAAATCATCCCTATAAATCTCCATGGAATCATGTGCAAAATATGAGAATATGCTTAAGACTGCTCTCTAAAATGTTGCAGGTACATTACACAATCCAAATGGTAAAACTGAATAAGCATATGTACCCTAGGTATAGGTAAAATTGGTTTTTTCTTGGTCTTCTAGAGCTATCTTTATCTAGTTATACTCACTGAAGCCATTTAGGAAGGAGAAATATTTCTTTCTTGCTAGTGAATCCAACACTTGATCAATAAAAGGGAGAGGAAAGTGGTCCTTCCTTGTTGTTACATTTAACTCCCTATAATCTACACATACCCTCCATTTACCTCCTTTCTTTGGCATAATCACCAATGGGGAAACCCATTGACTGTCTGATATGGGATAAATAAACCCTGCATCCAATGATTTCTACAACTCTGTCTTTACTATGTCTCATGTAGTTGGGTTCATTCTCCTTTGTGGTTGCCTAATTGGGTTGTAGGGTTCATTAACATATATTATGTGCATGCATAGGTTAGGATCCATGCCTTTCATATCATGATATTCCCATAAAAATGCTATTGTGTGTGCTTGCAACATTGCGAGCAATGCAGATTACTAGGAGACTGTCAATTGATTATTGACATTTAGTGTTCTACCCCGTGTGATTTCCATGTTTATGGTAGAAGTCATGATGGAAGCAACATCTATTCTTGACAAGTTGTGATTGCAACTACGAGGAAGTAGTGTATGGAAAAGCTGAGAAGTGGATTTAGAGGCATTTGAAGCTATGATATTGTGTAAGGGGCAATGTAAGCATGCCATATAGTAGTGTTGTTGTGGGTGTATACTATAAGAGGTATGCATGTAATTTGAGAAAGGACTTCATATTCATCCTGAATTTCAATCATTGGGTTACACTCTATGGTCACGAGTGTTTGTAAAGAGTATTGGTCATCTTCTTCCATGGCAGGCCATATAACTTGTTCCAATTCTGAATGTGGTTGTGCAAGTGGGCAAAGGACCAATGTTTTGTTCACATTCCCATTAGATATTATCATGTTGCTAGACCTACATCCTATGAATGCAACTACAATGGATAGCCATGGTCTTCTAAGATTAAGGGTTGTCCTACAAGGTTTTATTCAGGTTGTAAAACCATAAAGTCTGATGGATATTCCCATGAATCTAGTGTGATAACTAAATCCTCAATAGTACCCTCTGGCTTGATAGTTAACCTATTTGCTAATTGCAGAATAATAGGTTTTTGTTAGAGATCCATCAATTGAAGTTGTTGCATGGTTTCTCTAGTCGTTACATTTATGGCTGCTCCTAGGTCAATTATAGTGTTTTTTTATAAGAGTACCATTAATTTGCACATCTACAATAGGGATCCTAGGGTCTCCTTATTTTGGGACAATTATATTTCCTAACATGATGTCATCCAATTTTCCCAAAACATGAACAATTTGGGGGTCTTTCCTTTTTCTACCTAGCTTTTTAAGGAACAAATCTCTCACAATTTTTGTATATACAAGCAATTCTTTAATGGATTGAATCAAGGCTATCTTTATATAAACATTCTTAAGTCGGTCCAATAGATTAGATTTAGGTTCAAAATGGGATTTTTGTGTTGTTATTCTCTCTGAAAATGGTGGCTTTGAACTTGTGATATCTGGATGGGTCTCATCTTGTTCAAGTGGCTTTATTGTACTATCAATGGTCTCCATTGTTGGCTCCTCATTTTTAAGCTCTGTTATGTGACCTAAGATACATCAATGGCCCGACAAACATCCCTCCTGAATGAAGGTGTACATCACTTACCTCAATCTCATAGGGTGGGTATTGGATGGTTTCATTAGTATAAGTCTATTGAACAGGCTTATTGTTAGGGTTTTGTGCATGTGTGAGACAATGACTGAGGTGATCTAGGTTGCATTGAGGCTTCTATGGATGGGTTTCGTATTATAGTGGGTTGATGTGGCTGTAAAGATTGTTGTGGTTGTGGGTAACTAACCTTTTGGTTTTTTCCATTATTGGTTCCCACACCATTATGGTGGCCATTGGCCTTGCGGGGGTTGCCATTGAGAAGTGTAAGTTGAGGCTTGGTATGGTTGTGGTGGCCATATCCCCTGTTGTGGAGCCCAATTACATGATTGGGCCATTGTATAGGATTGATTTTACATGTTATTCTAGGGCTGACTATTCCAATTAGAGAATTTTGTAGTACCCCTAGGAAATGACATATTATAAGGGATCTTGAGGCATACCTCATCTTTTTTTCCATGGCTTTCACTGGGAAATGTAAAATACTTGGCCTTCCTCATCCTCTAGGGTTAAAATTTCAAGTCTCCCTTGCTTCTCGAAAATGCTGGCAATGTTTTTGCATTTGTAGTTTACCCTCTTTTGGCAGTAATGTGGACAATATTCAGTAAGGGCAACCTCTGCTTCCTCTTGTTTCTTTTTTATGTACATGGTATCCAATTGGGTAGCTACGTGGTTTATTATGTCCTCCTTCATAGTGGACAAAATATTATTGAGTTCCATTCTAGAGACATCTTTGGATGTTTTTGTGGGAGATAATGTTCTATCAGCCCTAGTCTTCTTCATAGATAACCTTGAATAATTTCTATATACCTAACATATTTCCTCAAAAGGAAATTGAGAAATATCTCCTACTCCTATGAGGTTTAAGACATCCATGCAATCTTCATTTAATCCTTGTAAAAATACTAGCTTTAGTGACTCTAGAGAGAGCCTATTCTGGTGTGATTTATTCAAACAAAATCAAAACATTTCCACATTATCCTTCAAGTGGTTCATCTTCCTTTTATGACATCTTGAAGATGTCATCTCTCTTCTTGTCTATTCCTTGATAATAATCCTAATATTTTTACAAGAATTTTGCTTTCATTGTATCCCAATTGGGTACTGCATTTCTTCCTAACCCCGTAAACCATCACAAGGCAACATCTTTCAATGTGTTTGGAAAGAGTTTTAATCTATGAGCATCCATGATATAATCATAACTTCTCCACAAAACGTTGAATTTGAACATAAATATGTCTGGTTCTTCGATAACCATTCCATAGAAATTTGGAAAAGTCGAGGGGGATATATTCTTGAGAGCAACAACTTGTTCTTGGTTTGTGATAAAAAACTCAAATATAGCTTGTTATGCTAGATTTTCCACTACTTCCTCTGCCATATTGTGAATATGTCTTATGGGAGTCCCCCTATGTCTGTAGTAGGTACTGGTGTGAGGGATGGTTCTATATCATTAATTCCCTCGATTGGTTTTTTGCTTACACCAATATCTTCAAATTCTTTGTGTTGAGGGGAGAAATATTTCCAAAGCCTCCCTCTACCTCCACATGTAATAGTATCTCGAGATTTAAATGGCTTCTCCTACACACTGTTAGTGAATAGTTCTTGGTTGATTGTGTCTATTGGCCCTAATGCTTGTAAATAAAAACTTCATAGTTTATGAAAGTAATGAATAGTAAACTTAAAACACAATTAGGAATTTTGAACTTAGCACCACACCCAACAACAACACAAGAAATTTAGAGCTCCCCCTAATGTATAAGTAGTTGATGTAGATAACCATACATACAACTTAATGGACTTGCAAGTACTCAAATTGAGCAGTTCATTGTTCAAAAGGGGGCTTGATTAAATTGTCAACTAGGGAATCATGAACTTGAGATGATGTTGGCACTATATATGAAGTTAACGATCCTAGGCTTCTTGAATCGATTTAGTACAAGGATTAAATGAAAGTAAACTCATTTATAAGCTTCCTTAACTGAAATTAACTCATAATTAAAGAACATGGTAAGTAATTGATAACTACTATATAATTACTGTGAGTACTTATCAATCACGGATTGTAACTAGTGATTATCTATGATGCAGCATAACCTAATTTAACTAATTAATGTAATAACATTGAACAAAATTGTAAGTAAGAGACTTTAATTCAGAAATGAAAACATAACATTTAATGTAATGTAAACTGGAAACTATACTTTAGAGAATATAATTTAGAATCTAACTAACCATCTAAGCTAACATGGATGATGTAGTACCTCAAGTGGCCCTTGCTTAAGTTTATACATTCCACAATATCTCCTTCCAATGACTAACTTAAGAAATCATGCAACAAAAATATTCTTCTTTATTGTAATCCAACATATACATAACTATGAACATAATATATTCAATCTAGTTTCATGCAAAAATATAGCTACAATATCTCGCAAGAGTATTCCCATATATAGGGTATGTGAGAGTCTTGTTATTCAAAAACTATAAACAGATTAAAAACAATTGTCAACTCTTCCCAAAAAATAGGAAGAGAACTAGGTCTTTATCTTAATAGAAATATAAAAATTTAGTGGAAATAGAAGTGTTATAATCCAATAAGGACTCTGCAACAATCAAGAAGACTGTTATAACGTAAACGTGCTCAACAAGGCAATCTTTATTATAATTGCTATCCCTTGTTAGAAGACTTCTTCCTTCTTCACAATTTATTGAAAAGATGGAGTGACACATGGATATTTGTGTCAACATCCTCAAACCATCACCTACATCTTACTTTGAAATATGCATGTATGTAGCTGATTAACTACTCTAGCTATGTTGAACTATCATCCTTTTGCTTGGGGTTGAGAATCCTTTTGCTGCGGGTTGCCAAGTTCTTCATTGTAGGGGTTAGTTTTATTCCTTAAGGAATTTTGCATTATTAACAACTATAATTAATCATAAAATTATACTTAATATCATAAGCATTCAAAGTACACACACCCATTCATTAATATAATATATCATCCTTGAATTCTTTGAAATACTTAAGTATATGAGAAAAGTTTGGAAATATCTTTTGAGGCTTAGCAGAAATGAGATAAAAACATGAAATTAAAGCAAGTAAATTTAGGTAATTTTGGAGCTCATTAGTGATCAAGCTCTCATATCACTTGTAAGGAAGCTAAGGTAGTTGAACAATTTCCTACACTAACCTTGAGAGGAGGGTTATGTATTTTTTTAAAAGCTAAACAGTTAAAAAAAATTAATCATAAATTTAAACATAAATAACATTTATACCACAACATAGTGATTTATGTGGGGAAAATCCTTTTGGGGGAAAAACTCCACACTCTAAACTTGCCACCCAATATATTATTCATAAATCAACAAGATTACAATATACTTGAATATCAAGCTTTCTCACAAGAGTATCACCAACCAAAGATTCAGAAGCAACTCAACATCTATAAGACTTTTACACATAACCTCCATCTCATGCACTTAACATATAGGAGATACAATACATGAAACCCTTAAACAATATTACAAAACCATAGGCTAAAACCACCTAAAAAGTGGTGCCCATCCTTATCTCCATTAAAAATGCCTATGATGTGTCAAAACACGCACCATCACATGTAACTCCCCCTTTACAACTCATTTATGTGTCCAACACATTTTTACATCTCCCATTTCAGGAGACCCAACTTTCAGAGGCCATAACTTTTAATCTAGGTGTCTGATTGATGAACCATTTGAACTATCAAAAAACTTGTGAAGTGCTCTATCAATCTATAACTCGCTATGTCAATTACAACCAATTTTGGGCCCAAAAATCCTCTAAGGCCTTCAAACTAGACTTTGGAACTTTGAAAAATGAAAACTTTAATATCTTCATATCTAAACATGATCTTGCAATGAAACTTCACGAGCATGCTTACTGAGCCAATCCAAAGATTTGGGGAAAACTTTGCATCAATCTGTGTGCTCAAATGTAAAATTATTATAAATAATAACATCATGTAATTGCAAGGTTGAGACTTCATTTTCCTAGCAAACATATGCCCAGGTTTCCTTCCCTTGCAACTACTCTCAATTAATCCCTCTATTCCAAAATATTCTATCTTCAACTTTTATAACTCATACCTAGGGCCATTAAATTTCTCATTCAAACAAAAAATACTAATCATGGCTTTGATCACACGAAGATCTACAAATCCACTAAGTTAAGAGCTCACATTGTAGCAAAATAAAATTACAACACTTCCAAGAAAGTTAGAAATTTCTAATAAAAATGAGAGCTCTAATACCAAATGCCAAGGAAGAAAATAAACTACTATAGTGGAATCTTAAACAAAAAGTGAACAAGTATAATTTATTGATTAAGACAACATATGATTAACCATTCAATTAATATGAAGAAGCATGTATCTAAATATATATATCAACAGATTAAAACTAGAAAATAGTCATAATATTGCATATAAGTGGATAAATACTACCACTAAATAATTCCACCACCAAAGACACATCAAACTTATATAAATCAAGAATAATCTATTACATCAATACAATCTACTTAACTCCTTAGTTTGATAAAATTATAGCAACATAACAATACTCAACTTACAAAATACCCACAAAACTTCTATCAAATGCATCCAATTTATGAATAAGTGAGAATTACATCTCAAAATCACATGCACCAAAACATGTTCAATTGCAAAATCGATGCCCCCATGTGCAATAATGATAGTACTCAAGATAAATATCCACTCACAAAGGTATCTTTTACAATAGGACCTTGGTAGGCACACATACCCAAGCTTGGCACTTTATTATGGAGTGATTAACTAACTTGTCATAACAAGACCCTTCACTCTTTTCTATGTAACTCCCAAGCTCTACATTAAAGAGTGATGTTTAATAACTCTCATGAAAATTACAATTGTAACTCTTACCAATTATAACCTCACTTATAATGCCACTACATCAATATTCTAAGTCCTAGAGAATAATAATAATAAAATAATCATCTTTCGCCTCTCCCATGGGTATATAAGTATCCATTCCAAGAAAGTTGGAAACACATACAAACACTAGACTTAAGATTGCAAGGTTAATGTCACCTAATTCTATCATGCTCACCTCTTTTTACACATGTTTGTTTAATTTCATTCACAATTGCCATTATTTTCTTCTCTCCCCTTGATGCCTTCTTATTTTGTTGATGTATTTTGCAACTTTTGATTATTAAATAAAGTTTTCCCATTTTTAACCATACACATTTACCTTTTTTCCTTGTTGCCCTTACTTTAACTTATTCTCCTCTTCTTGCATTGGAGTTTAGCCTTTATCTAGAAAAATAATGAACCTTTCAAAAGACTCTTATTACTTAAAATCTTGTTCACTATTATTTTCATCATGACAGCTTTAATAGATCTATTACCATATTCTCTTATCTTTCCAATCTTTTTTGCTTAAAAACATTGTTCTTTCCATTATAAGTTATCTCTATAAAGTATTTTGTAATATTAGTTGTGTTTTCTACTTCATTGTAATCCCTTAGTCCTCAAATAGTTAAATTTTTAAATCTGTTACATCTTGCTTTGTGTTCTCTTTCTTGTATCCCACAACTTTTTCTAGATGCCACTTCCACCTTTTTTATTGAAACTTCCACCCTCATGCTCATAATTTGATCTCCTTTGAATGGTTTCTCACATCATTCTCCTTTACCTTTATGTCCAATGCATTTCTTATTGTGATAATCGTGTTCCTTCCCTTATAATTTTTGGATCTATCAAATCAATGCTCATTTTAGATGATTCTTCTTTGTGTTTCCTGACTTGTTTCAAGGTTCACCATTCAATATTCTCTTCCTTTAAGATATTTTGAAGCATTTCTACTTGCTTTGTCAACATTCTATTAACCTCTTCTAACTTTTATTATTTTTTCTATGATTTCCCAAGGACTATAGTTATTTTCTTGCTCCATAACTTCCATGCTTTCCAATCTACTCTTGACATTTAATAAGTCTTGCACATATAAATGTGCTAACTAGGTAAGGGGGGTTGATGCGAGACTAGAAAATTTTTCCTCTTCCTCTTGATCCCCTTTCCCTTGTTTTTTTCTTTGAAATGTGATCTTATTTGTCTAAATTTCCACCCTTTGTACTTGCTTAGTTTTCTTCTTTTGTGCATATTTTATTTTTCCCCGCTCTATTTTTCATGGGATAACCTATGATGATATTACTTTGCATTCAATAGCACACATTGTCCTCTTTTGTCCCTCATTGCTATTTTTGTTTGGATCAAACCACATTTCCCTATATTTTGAGGGTTTTGTGAATATTATTATTTACATCATGAGTAATGTGTTGCCTTTCTTAATTTTGTTTTTATTATTAGATTTTTTTAAATTTGCTTGTTTTGAGGTGCCTTGTCTCCTATTGAAAATAGAAAGGAATAAAACATGCAAAAAATCCCATAAAAAGATGCGAATAGGAGGTTGCACTTGCTTGGAGGTCCCATTAGGGAAAATAAGGGTTGTGTGCAACCGTAATTTAGAAATGATTCAAGCCTCATTCTAGCACCTTAGAAAAATGACAAGTAAATAGATCCATTGGTCTTTATTTGTCAACATTTGCTCAACACATGACCCCTTAATGCTAATCATTGCCCTATATTGATCGTGGTCTTGTTGGCATTAACTTGCATACCCACCTAGTTGCAAAAGTGCTCTAAGACATTTAAGTGCTCTTGTAGGCCTTGAGAAAATATCGTAATCAAAATGAGATCATCAACATACTAAAGGACCATAACATTGTACTCTCCCAAAATAACACTATTCCCTCCTTTAGATTTCACTATTTTTCTAGTTCATCAATATATCAACTAAATAGGGTGGGTGATAGATGACATCCTTTCTAATGTCACTCCTTAAGATTTCTAAAAGGATTGCTTGAGTTGTGATTTTATTCAAACCTCCCCATATAGTCTATATATTGTAGCTCTATATTGTTTTGGTATGCCAAGATCTTTTATTTTGCTCCATAATTTACTACTAGTAATTGTGTCAGCCATGTGTTCTAGTCTTGTTAATGTTAACTTGCATACCCACCTCCTTGAAAAAGTACTTTAAGACATTTAAGTGCTTTTGTAGCCCTTAAGTAGACTTTCAATCAAAATGAGATTATCGCCTACAAAAAAAGTCTCACAATATACTCTCTCAAAAAGAACTCCATCCTCTTTCTATAGATTTAACAATGGATAGAAGGGATTCTTCCCATGACTCCTAAAATTTCTTAAAAAGCTCGCTTGAATTTTGATTTTGATTTAAAATTCCTCACAAAATTTATGAACTGTAACTCTATATTGCCCTATAAGCTAATATCCTTCGTTCTGCTCTATAATGCCACAATTCCATGTGATTGCTTATAATTTGTTTGTTTAAATTTCAACAACATAGGTGGTCTCATACAAGTTTTAAATTAGATAGAAATGATAATTTAGAATCTTCTTTAATTATGACGAAGTTGCTATATTTTATGGATTAAAAAAATGTGGAACACTCATATTATGTAGTCACAACATATTGAAAAATATGTCATAGAGTTGCACACATTTTTATCTCTTTACATTTTACCTTCCAAATTTTCTCTCTTAATAAATAAAATTATTAATAGTGTTTTTATAGTAAAAATATTACAAGTAGAAAAAATAAAAAATCTCAAGACCAGTAAATATAAAATTTTCCTTAAAGATTTAAACAACTACTAAACAAAATAAACTAAACAACTATATGAAACCACGTAATGTCTACCCAACATTCAAGATGCACATTTGACCATATTTATTAATTAATCAAAATTCAGAATATAACATTATTTTAATTTCAATTAATTACTAATTACAGGCAAATGTGAATCCAGTTGCCACCAACAATAGCCTAATAGATCTTAGATCAAAGAATGAATGAATTAACAAAAGATTTTAATACGTCCACGAGACTAAAAGTCATTCAAGCCTTTGCTTCCGCCTTTGGAAAATTATGAAGTAAATAGATCTGCTGGTCCCCACTCGCCTGCGTCCACCCCGACACACGACCCCAGAATATACTATTTGCATGGCGTCGTAAAATTGGACTTTATTGTGAACGCCGAATCTGCCAAGGCGAGAAACTTCAGCACAATCTTCAGTATAAATGAGCGACTGTAAGTCTCCTGAACACGAAGAAAAATATCTACGAACTGCACTAGAATAGCAGTCCCAAAAAAATGTTGAGTTCATTCAAGGCAACCACGCCATTAAAACCTACGCCAAATTTTCCTTGCATTAAATCACACCTCCTAAATTCATCCAATCCTTTCAACGGCAATTTTACAAATTTCGATAACTCAGCAAACCCTAGCAAATCCGTCAAATTAGCAGTGTCATGCAAGGTTCTGAAGAAAATATTTGGCGAAGGCGGGAGCAACGCCCCTGGTACTTCAAAATTAGAGGACTCTCGTCCCTCTGTAAATGTATCAGTCGACAATGACGCATCAGGCGAAACCACACTCATAATAATAACAGCCGAAAACAGAACAGGCCTTCTGCAAACTATTACCAGGGTTTTCAAAGCCATGGGAGTGCAAATCTCCAAGGCAAATTTAAACTTAGAGAATGGATCAGTTGTTGAAAAGATTTACGTGACAGATTCCAAGGGCAACAAGATAGAGGACCGCGAGAGCTTAAATAATATTCAGATGACGTTATTGGAGGCCTTGGAGGGATCCGCAGTTAATGCGAGGGATTATTCCAAAAGTTTCGGGCCTCGGGTTTATAAGAAGGGTTTTGATTTTGAGGGCTCTGAGGAAACGAAAGGCAGGGCGGAGTTGCTGTTTAAGTTGATGGATCAGTACCTGTCGAATGATGTTGTGAGCATTCAGGGGGATATTTTGGATCATGTGGAGTATACCATTGCAAGGAACCGGTTCATTTTTGATGACTTCGAAGCCTACCAGGTACACTGTTTTTTAATTTTTTATACTTCATATTTATATTTTTAATTTCTGTATCTTATGAAAATTTGGCTCAGCTGTCACAACAGAGGGACCTCTTCCATCAAATTCATTTTCTGTGAACTTGAATTCAATTTTATCTTTAGGTTATCCCTTACTGGTAAGTTGATGCCTATTTTGTTTTATTCATCCTGGACCTTCCACCCAGCCTCCTCTGTTGGGATATGCTATGTAGCATCTTGCACTCATCCCCTTTTGTTGGTGGGGTCATGACCAGCCATTTGAATGATACACACCCAATGAGTTGGACCTGATATTTTACCCAATTTCAACACTTTACTGTGTTATATGAACTCGGAGCTCTATTATGGAAGTCCCAATTTTTGTACAACTCGAGGTCATCTCATTTGACACACCTGCAAGAGAGTTGTTACTTGATAATGATTTGAACAAACACATATATTTGCCATTCTATCACATGTAAACCTTATAACAAGATAGTGGACTCAAGCTTGGCAAATTTCTTATAGAATTTAACACTCATAAAAACTATAAAATTTAACACGTATAGAAACTATAAAGTTTATCACTTATAGAAACAGTTTTTGACTATAGATATCTGTAGTTTCTAACTTTCTATTACATTAAATCTTATATCAAGACATTAAGCAAAGCATGGGAAATTCATTTTAAAATTAAACATTCATAAAAACAATTTTCTAAGCAAGTAAATATGCTTTCACAGGTCCTATTGACAATTGTGGCCTACTCGTCAAAAGTTAATCTCATCTTATATCCCAAACCTTTAAATAGTCATCTCATTTCATGTTACTCCTCTTTAAAGTCTTCAATTGCAGATATTTGCAATTCATGTATATTGAAATCTTAAATCAAGACAATGTAATCTAGCATGATAAGTTTCTTAAAATTATAGAAACTTTCTTCAATTAGAGATTATTGCAATTTTTGGAATAGGAAGTCTTAATTCAAGACAGTCAAACAAAGCTGGGTAAAATCAGCTTTACATTGAGTGCTTGTCAAAACAATTTTTTAATCAAGGAAGTACACTTAATCATATCTCTAGGGGGCTTGAAATTGAACAATGGTAGGCATTTTTATAAAAACTTTACAAGCAAACTCTACATGAAGAGGTTTGTGCCCTATAATTATTTTCTGCAGCATTCATAGGTCTTCTGCCACAATCATTTTCTAATGTCTCCAGTATATAGGCCACAACCAGCCTCATAGTAATGAAAACCAATGTAATGTTCCCGTAATTTCAAATTGAGGTTTGGCGGGAGAATTCTGGAAAAATAGTGTTTTTCAACACTAGTTGAATAATTAGGCTGGGCCGACTCACTTGGGTCGTGCCTTAGTAAGATTTGAATTTATATTTTCTTCTCTTTCTAGCTATGGCCGACATCTTCCAAATCGGCATATGTATTATGTATTTATTAGGATAGTTTTCTTCTTGGTGATCATCACAAGTTTGGAGTCACTCTCTATCTGGCTATGAGGACATAGTCGCTCATATCTAGGATCCTAGGTCAGGACGTAGTTCAGGCCGTGGGAAACTTGTGAATCTTGTTCAATTTCTTCGTCACTCTCTTTATTGATCACCTCACGCGTCGAACTCATTGCAGGGCATCTGGGAGAAGGGTCGATTGGTCACTGTCCAGGCAGAGCTGTTGGCTCTGGCCGGCGCCGCTGGAGCCAACTTTCGTCATCAAAGCTGCACCATAACACACACACAGGAGCTCGCGCGATCTCACCTGTTCGCATGCTTCATATGATCAATGTGTAGAGGAGCCCGATCGTATTGCTTAGAAGGATTTCGATCTGTGTGGAGTTTCAGAGAAATCGTGGCTTGCATTGAGTCACCTACAGATTAGTAGCCGACAGATCTCTTAGCCAATATCGTGTATGATTATCATATTCTATCACAGCGCTTCTGGAACTGAATCGAATAAATATATATTTGGAATCTCATTTAATTTGAATTTGAACTTGTTATTCTGAAGATTATTCATGTTGTAGTAATTTTGGGTCTGAGAAGTAGATTAAGCTCTTACATTGGTATCAAAGCCTCTGACCTTGCCAGCCTGAGGATTTTGCATGAGTCTAAGAGATCAGCGTGCTATTGAAAGAGAGAAGAAGAAAGCAGCAAGTGAATCCTCTGGAATAGGAGACAAAGGTAAGAAGATGGGGGATAAGAACGATCAGTTCGAAGCCTTCTTAAAGATGATGGCCAGTGTGCAGGAGCAAATGGCTAAGCAGCAGAAACAAACAAATCAGATGATATTAATGATGATGCAATCCATGAATGACAAAAATAACCACAACAGATTAGTCTCAAACAACGGGCCAGAAGGCAGCCAGTCCAATAAGTTGGGGTCTGAGAATCAAAGCAACAAGGGTTGGCGACCCACATAGCCCACATTCCTACCAAAACATGGATCGAATTATGGCAGCAACGAACAAAACCTGGTGGAGGGAGACATTAATGCCAACATGGAAGCATATATGCAAATTGATCCTGAGATAAGGCAGCAGCTCCCATTCATCCAATTTCACAATATCAAGAATGGATCTAAGGGAAACCAGATCACTCACCAGCCCAACAGGGATCTACAGCATAGAGTGAGTAAGCTTACACTTCCAACCTTCGATGGCACGGGAAATATGAGTGTTTGCTTGCGTAAGACCTTATTCCAGCATAGATCTGAAAGTTTAGAGCCTTCAGACGCATTCTATAAGACGGTCGGCCCAAGTGATCCAACCATCCTATTCTAGCTCCTATGCCCTCTTGCTCTGTTTATCTTGAGGAAATAGGATAGATTAAAAGTTAGCTTAGTTGTTAAGATCTGCAGAAACCAGAGAAAACCTTAGCTGCAATGCATTGTGTTTTACGCACCCTTGTGTCCTGCTGCTGAGTAAAAAGATAGGAACATTAATTTACTTTACTTTTTATGCAAACATTAGCAAAAAGAGGGAGCTTCCCCTCCTAATTTGAAGAGCAGTTACTACACACTGTGCATAGCTGCCCGTTTCCAATAAGCACTCCAGAGGTGCTGATTGAAACGCCAACACACTTAATACTTCTCAGGTTCATAACATTTGTATTAAATAATAATATTTCTTCTCCTTATGGTGGGTCCCAGAAGCTTATTTGGTTCTAATTAGCCAATGGTGGGGCTTTTTATATCTTTACCTTTTGGTTTTGTTGTACCCCAAATTAAAATTTTTCCTACACTTAGGCATTTTGAAGAAATGAGTAAAAGTCTTGTCAAATCTATTAAAAAAGGTCAAAATTGGGGTTTACATGTCTCGCATGAGGGGTAAAAGCTAGAAATTTTTAAAATCTGACGATCTAGGTCTGCTCAGAGTAGCCAATTCTACAAAACCTAGATCTCAGTTTTTCATCCCTACTTTTTAGGAAAATTGCTATTTTTAGAAACTTTCCAAAATTAGTAACTTTTTTTGGGTTTCTTTCGAAACAGATGTTGGCAAATTTTCCTAAAAATAGAAAGTTTGGCTGATAGGGTTCAAACTGATTTTGATTGGTCGAAAATACTTTCTCATCAGGCTGGTGCAGTTAGAATTACAAAATGATCAGTTTTGCCCTAGTGGGTCTATTTTGCTTTTAGAAAGCATTTCGAGAGCTTTGAAGCCGTCAATGGAGGCCAGTCAGCTGCCAGATGTCAGATTCAACATTCAAGTAAGGAAAAAGATGAGATGATGAACGAGCACGTGGAACGAAGGGGAAAGGTGAAAGTTATAGAATAAAAACTAAGTCTGGAAGCCATGGGCGCCCCAGAGGGAGATAGGCGCCCAGATTTTCAGGGCAATAGATGGTAGAATCAAAGTTCAGGCTCCCAGGCAATGTTGTTCAAATTCTTCCCAGATCCGCATTGAGTTCGGTAGCGCAATCGTTAGATCAACTAGTCATTCAGAATTTAAGATCAAATAGGGAGGTCTAAACCAAAAGACAAAATGCAAACCATGAAAATGTCAGAAAATAATCTAAGTCTGGGAACTTTGGGCGCCCAGCCTTTTGGAAGCTCAAACTCAACAATTAGGGTTTGCAGATGCGCTCAATCTCTTCAGGATCTTGCCAGCTTCATAGTGGATGTCTTCGTCAGATCATCAGACTTGTCAATCACTGGCAAATCCAGATCAAGCTGAAGGTATAAAATGAAGGTTCAACTTTGAAGAATGAAAAACAAGCAAAAACGGCTAAGTCTGGAGGAACTGGGCACCCCTGAAGGAGATAGGCGCCCAAACTTTTGAGGGCCTAAACTGATGAATTTGCAGATGAAGCTTCCAATATGACTTCCTTAGAGTTGATCAAGCTTTCCAACGAAACCATTAGCACGTCAATCGGAGTTGGCAGTCATCAGATATCGAAGGCTGAACATGGGGAAAAACATAAGCAAAACATCAAAAGTCAAAAGCAAGATGAAAAACACAGAATAAAATCTAACTCTGGTGAAGTTGGGTGCCCCAGCTACCTAGGGGTGCCCAAGCTTTTGGCCCCTAAAATTCAGCTTTTAGGAGACATCACTCCCAAGAGACCCCCTTCAAAATCTTCTCAGCTATCCAGTGAATCTGACAGGCAGTCGATCTGATCAATCTAGCTCCCGGAATCAAGAATTCATCAGAAAATCAAAGGGAAACAAGCAAGAACTTGGTGAGCATGAAAATAGCTAACACTGAGAAAGTTGGGCGCCCCAGAAGGAGAAGGGCGCCCATGTTTTTGAAGGTCAAAACAAAGTTTTAAGCCAATTGCCTCCAGGATAATCTCGTCAGGTTTGATCAGGCTCCACAATGAATCATTCAGCTCGTCCGTCGGATCAATCTAGAGGCCGGAAATCAAATTCAAACTGGGGTCTAGGAACAAGCAAAAGTTGAAATTCTCAAAAAAATGACTAAATCTGGAGAAGAAGGGCGCCTCCAGCCAAGAAGGGCGCCTAAGAAGCCATGCCTTAGCCAATTTTTCAAAATTTCATGGAGAAGAAAACGTCTAGTTCAATGAACAAACTCAGGTTGGGGTTTGAGGAGTGAAAGCAAAAAAAAAAAAGAAAGCAGATTTTCTCATCCTTAAACCTATTTAAGGAGTCCTCTTTCATTTTTCATATTTTCTTGCAGGTGGCGTCCAAGTTGGAGAGGGGCAACAGACAAAAGTTTTTCTTTTTAGGATTCAAGAAACAAGAACCATAGCTTGGTGATTTTTTTTTTTTTCAAAGTTCTTCATAAATTTTCAGACCAGCAACAAAGGAGCTTGCTTTTTCATGCTCTTTTCATTCAGAACATCAAATTTATGGAGGTTAGAGTTTTCAATTTTCAGCAATCTGGGTCTTCTCACCTCATCATTTTGAACAATTTTTGAAGAAATTTTTCAAGTTGCAGCAGCTGCTTTTTTCTTGTATGTCAGAGAAATCATCAAAAATTTCAAGTTTTGATCATCTGGGTCCTCTTAAAACATTCTTCTGAACAAAACCCAAATCACAGTATTTTTAAAGAAAATTTCAGATTCTAGGGTTTGCTGCTTTTTCAATCAGCCCTCAGTATTTTTCAAATTTGAAGAACTGGGTTCATCTCAAATGTGCTTCTGAATAAAACCTAGATGCCAACTTTTTTTGTGAAAAATTGAAGAAATTAGGGTTTGCTACTTTTTTAGTCTACACTCAAAATTTTCAAAAACAGACGATTTGGGTTTTCTTGTAACGAAATTCTGAACAAAACCCATATCTCAGATTTTTTTTGAAAAAAATCATCTATTTGAAGGAAAAATCAGCAAAGCTAAATTTAGAAAGTGTGCAAAACTTTTCTGAACATAGGCTAGTTTACAGTCAATATTCAAGGTTTTCAGCATGGAGTACACTCCTAACGAGTACAATGTTAATATCCCTAATAAATAAGATGAAATATATTTTGTAACTCCTCCTTAAAATAGGCAGTGGTAATGCTTCTTGTGGGTCTTCTTTTGCATGCAATTGCAACCTCATCTTTACTTATAATAGAAGAGACGATTCATTATTTGAATGGATTTTCTTGCTGAAGTGAAGTTGTTCTTTCAAGGAGAAGTTCGCCATCTACATCAAGTTATTGTGAAGAGCAGATTGATATCAAGGAGGAAAACATAGTTCTCTTGGTATGCATGTATCTATGAGAGATACTATTCTTCTGTGAATCAAGTTGTAAGCTGACTGCTACTATTTCATTTAATATAAGAGAGATACATTTGTGGCTGGGTTTTTCTCCCTCATGAGGAGGGTTTTCCCAGGATAATTTCTATGTTCATTTGTTCTTTGTGTTATATTTCTGTTTGCTCTCTTTTCTGGTTCTAAATTTAACATGGTATCAGAGCGGGTCTAAGGAAACGATCCAAAATCAGAATCTTTAAGTTATACATTTCTCTTTGCTCTCTTTCAGTTTGTTTGTCTAAGCTCTTTACAATGGTGAACGGACTGAAAGTGGAAGACAGATTGGACGGTTCATCAAATTTCTCTTCATGGAAATTTAGAATTCTAATTGCGCTTGAAGAGAATGATCTTCTTGATTATGTGAATTCTGAAGTAGCAGAACCTTCTGAAGATGTTGAGAAAGCTCAATGGAAAAAGAACAAAATCTTGGCTAGGAAAATTCTAATTGATTTTGTTAAAGATCATCTGGTACCCATTATTTCAAAGTTGGATTTAGCCAAAGATATGTTTCAGACTCTGAAGGATTTGTATGAATTCAACAACACTAGTAGAGCTCTAGCCTTGAGACGTCAACTTTTGCATGTTAAAATGTCTAGAGAGAATCGGTTGTTTCCTTCTTTATGAAGATTTCAAAGTTAAAGGATCAGCTCAATGCAATTGGAGAATCCTTTGCAGATAAAGATTTGGTTATGTTAGCCATGAATGGTCTTCCCCACTCTTGGGAGTCTTTCATTCAAGGAATCAGTGGGAGAGATGAACTTCCTAAGTTTGATAGATTGAGAGCTGACTGCATTCAGGAAGAATGCAGACTAGAGGCTAGAGGCAATGCTCGTAAAACTCTTCATGAAGATGATCATGTACTTGTTGCTTATTCTTCTAAAGGAAAGAAAGGTAACTTCAAAAGGATCAGAGATAAGAATTTTGATTCAACCCCTGATTTCAAGAAAAAGAAGAATCTTTCTAGGATTTAGTGTTTCAGATGTGACAAATTCGACCACTTTGCTAGAGATTGTTTTTCTAGACCCAAACACCAAGTGGCTGCTTCAAATGTTGAAAACTCTTCTCTTTAAAGAGAGTCAAGTGAAAATTCAGAGGGGTTCTTATTTATTTCTGCTCTTTCTAGCAATGTTCCTACTAACTATGATACATGGCTTATTGATAGTGGAGCCTCTCGACACATTATTGGTTATCGTAAGCACCTCTCTAATTTGAAAGAAAAAGATTCTCATCTTCAAGTTATCATTGGTGATGATGCTTGCTATTCTGTGAAGGGTGCTGGTTCTACATCTTTTCAGTTAGTTTCTGGAATTCCTCTTCATCTGAGTAATGTTCTTTTTGTTCCTGGTATTAAGAGGAATCTGATTTCTATTTCAGAATTGGAAGACAAGGGTTATCATGTTGCTTTTGCTGAAGGAAAAGTTCTTGCATGGAAGAAGAACACCAGCATTCAGACAGCTCGTGAGATTGGTGTTCGTCATGACAGTCTTTACAAACTTTCAGCTCGTCCTATCCTAGCATTAGCTCATGTTTCTCTAAGTTCAAGCGAGCTGTGGCATAAAAGATTTGGTCACCTAAATTTCAGAACCTTGTCATCTATGGAGAAGGTGGTAGTTGGTCTTCCAAAGCTGAACCAAGATCATGAGGGTGTCTGCAAAGGGTGTGCTCTAGGTAAGAACATTAAAAGTACTTTTCACGGTAGTGAAAGTAGAGCAAAGGATATTCTAGAGTTGATTCATTCTGATTTGTGTGGTCCTATGACCGTTGCTTCTCTTAGTGGTTTTTGGTACTATGTTACTTTCATTGATGACTTCTCTCGTAAGTCATGGATTTATTTTCTTAAATCTAAAGAATCTGATGAGGTGCTGTCCAGATTTAAAGAATTTAAAGCTCTTGTTGAAAATTTGTCTAACAAGAAGATAAAAGTTTTAAGATCTGATAATGGGGGTGAATATGTCTCTGGTATATTTCAAATTTTTTGTGTTGAAGCTGGGATTAAGAGGGAGTTCTGTGTCCCTTATAATCCTCAACAAAACGGTGTAGCTGAAAGAAAGAACAGATCTATTGTTGAGGCAGCGAAGGCTATGATCCATGATCAAAGTCTTCAATCATTTTTATGGGCAGAAGCTTGCAGGACAGCTGTATATATTTAGAATTGTAGTCCTCATCAAATCTTAGTCAATATGACACCAGAAGAAGCTTTCTCAGGTTCTAAACTAGATATCAGTCATCTCAGAATTTTTGGATGTCCAGTCTACATTCATGTTCCAAAAGAGAAAAAGGTCTAAGTTAGAACCCTTAGGAAAGAAAGGCATCTTTGTTGGTTATAGTGAATCATCAAAAGCATACAGGATTTATATTCCAGGTCAAAAGCAGATTGAAATCAGCAGAGATGTCTCTTTTGAAGAAGATGTAGCTTGCAAGAGATCTAAATAATCTAATATGGAAATTGATAGAGAAGATTCTGAACCTTCTCAAGACATGGAGATGGCTGTTCCGGATTCCCCTTCTGAGATTTAGAGGGAGATTACAGAATTAAAAGACTCCACTGATCCTGTTGATCCAGTTGATCCTATAGATACTTTTGCTGGTCCAAGTAATGCTTCAGCTGATAAGAAGAGACCTTTTTGGGCCAGGCATACTATGCAAGAGGCTGAAAAATTTGCAGCTCCTCGTGGCACTTTCAGAGAGAGTAAAAGACCTCATAAGTTTGCAGGATATGTAGCCTTGATGAGTCATATTATAGCATCCGAGCCTTCTAGTTTTGAAGAGGCTTCAGTTCAACAAGTGTGGAAGGATGCCATGATTGAGGAGTATCAATCCATCATCAAGAATGATGTCTGGGACATTGTTCCCAGGCCCAAAGGTAAATCTATTGTTTCTTCTAAGTGGCTGTTCAAAATTAAACATGCAGCTGATGGGAGTGTAGAAAAATATAAAGCTAAATTTGTAGCTAGAGAGTTTTCTCAAAAGGAAGGCATAGACTATGAAGAGACTTTTGCACCAGTAGCTCGTTACACTTCTATCAGAACTATCATAGCTGTTGCAGCAGTTAAGGGTTGGAGACTTCATCAAATGGATGTGAAGACGACATTCTTGAATGGGATAATTGAAGAAGTATACATTGAACAGCCAGAGGGCTTTGTGATTCATGATAAGGAGTCTCATGTGTGCAGGTTGAAAAAGGCCTTGTATGGCCTTAAACAAGCTCCTCGTGCTTGGTATGAGAGAATTGATCATTATTTATTGAGCTTGAGCTTCCTAAAGAATGATGCTGATCCAAATTTATATTTCAAGGTAAGTGATGACAAAGTCTTAATCTTAGTACTTTATGTTGATGACTTGTTCCTCACTGGTGATGATGATCTCATTTTTAAATGTAAGGAGTTATCTTTTGAATTTGAAATGAAAGATCTTGGTCTGTTGCACTACTTCCTTGGGCTTGAGGTATGGCAAAGACCAAATGAGATTATTTTGAGTCAAGGGAAGTTTGCTATTGATATCTTGAAGAGGTTCGGTATGTTAGATTGTAAATCAATGATGACTCCTATGGAAGCAAATCTGAAAAAGTTACATGAGGATGCAACCACTTCAGATTTAGTTGATCCTACTATGTACAGGCAGTTAATTGGTTCTTTAATGTACCTGGTTAATACTAGGCCTGATATATGTTATGCTGTTAACACTTTAAGTCAGTTCATGTGTGAACCAAGACAGATTCATCTTGTTGCAACTAAACACATATTGAGATATGTACGTGGTACAGTGGGATATGGTCTAAAATATTCTTCTTGTGTAGAACTGAGCTTGCAGGGGTACTCTGATTCAGATTGGGCAGGTTGTGTGCCTGATAGGAAAAACACTTCAGGATGTTGTTTCAGCCTAGGTTCAGCTATGATTTCCTGGTGCAGCAGGAAACAATCATGTGTTGCTCAGAGTACAGTTGAAGCAGAATATGTTGCAGCTTGTGTGGCTGCAAGAGAAGCCATGTGGCTTCGCAAATTGCTTGTAGGGTTGTTTGGTCAGCCTTTGGAACCTACAGTGATTCTTTGTGATAACCAAAGTTGTGTGAAGCTGTTGGTTAATCTTGTTTTTCATGATAGAACCAAGCATGTGGAGATCAAGTATCGTTATTTAAGAGATGTGGTTCAAAGGAAAGCAGTTGAACTCAAGTATATTTGCACGGATGAGCAGACAACTGACATTCTCACCAAGCCACTTCCTAGAGTAAAGTTTTCTTATTTTCGAGATAAGCTTGGTATTGTGGAGAATGTTGCACTTGCTGAGAGGGAGTCTCAGCCTTAGTGACTCTTGCTTCATGTGATAATGCATTTCTCTCTGCGAGAGAGATTTGAGGTGTCAGCCCTTGTTAATGCATTTCTCTCTGCGAGAGAGATTTGAGGTGAAAGCCCTTGTTTCATTCTATTGGAGTAGCCATGGTGGACATCATGATGAGATGACAACATCACACTTGTGCATGGATATCTGAAAAGATACCTCCCTAGCTAAGAGGGATTGTTAATGTTTCGGTAGCTACAGGAGGTATCTTCTAGCAGCAGAAGAATCTTCCTTAATAGGCGTAACTGACATGCATGAGAACCTTCCTTAATAGACATAACTGACATGCATGAGAATCTTTTTGGTCTCCTTTAAATAGCCGCATGAAATATATTTTGTAACTCCTCCTTAAAATAGGTAGTGGTAATGCTTCTTGTGGGTCTTCTTTTGCATGCAATTGCAACCTCATCTTTACTTATAATAGAAGAGATGATTCATTATTTGAATGAATTTTCTTGCTTAAGTGAAGTTGTTCTTTCAAGGAGAAGTTCGCCATCTACAACAGGTTATTGTGAAGAGTAGATTAATATCAAGGAGGAAAACAAAGTTCTTTTGGTATGCATGTATCTATGAGAGATACTATTCTTCTGTGAATCAAGTTGTAAGCTGACTGCTACTATTTCATTTAATATAAGAGAGATACATTTGTGGCTTGGTTTTTCTCCCTCATGAGGAGGGTTTTCCCAGGATAATTTCTATGTTCATTTGTTCTTTGTGTTATATTTCTGTTTGCTCTCTTTTCTGGTTCTAAATTTAACATACAAGACCAAGTCAGTGTTATATCATGACTTCATCAAAACAACTGAAACAAACTTGCATTACATCAAGCCGGTATTCAACTTGTGTACTTTGGAAGACGCAGGTAATGTCGCTATCAGGCACCTTGGCGACTCCGGACTTCTTGAAGCAGCATCAATTCCTATTTTAGTACAGAGTTTGGAGTTTGTAACCTTGCGACACGGGAGATTTAGTTGGTAGATGGTAGAGTGATTTGCAGTCTGAAGCCAGATATGATTGAAAGATGCTTTTGAATACCACCCTGGGCTGAAAGTGTGACTATCTCCAAGGAAGAATGTGAAAGGATATGGGACATGCATAAAGAGAAATACAACAAGAAAATAGCATAAAAGTGGATGAAAGAAAAACATAATAATGTCAACAAAGTTCGAGAAAGCGGCCCATGAGATAGAAGATTTCCTTAGATCTATTGCAGATGGTGAAGAGATCCGAGAAAAGTGGAGCTTTGCTATAGATAGCATTGATACACCTGACAGTGACATAGTTTCCAACTTTTTAGCAGATGTGATCGAGATTTAAAGCAGCAATCTTCTAGAAGCTTTCTTTCCGTTTTCTTTCTATTCTCATCTCAATTCTTATCTACACTTTCAAGGAGAGAAAAGAAAACAGATTGTAATAGTTGGCACTTCTAGTTTTATGCTTTATTAGATGGATAGATGTTTATCTTCTTTAGTTTTAGAAATAAAAGCGCTTGCATGTTGCCAAGCTGAGTTGTAAAAGCAAGGGGATTGTAGGGTTCCCTACCTCTTGCTTGTCTATAAATAAGAGCAGCCTTGCTCATTTATTTTGGGAACAGTTATTGTGATAGCAAATTGCAAGCTTGTAATGCAGCAAGTTGTTATTCAGTGTCAGTTCACTTTGTGTAAGAGCAAGTTTGCAAGCCTCTTTAGCTGCAAGTTCTTGTTCAATGCATGTGTCTTGTGTCAATGTATTCTCATTTGATGGCTAAACTGTAAGCCTATTTTGCTACAATCCTGCTGTCCCAAAAGTGTAATCTCTTGTTCCTGAAATTTGTGAAAATAAAGGCTTGTGCCTGCTTTCCTGCCCTGATATAAAGTTTCAGATTTCCGTTTATTGTGTTATGCTTATATGATTTTTATTTCAGCTTACATTGAAAGTAAGTAGATGTGCGTTGGGAGAAAAGTTTATTTAAGTATTTATGTCAGAGAATCCTTCCTTGTCCATTTCTAATTCTCTTACTCTGCATTTACTTGAGAAATTAGAAATGTCGTTAGAGTAGGTTTAGTCGTAGTTGAACTTCTTAAACAGAAAATCTTAGCTATGGCGCTTGAGTTTTATAACCTTGTGCTCTTAGTTGAACAAAAAGATAGGCAGTTAGTTTTAGTTTACTTTCTTTTTAACAACATCAGCAAAGAGGGAGCTTCCCCTCCTAATTTGAAGAGCAGGTTATTGCACATAGCTGTTTGTTTCTAATCCCCATTCCAGAGGTGCAAATTAAAAAGCCAACAGGTTTCACCTTGAATTTGATAAAGTCAAAGAAGAGGGATGCATATTACCATAGAGTTAAGGAAATAAATTATAACCTCCCGACGACTATTAGATCAAGATCCAACAGTCCTTGGGCCTTTTCACACAAAAATTGGAGTACCTTTGAAATATTAAAATATTACCTCCACAAAATATACTATGCCAAGCCTGAAACTCCCACATCATTTTTGATCCCTCTGCGCCATATT